>MU122106.1:425942-464306 GCA_014904905.1 Wilcoxina mikolae CBS 423.85
GCGCAGTTAACATATGGAGTCCCTAGACTGTATAGTTATCCCCATAGTAAAGTCCCGCTTCTCGAGTTCTGACGTGTGCCTGCCGGAGAGTGTACAGGCGTACCCCGCTCTAGCCGGCTTTCCCATATTGCTGATAAGGTAAGGTAATTCTGGTCGAAACGATCATGCACGGCTGACCCGTAAGTCCCCGCAATGGCGTGATCATGCTTCATCAACTCATGACGTCCCTAACTATCAGAGGTATAGGCGTATAGTAGTATACCATCCTAAGTGTTCGGGTCTGATGAATCCGTCAGCTAAGTGTCGTGATTATCGCTGTTCGATCGAGAAGGTGCACTGCCCTCTCGCGGGTTAATCATTCCGCTCTGTCCGGGCTCGGTATTGGATATGCGTAGCTTCGTCGCTCAGAGGATAGGATAGCTGCGGGTGTAACATCGAACATCCATAGTGACAGGTGGCCGAACGCAGATTGCCATGGATATCCTCCGTACCTTGTGCACCTGCTAGGGAAACCCCTAACAAATCCCACCATTTCGGTCAACAATTGGGAATAAAATCAAGTAAATAAATTCTTGTTCGATCAGCTCCTATTTACATTCATCATGGAGCTAACTTCAAGTACTACAAGATACATCAAACGTCAAGCTGATTGAACAACAATTTACATACTTAATTTCATTTGAACATTAATGGTTTACGAACCCTTTTGTGACACACGCTATTGTTTGACTCAAACTCCAAATCAAATTTGAATTGAACTCATCCACTGCATTGCTAATACTAATCATAAATATCAGAAAAATGAAATATATGTTGCTGAGCTGTCAGATATTGTATAGCTTCATAACAACATGATAATATTTGAGTTTCAAAATCTGTAGACAAGCATCACACTTGATTGTACCTATTGTAATATATTTATGACATCTTCATCATGTCTTCCTAAACTTGACTCCATTGTTATCTTCTTTATCAACTCTTGATGAAGTATTCAATAATTCATCATCAACATCAGTATTTCAAATAATTCAACTACCCTGATCTCTTCCTTAAACAAGATTCTACTTATGCAAAAGCTTTGATTACATGTCATAAATTATTCATCAGTCATAGTTAATATTAACATTTTGCAATTAAGTATATATATTGATATTAATTCTCAACTCAATATTTCTCCATTCTTGCAAATTTCAACTGCAATAATAATATTGTCAAGCTTAATAACCTTGATAATATAATTGTGTATATGAAACTCATTATTATCATTGAAAAAGGGTGAAGATAGCTAAACCAGTGATGATGGAAAGATGGAATTGATTGGAAGGAGATAGTTTTAAAATAGCATATAGTGTAAGGGGATTCTTCCTTGTACGGATAGATTTACGTAGATATGGTTCTAAAGGTACTAGGTGATAAAGTGGATATCAAGTGTAGAGTAATATAACTTTCATAATTTCTGGAGTGCAAAAAGCACTTCGCAATATGATGATATATGAAAGGTGATTACTCAGCCTCAGCAGCCAAGTGCAGCTGCGAGCCAAGTATACTTACAAGGCCAAGTATACATGCAAGACCAAGTGACCCGGTGAGGCCAAGTATATTTACAAGGCCAAATACACCTTGACGGCCAAGTACACATACAAGGCCAAGTGTACTTACAAGGCCAAGTACGTTTATGAGGCCAAGTACACTTATGAGGCCAAGGGTACATATGAGGCCGAGCATACTTGGTTCAGCTATTGTATCTTTCCCCTTCTTATCTGCAGGCCTTCTGGGCTGCAACATATATATACCTAAAGAATAACAAGGTGAGGTATATACACCTGTGTAAGTCTGTATAAGTTTCAAGACCAAACAATACTATCATATCAACATCAAGGTAGATTCAGTCGACAGGGAAATCCACCTCCAGTTGTTGGTGGTAAAACCTATACCGATACTATTTATACCGGGCCAAATCTATCAGAAGAGAAGAAAGAATATCAAGGAACTCTGTCATTTGCCCCAAATCCTTCCGATTCTTTTTAACTCCCAAATCTTTCTGATTTTCCATAAATCCCCAATACTTGATAAAGATGATATCAAATATGGTCATAGCTTAATTGCATGCTCCCAATGAAACCTGTCGACTAGCTCATAAGTATTTTCAACATTCTATGTGGACTCCCAGCTCAATCATAGGTAGTTATAACCGTTCTACTGAATGTGGTAGTGGAGCTTTCAGTAGCGTATCATGGAATCGAGAATTCGATTGATTTCTCCTTCATCCTTATCATTGACAATCATCGGTTGTATTGCTGATAGTAGCTGATCAATTTCTGGTTGCATTACGTATCGAGCAGAGAACAGTGGAAGATATTGTATATACACATCGTCTGTGGCAAGTCTAATTTGTAAGCATTCTTATTAATGACTTTACTTACTGTATATGGTCAAGCATGCTTGTAATCCAACAATTAGGATGTTCTCATTGCCTGGATATTCCGAGTTGAAAGCCAGATCTTATTGTCAACCTTGAACATGATTTCTTTGCTATCGACATACTTCATCTGGTAGAATTAAGCTTTTATCAGCTATTCTCTCAGGATTCGGTGTGTCTGTTGAAGGGCGGTTACCATGGAGACCACTTGGGTGTCCGACTTCGATAAGGCTAAGTCCTTGGATATGTTGAACTGCATAGTGAGGTGGTAGTTATAGTTGGCACAAAAGGAGGTCATTCTTGTCGAAGGATATACAGTATTGTTATAGGCGAATTCTGCCGATGGTAAGATTTCCTTACAAATATCCTGTTCGTAGTTCTAAAAAGTCCAGAGATTCTACTCCATCGTCTGATTCTGCCGCTTTTCCTGGCCATCTATCGGCAGGTAAAATGCAGTCGACACTCCATAAACCATACTTATATACCTGCCGAGCCACATCTACAATATCAGCAAATTCAATCGTCCAGTCCTGGAAGCCCCGTGACCCTCCAGAGCTTGCGGAGGTTGATTTTGAATAAAGCACTCTGCAGACTGTCTAGCAGTCCTCCAGGAGCGGTGAATGCAGCCTCAGCAGACTCCCTTGTTCTCTCGGAAGCCATGAAGCTGCTTCGGGAGATTCCTGTATTGTAATAGTGCACTCCGTAGCCACTTCTGATGCCTCTAAGTGTACTCCAGGAGATTCCTGTATCGTAATAGTGTACTCCGTAGCCACTTCTGATGCCTCTAAGGGTGCTCCGGGCGATTTCTGAAGCGTAGCAAGGTCCTCTGTGGCCGCTTCTGAGCTCTCTTTGGAGCTGCTGTACGTTCTAGGATCACTCAGGAGCATCTTGATCTATTTCTCATTTCCAGAGGTAATCATGGTGTGTCACCCATTTTCAGATGTGCCTGTAGAATCGGATACATCTTTGGTATTGATCTACTGCAGTCTGGCACTATCAACTAAAACGATATATATCCACGGTATATCCTAGCAGCACCTCGAAAACGACCTTGACAAAAGAAACACAACCCACGAAAAATACAACCCCCGAGACCTACAACCCCTGAGAACCACAATCCCCGAAAAATACAACCCCCGAGAAACAGAATCTCACTTGAATAGAGCTTCCAGGTCCTCTGATTCCTCCCCTGCTACATCGAGTACTACATAACAGATCGAGTACTCAGTGGAGCTTGCAATTCTTGCCTCCATCTAACTGCCCATATGCTCAATGATGGGCGCTTGGCAATCAGAGCCAATGAAATTCCAGTGTCTCCAGTATCTCTCCTACAAGGCTATATCAAACATTAGTAGCCGTTAATTAGTGGATCGAAGGGGCACACTGATGGCTGAATATCTCCCTGGGGAAGTTCGAAGAGGGTTCGCTCTTCGTTCCTTTCTCGTGGTTCTTCAAGGTGCAGTTGGGTGCAGTCATAGCCAAGCAAATCAATTGAAGAATCACTCGCTTGTCCCAACATTTGTTGCAATGATCTTGTGTGCCAAGGTAGGTATTGGAAGCGAAGACATGAGCAATAACCAGTGCGGTGGGCTCGCTACGTGCAAAGCACCGGACTTCCTTCATACTGTTCGGGAGATCTTCCTATTTCCCAATCCAAGAGTTATCATTCAGCAAACTGGCCACCTGCTGTAGACATAGAAGTATCACTTCTATCTTGAACAAGTACAGTGAAGTCACAATAAGCCTCGCTGTAGTGACTAGTCGACCCCGTATACCACTGATTCTCCAGAGAAACTGTATTACATTGATAATTAGTATTATCCAACTTTGAAACTCAGAGAATACTTCGGAAACTCGCAATTCCACGTGTCAGGGTATCGATATGCTCACTGGGTCCACCGGAGTACTCCCACACTTGTTGCTTGCCGTTGAGGAAGCCAACAGCTCTCTTCTGGACGGTCATGGCGTCGAGGGCCTCATTCCATACCTTATCGCAAATGTCCAATTTGTCCTCTTGCGAGGCTGGCCAGGGGTTTTCAGTATACAGTAAAGATCTCAAGAAGTCCTTTGCTAAATCGAAAGGTATTTTGTTATGAGGTGGCACCATGCTAACCTTGTTGCTCTTCATTCCCAATGCAACTTTAATAGGTGCAGGGGTAGCTGAGGAATCCCGACTCCTTGCAGACTACCGTATGGCATGATTCACTGGAACGAGGAATATCATGTCTTGGCTAGGAGATTGAGACGGATTGCCTTGAGGTGATTATTAGCATATCGACAACCGAGATCGGTCTCCATCGGTGCTCCCGAGGTTTGATTTGGATTCTTTTCTTTAAAGTCGCTAAGTCACCTGGACAGTATCTGAGCGAGCCCTTTTCGGACCTTATGAGCCTGTGTTGCGACTGCGTTTATTCTGTTCATGAGTTGACAGTAGCTCATCATCATCATAGTCCAAACTGGTGGTAGGATAGTTGTCATGCTCACGGTGTTCATCATAGTCTTCTTCGACATTGTCCAGTTCATTCTGATGGCCCTGATGGTTAGCTTGATTCAAATTAGGGATTCATCTGGTCTTACATGTCTGGGAACGTGTTGATAACCTTTTTGACCGGCCGTCCTTGCTGAGCGTTCCAAATCTCACTCTTGAAAAGTGGTACGGTTAGGACGTTACGAGGCCATAGGTGATACGAATATATATAAATGTGATTTGAGAAGAAGAGATCTGAATAAAGCTCAGGTACACCTGGAGAACCTCTTTTTTCTGATAGAAAACTGAAGGTGACACTGTGGTTCACATCAAAGAGGACAACCTGTTCATTCCCACTGAAGTTAAGGAGCACCTGAGCTGCTGATATCTTCTATATCACCTGTTATCATATCCGATCAACTACGCAGATTGGTCTGTATATGTGAGAGCTACTGGTGTTCTGACCATTTGGATACCAGTACTTCACATTCTGTTTCGGCCTCAACAATGTCTCAGGAAATCTCTTGCCTTCAAAGGTCCTCGAATATATCTAATACTCTGCTATGAGAGTAGCTGTACTTGAACAATTGACGCTTTCATTTTCGTTTTCGTTGCACGTTAGCACTGGATATGGTGGTACCGTACTCAGTTACCAGTAGCTTGACATGTTCGACCACCTGCAGTACAACGTTGGAAGGCTCGATTCGACTAGCCAGAGCTCTAATATGCGAACCGAAATGAATCATCATAGTTAGCGGTTGATCGTCCTCTCTATCAATCTGCAGGAAGTACTGCATCAGGATCCTGCTGCCGCTGTGATCGTGCTGGGCAAAGTCACATTCCGCATCATGGGATAGCATGGGAATCCGAGATGTACCCCTTGGGCAGTTTCCGTTGCTCAAAATTGGTTACTCGCAGCGATCGAACTTTTGCAGTACTACGTCGCAGCTATTTAATCTCAAGCTGAATGCACATAGTATCTTCTGTACTGTGAATCGTGTCTATCCAGATACAATTAGTTCACCTGCAGACAAGATCCAGTGGGAGAAAGTATTCACCGAATGGTAGATAGTATAGAGGCTTTAGTCCAGGTGGAGCTGTGATGATTCGAATGGCAGGCAGGCAGGTTAAGCTGTAGGTGTGCCAAGATGATTAACAGGGACGAGATGGAATGGAGCAGAAGGGACAAACACATCAGGTTATATTGGCAGTTGCCAGGGGGATACTCCAGGGTACACCTAACTCCCATTCGGAAACATCAAGTGACTATCAGCTGGTATGATATCGAACCTAAGCATCTATTTTCACTCGATCGTTGCCTACTCTGGAAGCTTTGAGCTGGAACTCAGTCTGTTGCGAAAGCCTGGATGGGCCAAACGCACTTATGAAATATTGCTAGTACAGCTATGGAAGCTGAAAGCATCAGTAGAGCTTAGTCTCGGTGTGTGGTAGATATACTGGAGATAGCGTGGGAAATAAGGATCCAATGTATTGCTATTTCGAGTACAATTGGAACTCTGTGATCTATACCTTCGCTTTCTATTTCTGGTTTTGGGCAAGTAAGTTTCACATGACAGTCCGACTACTGGGCTCTCTCACCCTCGACCACCACCATAAGTAATGCTTCACAACTGCATTATGTTTCTCATGTGATGTCAAGTAGATATATACCGGAATCCAAAGCCATCGATTCTCTAACATCTAGACCTAGTGATACATGAGAGATTATGGAGATACAGAAAATCTAGCACATTTTAAGGAAGAAACCCAGTAACAGCCGAAAACATACCCCCATCCAAACTCCATTCAACCACAAAGAATAATCCCATATGTACCCCAGCAAATCAAAAACATATTCTAAACGATCTATCAATGAAATTCCAAATCCAAGTACACCTAGAAATACCCGAGCAGCTATTCCAATTGCGACAAGATTCCAGCCTGAATGGCAGTCTCCTCAATGCGTATTTTGAGAATGTTGTAGACATCCTTCATGCTGATCATTGGACGATTCATCAGTCCAACCAAAACACCTAGCTGAGTAGTACCATTGACCATTTGGAACGTACTCACTGTATCATCGATGCTGTTTGGACCAGTATTGACAAGCCAGGTGTCAGGCTTCTGTATCTGACCCAGTCACACAATCCATCCAAAAGCTTGCTGCTGCTTATTAAGAACTCAAGGCTTTTAAAGAATCACCACATGATTGTGAGCCACAAGGTTGAGCCCAGTGCCCCCAATCCTGGTGGTGGTAATGAAGTCGGAATACTAGGGGGAATTCTGCAAATTGCTAATAACTTCGCTGCGTCTGTTATCAGAATCTTTGGAGACCATGTGAATGACCTGGATGTCTTGGTTGAAATTACAATGAATTCACCATACCAGATGGCAAACCTGGCCTAGCAAAGGACAAAAAAGTACAGCCTTCTGAGAAAGTGGTGAAAGGACAGGAGAGCCTGTACTAGGCTAGTCATCCATCTCAGGAACAGTCGCCGAACTGCTGATCAACTCACGGAGGAAACATTCTCAGAGCCATCTAAATATCGGTCCCTCAACAAAACTGCTGGCATCCCACTCTTCCTTCCAACTGCCATTGGCAAAATGATCACCTTCTTGCTCCAACAGTAGCGACAAGTAAGGAAGCTGCCAGCAATGAATCCACCACGCGACCCCAAGCTCGCCTTCAAGCTTCTGCCCCTTGAGTCGTGTGACAACATCAGAGAGTTGCTTCTGTTCTTTCTGAAACTACTCTAGCGCAACTGGATGGAAATCCTCTGATGGGATGTAAACCAGGAGTGCACCTGAAGCCAGCTGCGACTCTGTCCATCAGCAGATTGTCCATGGGTGAGTGCCTTTGGTCATCACAGAAGCAGCTTCCTACTGAGCTTCAGAGGAACTTCCCTTGGTGATGGGGGTTTGAAAGGCAATGATCGCTGACAACAAAGCGTCAGGACCATGTTCTTCTACTGTTCACTCATTCTCAGACATATCTGGAATTGTGAATAGCTATCGAGTTGTGTTTCCCTAGTCCTTTAGTGAGTGGTAAGTCGGCATCGCCATAACCTGAACTTTGAACCCAATTTGGGCTTCAGATGCAACAGACCAACCATTAGACTTCGGATCTTGGAAGCGGTACGCCTCATCGAAGATTCCCCATGACCACTGGCAGTTTGTAATCAGGCGAACTGAGTCGTGTTAATTTGTTTGCGCGCATCTCATGAACATATCATAGGTAATAACATGGATGTCACACCATCTCTTGGGATGTTCCACACAGAAGTTGAGGTGTGCGTGAGTCAGATTGCCAGTATTTTGTTCGCAGATTTTATGCACCAAAAACGACATTCCTTTCGTGATGGTATTGATTGCATCGATGAATATCGTCCAGATCTGCTCATCATCAAGCATATGGAGAAGACGAAGAGGAACACGATTAGGGTGAGTGGAAGGGTACCATTGCTTCTGGACAGCGCTCAGGGTTGAGAAGTTCGTTTTCACCGCCTGACGCTATCCACCAAGCAAGAGATTAAAGAGCACCGGTAGTTGTTGCTCATGGTGATTTGTCACATTCTCAGTAATTGACTTGGCATAAAGAGCCACGCCCAAGACGGTAAACGTCTTCCCAAGTCCCATTTCATCAGCCAGGAGTATCCCAGCAAGGTCCACATCGAAGATCCATCTCCGCATAATGAACCAAATCCCTCAGATCTGATGTGCAAGAAATCTTAGTTCTGAAAATTACCTCAAGGTGTACTTGGGCCCTCGAATGGTATCTGCAGGTGAATCTGCACGTGGCACAGCACCGAGGAATGCAACAGCTTCTTCAAGACACTCGTACTCAAAGGCATTGTTTATAGTAGCCATGAGAGCATCATCCAGAACTTGCCCTGACTCGTCACATTGACGCTCAATCAGCTCTTTGGCGAATTGTGAATCACTCTCTAGAACATCAGTACTCTTGATTTCCTTCACCAGTATATCAAGTGCACTTGGGATCGGTGGCACAGGCAAATCGACGTAGTCATCTAGCTGGACTGGAGTCCTCCTCTTACTGGGTATATCAGGTGGTGTACCAGGGGTTCTGGGAGACTTCCTTTTGGGTGTTTGTGGTGGTGCTCCCTACAAGGAATTCCAGTTAGCACAGAACTTCATTCATCACTTCAGGTGTTCCTATCTTACTCTCTCTCCATCATTGGTTTTCTTGAGCTCCTCCAGTAACAGGACATTCTCAGGCAGATCCTCCCCATGTCCAATCCAAAGGTTCACGTCAAGAAACAGAGTCGCTGCTTCAGACGCAACTGCATGGAAGTTCTGGACCTCCCCATTCCATATTTCCTTGTTCCATACACCACCACAAAACTCCTCCCCAACCAAAACTCCAGTATCTTGAGCAGCTTCTTCACTCAACTGACAGCGATATACTGTCTGGAGAGTGAATGGGCCCTTTGGCTTTGCCTTAGCAATCCACTTCCCAAGTTGGAAATATTCTTCAAACTCTTAAAATGACCTGAATAGAGATCCAGATGTGGTATCTCTATGTAACAGCACTACAATCGACATGTTTTGTATATCGGCCACCTCAATGTTCGGCCGTTTGGAAGGGGATTGTGGCGATTTGAAGGGTGTATCGAGGGAGAGATTCCCTGTGACTTCCTTCTCATCGCTCTTTGAAGGCTTCTCAGAGGAAACTATCGAAGAGGATGGTTTCGGCTCGAGGAGCGTAGGAAGAGAATGGCAGTGTCAAACGTTGCCCAGTAAGAGAAAGAAGGAGAATCCACTAAGGTAGTGGGTCTGCGAATTCGAACGTTCGAACACACATTAGAGAAGATAAAAGACTCGGCTTGGAGTACAGAAAAGGCTTGATTCTCTCTACCTACTGGCACTCCTGTACATATATACTCCTCAGTACTACCATACCCCTGACATTTGTGAACTCATTAGTGCCAGTAGTGGTGAGAACAGACTTTCCCACCACAACCCCTCCCTGGCCCTTTGTGCGAAGAACACTTACTCCCTTTACCAATATCCCATCATGTAAAAGAAAACTGAAAAGAAAACCCAAAAAAAAACCCAAAAAAAACCCAAAAGAAAACCCAAAAGAAAACCCAAAAGAAAATCCAGAATATCCCCTGATGATTTACTCCCTCTGTGTTTTCTTCCTCCTTTCATCTTCCCTCTTCCTTCGCTCATTTATAAAGTAAGAAGCTTTTCCAAGTGTTTCCTCAGCCCTAATAATCGCATTCCTCATAACAATCATTCCCAATACAATTTGATCACTGACAGTCTGGATTACATCAGGTTCTCGGTTGATCACCCTTTGGACGATGAGTGGCGCGTGCTTCCCATAGATCCTGTGGTGGTAGGTTATCAGTCGTTCCTCCTCACCCACTATGTAGTATACCTGAAATCATGCTCCATATAGTCGGAACAGGTGATGACCACATCGTATCCATCGATTCGCTTGTCCTCGGTGGGGTTTGGGGTCGAGGTTCATCCCCCTCTCTTTCTCTTGTGGGAAGCCTTATTCCTGATGGGTGTGGAGGTGACAGCTGTTTTGCTAGATTCGTTGTCACTAGAGGTAGCCTCGTCATCGTTATCGACAACTTCGGTAACATCATCGATGACTTCGGCAACATCATCGATGACTTCGGTAACATCATCGACAACTTCGGTAATATCATCGGGAGGCGTATCTGGGATATCGGATATCTCGAGGGATGAATTCTCCTTGGACAGTGATTCACTGGAAGTCAGAGCCTCAAAATCACTCAGTTTCTGCTCCTCCTCGGTCGGTAGAGTAGAAGAAATTAGAACCGGCGATGCAGACCGGATTTGACAGTTTGGATGCAGAGCTCACGACGAAAGTGTGCGGGTGTGGCTTTGGTCTTCTTTGAACGGATAATATGCAACTGGCATCACTAGCCCTCGGTATAACCTTAAATCCATGTTTCCCAGATTGATCTCCTCGTTAACTACCAGACATCCTTTTTCCAATAAAGTCTACACTTCTTTGATGTCAGAGGACGAGTACCATCTATTCACCTTTGATTTCCAATGCAGTTTGATGATGTGGAAGATATATACGTAGTTGAGATACCGTTTGGCTAACTTGGGGTCTTTGGCAGTTCGGGTGGCTAGGGCCATCATTCGTAACCATTTCTCAGTGCCATCACCTTCGTTCAGGATCTCCACGAGTTCGGGGCTCCGCTGCTAGTAGTCTCCCAGCTTTTTCGTCCCACAGTCCTTATTTTTCTGCGCGGTGCTGTGTTGCTTTACCATCTCTCTTACCCGGCCAGAGCTGTCGATTGTTCTCAGGTAGTCATAGTATCTCTTGTAGCCTTGTTCTCTCCATCCCATATTGTTTTCCTCAAATGTTGAGAGCTATGCGACTTGCACGTTCGAAACCTCATGGATATCAGCGAACAACATGTATACGCCGTGTATGAACTCCGACTGATCTTGAAGAGTCAGCTCCTTCACGGCGATTTCCACTGCTTCTTTAATGGAATCAAAGTACCTGTCTGGGAAAAAGCCGTCGCATAGCCCTTCCAGTATCTGAAGCGGAAGAGTTGCTGGTAAATGGTCCATGGTAGTTTTGCTGGTTATCAGGACGAGGTCGATAGTGGGAAACGGTTTGGTAGGAGACGACTCGGTGGAGGACAACTTGGCAGGAGGCAACTCGGCAGAATCGGCGGTATCAGGAGTGACCATAGTTGAAGAGACGACCTTTCTGTATCTGGTGATGGTGGCTAAGGCTTGATCGACAAGAGTGTAGCACCCAGCTCTCTCGACGGTGATGGTACTACAGAGTGCAGTTTCCTTGATGGCAGTGGCAGTGTTGAAGCTCTCGTTGACTGGAGTGAACGTCATCTTTGACTGTAGTTGAGGGCTGAATTTCGAATGGATTTCCTGTTGAAGTCGGTGCAGTCGATGATGTCGATAAGGCTGATGAGATTAGCAGTTACGAAGCTTCTGGAGTTCACTGAAAAAGGGAATGGAGAGAGCTCTATATATACCTGGTGCTTCTCCTTGTGTCGATTTTCTCTTTGTTTCGCTCCTGATACCTTTCCAGCGTTTCCCATCATAACTTCTCTTCCCGGTCCCCTATGCCCTGACAGCTAGTACCTTTTGAAAGAACTCGTCATGCATGTCAATTTCATGTTAGGAAATGATTTTTAGGTTCCACCTAGGTATACTGGTTGTCGTTAACATTTAGAGAGTACTAGGAGATGTTTGTGTAATGGGGGTATGAGCCAGCCAATGAGGGCTATCCATCTCTCCAACTATTCCCTTTTTGTAATTCCACGAGTTTCGTGGGTCTTGGCATAGTGGCATCATCTTCTTCTTCGTCGTCTTCATCGCTTTTGAATCATACATGCTTGTACGATCTCCTCCCCTCCCCCCATTGTCCCCCCCTCCATTGTTCTCCCCTCTATTATCTCCCCTCCCATTATCCTCCCCCCTATTGTCCTGCCCCCCATTGTCCCACACCCTCATCTATCTTCTCATTTCTATCGATGGTTGGTTCACCGGTACTGAGTGCGCTGCATTCCATTCCTCTACCATTCTCCTACTACCTCCGTATCTTCCTTCCGCATCCAAGTCCATTTCTTGAAACTTAACCACTGAACCAAATCCAGCTACTTTCCATCTACATATTGGTGGCCTGCTACCGCTTCAACCTCCAATTCTTTCTCTGTCTCTTTCTCTGTCTCTTTCTCCATCACCTTTCCCCTGACTTCCTCTCGTATGGGTATCGATGTTTCCTTGTCATACTTTCCTCCTCCTCTGGCAAAGAACTTCTTAACTCGGCTCCCATCCATCTATCCTGCGAGTTTGAAACCGTCCAATTCTGTGAGGCGATAAGTGCTCAAACTTCATGCTATCTCCTTGACTCGATAAGGTCCTCTCCATTTCGCATCCCATTTAGACCAATATGATTGTTCAGTTTTAGTTTCGTGGAGGAGAACCAGATCGTTAACTTGGAATTCTTCAGCTCTTAGTCAGGCTGCTTAATCGAAACTACGTCTATTTGCGTTCCGGGACTCTTTCAGTTGATACATGGCCATCTCAATATCTTCGCGCCGGAATTCTAATTATCGAGCCCTTGCAGCTAGTTGTGAGGTTGTATCTTTGATGTCCTTCCAGTGCGCAGTGTTTCATGTCAGATTGTTGAGTTCAACAGGAAGCACTGCATCCTGACCAAATATGAGGCGAAAGGGGGAGGATCCGGTTGTTCATCGAATGGTTATTCTGTCTGCTCAGAGCACCACTGAAAGGTGATCGAGCCACATCTCCTTTGGCTTGTGAGAGCATTCAGTATGTTTGGACAAGACATCTGCTATTGGCTGGTATCCATATTCGACGACTCCATTGCTAGCTGCATGGTACAGAGTGGTGGTTATCTTCCTGATGTCATATCGCTTGAGCAAGAGATCTGTCCATTTCTTATTCCCTGATCCGCCATCCACTACTACACTGTTGGGACTGCCATATCGGCATATCACTTTCTCATAAAGAAAATTTGCCACTTTCTCTGACGATCCTTATTTCAATGGCCTTGCATCTGCCCATCTGCTAAGGTAGTTGCGAGTGATTACCAGGAGATGGAATCCTTCTTCCATCTTAGGCTTGTAGGAGATATCTATTCCCATACGTTGCCACAGATGACTGACAGTTAGACTCTTCAGAGGTTCATCATACTGTAGTGACACTCTCTTCTTGCACTGTTCGCACGTTTTTATCCATTCTTTGACATCTGCATACATCTCAGATCACCAGTAGCATTTGGCTACCTTCCACATCGTTCCTTCTCTTCCTCACTGACCACGCAGTTCATGTGTTACTTGTATTGCTTTTCTCCTTTCTTTTCCGCTCACTAGTACCTTCGCTGGAGGTTCGTTAATGTTGCGTCTCCGGTAAAGAATCCCATCTGAAACGAGATATTTTGTAGCTTCTCGCTGGAAGCGCTGCATTACCTATGGAATTTTTCCATCTGGTCGCTTTAGACTCCCCAAGAACTCTGCAATTTCCCTCCACTCTCCTGCATACGGTTGTGATAGTCGCAGGTCCACAAATGGTTGGTAATATTTCATTCTTTCTTCTTCTTGCTCAAACCGCACATTTCTTAGTCTGGCTTCGATTGTCTCTTCTAGGTAGTCCCCTTCTTGATCGTCTGGATCTGGTTCCTCTTCCCCGTGTGGCCTTCTTGACAGTCCATCTGGTCCTCCATTCAGCTGCCCGGGAATGTGTTTCATGTCGAAGTCAAACAGCCAAATCCATGGGATCCAATGAGTGACTAAGATCCCAGGCAAGTTATTGGCGGACAGGTTCAACTGATGTACTAGTGTATTCGCATCAGTTTCTACAAGGAATAGAACACCATACATATAATCATGGAACTTTCTTAGTGCTCTTATAAGGCCTCTGCACTCCTGCTTCCCAGCGTCATACTTCTTCTCTGTGGCGTTCCAAAGTCCCCTTTCATACCGACATGGGTGGCGTATTTTCTTGTCGTCTTCTTGTTGTAGGATGGCTCTCCATCACTCCAGGCTGACGTCGACTCCTGAGACTATTTGGCTAACATCGTCACTGACATCTAACATCTTTAGTGCTGGGGCAGTGCAAAGGGAATCTTTCAAGGCTTTTATGGTTTCTTTTTGTTCTGATTCTCATCTGATTTCAACGTCTTTTCATAAGATCTGAAACAATGTCCAGGCGACTATTACATACTTGGAAATCCATATCCGGTACTATGTGCAAAGTCCAAGGAAAGCCCTGCATTCCGTACAATTTCTGCACAGTGGCCAGTTTTGCACTTTATCAACTTTGAAAGCTTGGGGCCACCTATCTGCTTCTCTGCAGACGAAGCCCACAATTTTTATCCTGTTCCAGCACCAATCAGACTTTTCTCCCCAAATCATTGCTCCGGCTCTTTCAATTTGCGCCAGTACTTTGTCAAGATTCTAGAGATGCTCCAGAATGTACTTCCACACTCCAGGCAGACCCGGCATTTCTTCATCCCCATATTGGATTTTGATCCCTTTCACTCCAATATTATTGACAAATACTTCTGCGATCGTCTCAAGATGCTTACTCAATATCTTTCGAGATACTCGGATGAAGGCTGACACCGAATTGATAGCTCTTTAAACCAACCTAGTCGGTCGGTATATCTCTTGTATCGTTTGGAATGCCATATAATTTCTGCTTTCTTCGTGCAGAACTTTCTGATCGTAGCTGGAGTGAAAATTGATTAAGGAGCAAATAGAGAGCCCAGCGAATGCTTCTGAGAATTCCTCAATGTTGGGTGGTATTCCTGTATCTTTTAAAGTGTGGCAGTTCGCACTGACAGCCGAGATGATGAATCTATATTTCCCATTTTTCTTAAGTACCAGGAAATGGGTGTTCCTGTATGGTCCCCATACCAGTTCAAATAGCCTTTGTCATACTCATTCTTCCACCATCTCTTTCACTATTGGAATGACTTTTTTGGGGATGCGAAACACATGGTCTTTTCAGACTTTATGGCTGGGTTCCAACCTAATTTGGTGTGGCGGTTCAACTTCGACACTAATCATTCCTAATTTGTCCCAGATCCACGAAAGCACACATTCTCTATTGGACAATATCCCTAATAACGCCTCCTTCTCTTTTGTCTTCAAATCTGATCCAATTCTCAACTCTTGTATTCTTTGAGTCGTCAACCTTCCCCCTCTTTCTTCAGTGGAAATCTTAGGGGTGAACCAAGCGTTCCAGGGTCCGGAGGTAGTGGTATCTTTATTCTTAGCGATAGCTCTTTCTCTCCAGTTGTGTCATTCATCTGGAACGCTCCTATCTGACAATGGGACTGGTTTTACCTTCTTGGCGATACATTTGTATAGAGCCTGTATCGATGCAGCTCTGATGGATTTGTCGATTGTTGCATCAAGTTAAGAGAGGGAGGAGTGTATTTGACTAAGTTCCGAAGTAGTACCATTTGTAGGAATCCACCACAAATTAGTGGATTCACCTCTGGTCACCCTTCTCATCTTAAGTAGTACTTCTTTACCCATCGACCACTCTTCAGACATCTTCCTCCTGCCCAACTGTTCTGCCGTCACCTCTTCCTGCCGCACCCATTCATCTTCCCAATTGATTCCACTTCCCATCACCCTTCTTACTTCTGCAGATATTCCCTCCTCTTTCTTAGTTTTCATATCCTTTTCTTTTCTTTTCTTGCTGTTGCGTCTTTTCCCTCGACATCTCTTGCTTCCACTGCCATCTCTTTCTTTCTCGACTCCTCCTCTTTCCCCTCCATCCACCTCTTTCTGGGCTTCCCCATACCTAGTTGCCCTTACTTTAACGAGGCATAGTAGTTTCCCGAGTTGCTGGCAAATCTATCCCTCTTGTCTCCCGAGTACGTGGCTACAAATGTGACTTTTTCTGATCCATCAACAATAGTGATAGTAATTTTCCAACTTCAGTCATCCAGGTTTCTCTCACATTTGCGGGTGTAGGTTTCCCTGGGGCGGTCTAGAATAACCTGTTCCGATCAAGATGTGGTCACAAACACTGGTACGGGAATTACGATTCTGTGGATTTCAATCGGTACAGCTTCCGACACCTTTGTGAGGTCTGAGCAGTTCCCATTTGCAGTTATTATCTTCCAGTCGGCCCTTTTCCATCCAATATTCAGTTCCCTGGTGACATCCTCGCTCATCACACATATTTTGGATCCTCCGTCGATCAGCATCGAGATCTTGTATCTATTGATCTTTCCTTGGACTGTAGGGGAGGCTTGTACAGAGCGAAACTCAGTATATCCGGAGCTGTCTCTGGGGTTCGAAGAGAAGGCAGAGACGTGAGCGATACCGACCTTCTTGGGAGCTGTGGGAGTTCTGGCCAGCATATGCCTTTCTTTCAGAATCGCTATCGCTTTGGCTTTGAGCAGTAGCCGGAGAGTTAACTCACCCATTTCCCTCTCCTGTCGAGCTAGGACTATATAGTAAAGCTGACTACTTTCGAGAATCTCGTAGTCCCCAGAATCGAGAGCCGGGATCTGCTTCTTACGAGGTTTGGAGGCTTTCTTTTCGGTGGGATTGCTTGTAGTGTTGGCTGTTGTTTTGCCGAAGGTCACTACTTTCTTGATGTTGCACTTCTCTTGAGTGCTGACACTTGTCGCTACTTCCGGAACCTTATCCTGCACCCAAGCATGCTTGTGGTCTCCTTTCGTAACTTCCCCTGTCCTCTTTCTCCTGTCATCAACAAAGGTAGTGCCCACTTGGATTCGAACTACCGCCAGCTGTCGATGTCTTTCTTTCTCATCTAGGCGAGCCTCTCGCCCTTCTTCTGTCTCACTTTCCTCTGCACTTTCTTCTTCTTCCTCACCGCTTTCTTTCTTTCCATCACTCTCTTCTTCCTCATCTTCATTAAGTTCCACCACTCAACGTACTTCATCTTTCTGGAGTTCCTTACCTTTTTCCTTGGAGCAGTACCCATCTATTTCCAAAAGTTATTGAACAATTCCCGAGCGAAAAGATGTTACTTGAGCGCTCACTCTCTGAAACAACTGCGACCTTGCAATATGTTGTGGAGGTCCAGCTGCAGCTGGCTGTACCGCTCCAGGCTGAGTAGGTGCAGCAGGTTGCTGCTGCTGCACCACTTCTCTAGCGTAGTCCCTCATCGACAGGAACCTTCGTTCTGACTGGTATCCAGAGATTTCTCCACCTCTTCCTCTATGTGGCCCTAGGGTTAACCTCCCATGCCCATTAAGATAGATGATTCCTTGTTCTTGATCGGTTCGGACGTCAGGACAGAATGTCTGGATGTATCCTAGTTTGTCACAGTAAATACAAGAGCCTAACCCCTGCCGAGGATACTGTTTGTAGTTTGGTATTGTCATTGGATAATAATCTAGCCCGGAAGGGGCATTTATTTGTGTTTCATGTGATTGCCAGGGGTGTATTGGTGGGTTGTCGACTTGAATTGCATAGGCTTTAGCCATTTGATATCTGGTATATTGGAGCCTTTGATCGGTTGCCTTGGTTATTTGGAATGTCCAAGCCTCAAAGGCATTCATCATGTTGTCCATTTGTGAGTCGATGGTCTACTCCTGTTTCTCAGATGCAGTTGTTTCTGTACTTGCCATCGTGGTGACAGCGGTGGTGATGGCGGTGCATGGTTTGTCCTCTTGGCTTGTGCTGGTTACATTGGGCATCAGTGGAAGCGGAACTCCGGTGGGAATGGAGTATGCTGAGACTCCCAATATCGTATGGGTGGTATCGGTGTCAAGGAGAGCGAGGGCATCGGCTGTAATGCACTTGTTGAGAATGTACTTGTGGGGGCTGATGTACTCAAAGGTCTCAGGTTTCCAGGGGTCCAATTCGAGTTTTACGATGGCCTTAGCCTTTAGATCTTTTGGGAGGGCTCCAAGCAGCGTTTCGACTTGTGCAAACTCGTACAATGTACACTTTGTGACCATGGCTCGGCTGATGTTGTCATAGGCTAAGATGAAGGCCTTCAATCTGACATTCCCTCTTTTCAATTGGTCTTTGCACAGTATCTCCAGATACGTTCTCGTATACATGTATACTCAGCTGTCGGCATGTCTGAATGCATCTTTGAGTTCCTTCTTCAACTTCTCCCAGTCTTTTTTCTGATACCCTATCATCATTTTACTGTTTTCCTGAATAGTTTCAGAGCAATAATAGGGGAAAGTGGAGATGACATCGTCCTTAGATGGGTCTGTACCTGTGCAAGAGGAGAGGCTTTCGTATACTTCAATGAACCTGGTGATGTTGATCCCACCAAAAACGATGACTCCTATAGTTTTCGGGAGTGGCATTTGGTTTTTCTCCTTGGCAATTGCAACGACGAGGGACTCGATGAAGTTTTTCTGCTCTTGAACAGTGTTGGAGGGGTTGGTGCCAGCGATGTTAGCAGGGCCACAGGAGACATTTGTGGGGGTGGACATTCCAGCCTCTCTCGGACCAGTGGCAGAAGTGGAGCGGATGTGAGCACGGTCAGACATGTTGAACTTGGAAGTGGTGGTGATATCAGCAGTTTGTAATTTTTTGAAGCGGTGTTTTTGACGATTGGAAGTCAATTGTGAGTGTGAGAGGAAGGTTTGGTAGTGTGATCTGGCCTTTCCTTCCTCCTCCTTTTCTTCTTGCTTGTTCCTTTTTCTTGATTATGAATGTCTTGGGTAGTTCTTTTCATCTTCTTTCCTATATGTTGTTAGCTCCAGATGTATTCTTATCCTATTTCAGCATCATTGTATCTTTCCCCTGTTTCCTGAAGCTGGTACTCCAGCCACTCGATATTTCATTTAGTACTAATGTTAGTGCTTAGATTCGGAGCTCCTTCTTTCAGCATCGTCATTTCTATTCCCATATTTTGAGACTGACGCTTTAGCCACTCAATATTCCTTTGGTGCTATGATTAGTGCTCAGGTTTGGAACGTACTCCGGTTATGAGGTTGGTGCCTTCAGTATTTGTTCCAGTATAAAGCCGGTGTTTTATCGTCCCATTATTAGGGTGGTACCTTGATTGTCATCCCGGTATGAAGTTGGTGGTTCGGTTTTCGTTTCGGTGTGAAGTCGGTACTTCCATTGTCATCCCGGTGTGAAGTCGGTGCTTATCATCCTAGTATAAAGTCGGTGCTGCGGTTTTCGTCCCAGTGAGAATTCGGTACTTATTGTCCCGGCATGAAGTCAGTGCTTCGGTTTTCGTCCTGGTGTAAAGTCGGTGCTTATCGTCCCAGTATAAAGTGGAAGCTTCGATTTACATCTCCATGTAAAGTCGGTGCTTATCGCTCTGTTGGAAGGGTGGTGTCTTGCTTGGTACTTACCTTTTTATATTAAGTTGTGGGGTCCTTTCTTCCACCATTCCGTACTCAGCTTTCCAAACCAAAATCTGCCTTTGGACTCCATTTGTTGCGATTTGAAGGGTGTATTGAGGGAGAGATTTCTGATGACTTCCTTCTCATAACTCTTCGAAGGCTTCTCAGAGAAAACTATCGAAGAAGACGGTTTCGGCTCGAGGAGCATAGGAAGAGGATGGGAGTGTCAACGGTTGTCCAGTCGGAGAAAGAAGAAGAATCCACTAAGTTAGTGGGTCTGCGAATTCGATCGTTCAAACACACATTAGAGAAGGTAAAAGATCCGGCTTGGAGTGCAGAACAGACTTGATTCTCTCTATCTACTGGCACTCCTCTATATATATACTCCTCAGTACTACCATACCCCTGACATCTCCGAACTCATTATACTGGTAGTGGTGGGAATGGACTTTCCCACCACAGCGTTCATCACTGCTACCCCCCGCCTTGCACTTTTCACCACCTCCCTTCCCTTTCTTTTTGTCACCTTTTCAGATCCCGGTGGCACTCTCTCGCAGGTGGTTGCAGGGATTTCAGATGAAATGGTGAATCCTATTGTGTCTGATACTCTCCGAAACATCAAACTGGTTCAGGGGTAGGAACTCCTCATAACACTGGATGAAATCTGAGATAGCTGCTTCCCAATGTTCGAACCCGGCGCGCCCCTCGATCCGGCTTGTCTTTAAGCAGAGTGGTCCCATCACGCATTGAGGGTGTCAAGAAATTAGCCATTCGTGGGGGACATAATTCTCAAACTTGCAGATGTCACTACTCTCAGGCGTATCGCTTTTCTTGAATCCCTTTTTAACCTGATCCATCTTAACATAGGTTGCCCGGTGGTGACTTTAGTTCCACCGACAGTGGGCTGCTTTTTTCCATCTCCAGTTCTATTGGGTTGAACAATGTCGGCTGGGGCTATTTGACCCTGATATTCATCGAGAGTGATCTACCCCCTGCGTTGACCGAAGGGAATGTTAGAAGTTGGGGTCCATGGCAATAGTTTATGTAGTGCTTTGGTCCATCACCATTGCCCAGGGGCAGCACTCCCTTCAGTCTCGCTGGTCTCTTCAGAAGCGGCAGTTTCCAGTCTAGGTATTGGTGCTCCTGGTGCTCCAGGCTGTGCTGGGAGTGGTTGAGAGAAGGTGGGCTGCATCAGAGGTGGGGAAGAGTTTGTGGACCATGAGCCTGGAGCAACTGGTGGTTTTGGTAGAGGGGGAGGAGGATGTGGGGTGTACAGGGGCCCTTCAGCTCCAGGTGAAGGGGGAGCAGGATGTGGGGTGTACTGGGGCCCTACAGCTCCAGGTTGAGCCGGAGGAGGATGTGCGGTATAGTGGGACCCTTTAGCTCCAGGTAGAGGGGGAGGAGTATGTGGGGTGTACCAGGGTCCTTCACCTCCAGATGGAGGGGAAGGGGGCTGTGGGGTGAACTGGGATCCTTCCGCTCCAGGTAGACCTAGCTGTAGAGGGTGAGGCAGCAGTGTGTACCAGTTTTTATCAGGCGGCAGAGACATTGGTGGGTTTGAGTTCGATAAAGGTGGTGGTGGTAGTAGAGGTGGTGGTGGTGGAGGTGGTAGCGGTAGTCGGAGTGGAACCCATTCATATGAAACTCAGGTTTGTCAGTACTCATTCGACATGAACCGCCCGGCAGGACTGAGTATCCATACTGCAGTATACGGAGGATAGTTGTTCAGTGGTTGAGGTTCATATTGCTGTTCCTCTGTCGGCAGCTGGAGTGATTGATAAATAGGATTGGGATGCCATTGAAACCCGTTCCACATCTAAGACCCATTAATACTGAGCTGGTAGTTTGGGTTGGATCGTTGTGGATGTGCCCCACCATGATATTGATACGGGTGTCCTGTATTGATCGGAGAGTGGTTATTGGAGGGATTGTTCTGCGATATGATTTATAGAAGTAGTTACGAAGAGAAGGTTAGGATGTTTGGAGCTTTTTGCTAAAAGGTGTATTGTATCGGCAGTAGTCGCTGAGAATGATATAGTGTGACAGGCTGCATTCATGGGAGGCAGGATGTATTTATATACACTCGCAATTCTATCAAGAACACTCAATACTCACAGACCTTGCTCGCACTTCTCTTACCATATCGCCTTGTTTGACAAACTTCTAATACATGTTTTCATCACCCATTGTCTGCTAGGAATGTTCAAGTTGATCACTAGAGGAACAGTGGAGTATTACCCCTGCCACTTGGTTGCAGTTTCTCAACAACCATCCAACTTAGGCTAGGATTTTGAAGCTATAACAAACAAAACATATGAACATCTGTGATGGCCTTGCATGTTGAAGTTTGATACTCGAAATCAGCCTACTGCCTTTCAAGAGAGGTGTTTGCTTATGCAGGTGTCCATCTCTCATATAACAAAGGAGGCTACCTACATGAAGCCCCTGTCCGTGGTTGCAGATTCTGGGAATATACTAAAAATGTACCACACATCCGAACATACAATACTGTCTAGAGATGGGAAACTCCGATTATCCAATACCTATCAAACTCAGGTGTCTTGCCATTGGAAGGGAGCTGCACGATTTGATGCGATCTGACTCCTGCCACCACCTACATGTGTATCTGAACCTCTGCATGGAAATTTTGGTGGGGTCCTCGTCGCGAAGATCGAAGGCTTAGCAGGGGTCAGGGACAGGAATCGAATCACTTTGTGGGGTACAAACAATTTTTCGGGTGAAGTGACGTAATTGTTTGTCTGTTTCAAGACTAGTCCTATCAAGCCCACATGTCATATGGCATGGAGCCTCATCTCGCTGCAGGGGTATACAACTTGAACCTTTGGTAGCTTTCTTTACCCCTGAATCGGTACTCCTCACTATTCACTATACACTCATCACACCCCGTCTACCATTGACTATATACTCATTGCACCTCATCTACCATTCACCATATACTTGGCGTACCATCTACCATTGGCCATACACTGGTCACACCATCTACCACTCGCCATACACTCGTCGCATCCCATCTACCATTCACCATACACTCATCGCGTTCCATCTACCGGAGATATTATAACAATGGTTACCAGTATGAGTCATCGGGGCAACCAGTTCTTATGATTGGGATGTATACTATGTGGAAAGCGGATCAGCAACTCCACTGGTCTTGCTCAACATTATCGAAACGATCACCCAGAGGTATTTGAAGATACAGGAGAGCTAACAGAACCACTTGGAACAGAAGTAAATTTCAGATCTAGTAAGTAGTGAGATGAGTAAAGCAAGAAGTAAACGAATGCAGGAGAATCTTACAGTGCTTAAGAGTTGATACAAGCCGTGAACACCTCTGAGAGCGCTCCCATACCCGAGCTACCAGAGAAACACAATGTCACATTTCTAACCACGAGGAAAGTCACCCACGCAGAAGTATATAGTGAGGCCGAAGGTGGGCAAGAGGTATCAGAGGCTATGAGCCTCTATGTCAAACACCGGAAATCACATTGAAATCCGTAGCACCCATTTGCAAAAGCTTTCGATTATCAACAAGCCCGTGCTCTGGGTATACACAGCAAAACTTGGGTAAACGACTATCTGCAGCGCAGCCTGGACGATTATCGTACGACTTCGTTGCAGCTACTTTTTGGGCTCTGGGAGCAGCTGAGTTGTCTGGAATTCGGACTGGGAGCAGAGAGTTGGCTTCAGGCGTCTGGAAAATATGGCAACATATACTACAGGGATATTTTCAAGTGCATCCAGTTTCTTTTGAGGTATTTACCATTTGCGGAGCATCTGGATTTCGTTCCAGTACAGCTGTACGATTCGGCTGATCATTGAATCTATAGGAAGCTGAACTCAGGAGAGTGGTGGTGAGAAACTCGAGAGCAATTATCCCACAGTGCGACAATTGTGCCTGTAATCTTCACCTCGGACCAAACCCATCTGACGAATTTCTCTGGTCACAAGAGTACCTGGCCACTATATATGGGTATCGGGAACATTCAGAAAGATGTTCGTCATGTAGCATCATGGCGTGCCTCGATTCTGATTGGATTCATTCCAGTTCCACCGAAAGGCGCAACTGATATAGACTCTTCATGGCATCATGCAATCCATACCATCCTGAAAATACTTAGAGAAGTCGATATCAGTGGCTCTGATTGCAAGTGGAATTGTGCCGAAGGTTTCAAACATAACTGCTATCCGTTGCTAGCAGTATGGATTGGGAACCACTCAGAGATCGCAATGATCACGAAGATAGTGGGAGGAGTATACCCTGTGTGTGAAGTACCGAAGGGACCTGAGATGGGACATGGCAAAGGATTTCGCAACTGGGAGCCTCGATGCACGTCATACTATCAAGAGCACCTGGAGGAGAATCGACTTCATGAATGCAAAGAGGTGTATCTGCAACCAACTTCGAATCTCTTCGGATATTATCCTCTGTGCAACGTCTATCCCCTTTGGCAACCAGATGTGCATCACCAACTTTATTTGGGGATCATGACAGATTTCTTCAACTGGCTGTTGGAATATCTCACCGTTCGAGGCTTGAATGCTAAATTCGATAATGGTTCACCTCAGTTTCACACTTCCAGAACATATTGCATTTATCTAAATCCTATGATGCTTTCAAGAATGGATACTGGCATGGCAAGAAAATCTGAGAAATACTCAGCAATATATCTGCAGTATATGCTCCCCTGCTTTCTATCAATGTTGCAGGAAAAACAATCTCCGAAAGTACATCTGATACAGAGGGTATGAAAACAATTCAGGTACTGATTGAATTTTCTTGACTGGCCACCCAGCGAACGCACTCAGATATCTTGTTGAAATACCTTGACGAAGCTCTCAAAAGCTTGTACAAGTGCAAACAAATTGTCACTTCTCAACGTACTACTGAGACTTGGACATGGCCTTTAGAAAGGCACTTTCAAGTACAGGGAGCAAAACTTAAAGAGGTGGTGATCGAGAAGATAGAGAGAGAGCTTCATAGGGGGATTTATGGTATCACAACTGGGCAGCGGAGAACCTTTGAGGCGTGCCTGAAAGAAGAGCAGCTGTGCGCCACTACCTGAAATGCAGAGGAGTGGGCGACAACAATGGTACAACTCGAAGCAGAGCTCTACAGAGCGTCCATAGACCAGCTTGCCCGATTTGGCCAGTTGTTTAAAGAAGCTCAGGACCTCCTGAAACTCAAGCTGAATTCCGAAGCTAGCCGTAGACTAACAAGCAAGTTTGCTCGAGAACTTGAACGAGAATGTCATGCCATCATGACTGCTGTATTCGGTGCATCGATGGTGACTGTCGATGCAAAGTGGGAGTTCGAGTGGCACCTGGTAAAATCTGAGAAAGTAGCGATACGTTGGTCAGATGAGCGCCAACAAGAGGTTGCCCAAGGTCTGGAGATAGAGGTTTATGGGGAAAGCCTGGCAGCTGAAGCTGCGTTTCATCATACCATGACGGAGAACCGCCTGAAGTATGATCAGAAATGGGAATCAAGGAAAGGTCTGAATTTACCGAAGCAGCTAATACTGCAATTCCATTAATTCGGAAAACCAAAAATGTACCTCCTCTGTCATTACTGCCTGTTCATCACCAGGATGGGTACTCCTGATAATTGTTCAATCGTGATCTCAGATCTCTTAAACATTTCGAGCATCAAGGAAGCATACCGTGCCAGCAATGGGATCAACTTCATACTACAGCTTCTTGAGCACAATGATCACTCCACCGCGATGGACTACATAGAACAGACTTTTGGGTGGCTTGCTTTGTACGGATGGTACATCGAGGAGAATGCAGCAGTCCTTAACATGATGATGTGTCAAGAGAAACAGCAAATGACCAGGTGTGCCAGGCAGAAAAGGATCCTTGCCAGTGAATCTGAACCTTTGATTCGACCCAGTACACAATCTCTGTGGCAGTTTAATCTTTCGACTATTTGTACACCTTCACGGTCTCTCAAGCTGATATCACGAGCTGAAGCAGCTGAAACCTTTTATATCCCGACATTGCCATCACATGTCAGGCAGCATCTACATGAGATCTGGGGGCGTGATTCGATCAGTATGATTTTGAGCTAAGGAAATGAGTTCAAGGAAGACGTAACCTTACCACCTCACAATAAGATTGCTTTCTACATGCCGGAATTTTATCATCCTCAGCAGATGAACTGGATCCTGCTCGACTGCAGGGTTGATGGCACGCCAGATGGTGAGACATACAGGCAGCCACCACAGGTAATAGGGGTGCGCGTGGGCGAAGATATGGATAATACACTCCGCAAGTACCACCCCACATTTCCTGTTCTATACTTCACCTTTTCACCACCCACCAGGACCTTACTGTTAAGTGGAATCATTGCAATGAATGGCGGCCGGCAGTTGCAGCAGCACCCTCAATTCCATTCATCCCTTCAAGCCTGGATTGATAGACTATCACTGTTGGAGTTGGCCGTTGTTGTTAGTATACATTTCGAGCATCGTTTAGGGCACCTACAAGAAGTGGATGGGTTCCTGAGAGTGGTAAAGGAATCAACACCAGATGTTATTGCCATGGAGAAAATTGAAGGGCCAAACCACTTGGTTCCAGAGATCTGGACAGCGACAGAGAACGGTTCAGTATGGATTATTAATAATCAAGTGGATTTGGATACTTACTGGGATGTATATTAAGACAAAACACATATGGACGAAAGGTTTGGAGCCACCTCTACTATTTATCCAAACGAATGAGAGGAGTCTCACGGAGGGTTGTGCTCAAAATATAGCAGGTATATATAGACAATATATTAGTGTAATGAAATCTAGAGCTGTCTATTTATACAAATCTCCTATGACGATGATTGAAGTAGCAGCGTTTAATTGAGAGCATAATCTACGAATAGAGTCACATATGATACCAATTGGCAGTGAGGGCTGCGGAGTGTCAGGGAGGCACCCGGAGCAGAGTACGCAATTGAGCAAGTTTGTAGACCTCCCAGAAAGTGGCAGGAATGCTGTGAGATGCTCCTGTGCGATTGTGAAAAGTTCACAGGTGTATCGGGAGCTGCCTGGAGTGTTTCAAAGTATAGTAAAATGATACAGGAGGGTTTGGGACCCTTCCGAGCCCCAAGAAGGATCTTGGAAGGTGGGTGCCAGGCCAGAGAGGAAATAGCATTTTCCTGATTTATCGGTTCATGAATTGATTGTACCTGACGGTACTGATGTTGTCAGAGGCTCTGCATTTGTGGATCACATGTTCAAAGAATAGCCTAGAGCCAGTACGGATCAATCGTATCCAACTAGCAATGAGCTAGCCAAGCCCAATCGGCTGTGGCCAGTTGAGATACAGATTACTTTAACTGTTTTGTCCAGACTATATTGATTTTTTTCCACTCATTCACTAGGTAAAAGTGCTGTTTCAAGTTCTGTTCCAACTGAATTCAAGACCTAGTATTGGAAACGAAGAGGATCGGTTTGAGTCAAACCAATTTCAACATAGGTTCGATTCAGATTAGATCTGGAGTTCATGTCAAACTATAGGATTTGTTATACATTAATTGGCAAAGCGTTGATTTCCAAATGAAATCATAGAAGCTAATATTTGTCGGATCTGCTAGATTTATTCTTTATTCTGTACTGATTGCCGTTTGCTACAAGATGAACTAAATACTAAGAAAATCAAACACGAACTCCCATACTTATTTTTGATCGAAATGATTGCTCCACAAAGTAAGCTTTGAGACGAAGCACATGGCAATGATTTGTGTTGCGCAGACATAATGTGTTCATCAATTGTACAAATATCTGGCAGTTTGTTAACATTTTCCACATCTACCATGTTGTTTTCTTTATATTTAGCTGGTGTTGGCAATGAACCGCCCGGGATCCGTAGCATTGACGAACCGGTTTGGTTTGAGCGAACCCAGATCCTTGCCAAGTCTTTCGCCTCAAACCCCACCATTTCGACCTACAACTGCGAACAAAAATAAGTAAGCGTGTTCTTGTCCGATCCGCTCGATTTGTAGTGCATCTTGTAGCTAACTTCTCCCGCTACAAGATGCGCTAATACTCGATCCGATCGGACAAGAATTCGCTTACCGATTATCGTTCGAAGATAGATGGTTTCCGAACCGGTTTGTGACAAACCTCGGAACTTCATCCAAACCTCGGATCGGATCCTTGTCGAATCCCGCCTTGGTTCGATCCGTGACAAACCGATCCGGTTCGTTGCCAATACTATATTTAGCAATATATATGTGTATCAAGTATGTAACTTTAAGAAATCAATTCAGCCTCCTGGCAAATAAAGTCTGTGACTGGAAATCAAGGCTTCGACTGTACAGTGTACTGCATCTAGAAATAAATACTCTATCTTCATGTATGTCCTGATTCAAATGCTGAGTCAAGAGGCAAAGGCTATGTCTGTAGTATCAAGGTATTACAAGAATCAAGAGATTTCATTTGATGCATCGCATGCACCTTACATATACCAGCATCTGAGCTACCACTTAGTTTTTATCTCGATATTAGGGGTGATGATCTATCCAAAGTTACCACCGTACAAGGAATAAGTCATGTCAGTATCTACTGAACCTCACTACTATCTTGTCTCATACCTACTGAACTATCTTCAAACTTCTCAAAGTATTACCTTTACAAATCAATTATTTGTTATTTCAGTGCAACTCTAATTACAAAGCAATGAAGATATAAAATATACAAAATGAAATGTTTTTTCATCTTCCAGTTTTAATTTCAAAATATCTTTGATATTGGTGAAGTTGCTGTGGAAATACACTAATTTTCACTGTTTGTTAAGTGTTTTTCTAAAGACACTCAATCAGTTTAAGATATATGGAAAATCAGAAATCAGAAAGTTAAAGAATATTCAATTGTACTTATTTCATATATACATTACTTTTGATTATTGTGCAACTTACAGATATAGTGATAATTATAAAGAAATTACTATTTGATACTACTAACCTTTTTAAGTACTGCTTAGTATGGCTGTTTTTTGGTATCAGTTAAATAATTTCTACCTGATACTGAATAGTACTTGCAATGAGTGATTACTCGGGGAGTAGTATATTTTGGAAACCTAATGTGATTTTACCTTATATAGGATACCAAACGTCTCTGAATTCAATGGAAGGCACAGTCTTCTTATATCTTCAATTCCTATTGAAGTATATATGTTTTTAGTACTGTTTACAAATACAATACAATATATTAAATCTATTGCCAATAATATCAAAAACTTTAAGATATATATATTCTTTATTATTATAGATATCCTTTATAGATATATATTTCAAAATAAACTAATATTATACATTTTCTTTAACAATTTTCCTTGTATTATATAGGTAAAGCCTGTTACAAATATACTATAGTTACCTTTTTCAATATATTAGCATTAATATATATCATAATTACCTTTTCTATATTCTTTTTCTATGACAATATAATTCTGAGTCTAATTTATTAATAATTACTATTATTTGCTTCTGCATCATAGATTCTCACTAATACAAGTTTAAATATAATTGTTTTAACTGATACATAATTACAACTTTTTCAACTGGATTATAACTTTAATATTTACAGTTTAAGATAAATTCGAAGAATATATAACAAATTACTTGATCATATTTCAATTCTTGCTCCATCAACATTATATAGATCATACTTCTTGTTTGTTAATCTACAATCTATACTAATGTAAGGAAATATTATGAGGATACATATTATTCTAAATCAATTCTTAATTGAATTGTTTTGAATTTGAGATATATTGCTACTAATAGTATATTTTATCATTTTCTACTGGTATATCCAAATCACTTTATATATAATAGTATCATATTATTGAAAAGAATTTAATACATTGAATTTTATTTGTGTACAATACTTAAGACAGGTATATATAGGTAGAAATGAATATCAGAAAAATATAAATTTCTTTTTAATTTATTTTTTCAATTCACATAATACTCTAACCAGTTATAGATATTTTAAATCTTTTTGACAATTTGTACTCCAAACCACTTCATATTATTCCAGAGCACCCCACAGTACTTTCTGTAGAAGCATCAAAGTTTTGAATACTCCCTGAAAAATAATCATTCTCCTGAAGACTTCAGAGATAAACATCAATGTTTTGAACAGTTGTAAAATGTTTTGGCGAATTGAAGATTGTTTATAAAGACTCCTAGTAAAGGAGGTTCAGTCATATATATAAGATACGGCTCTGCTACTGTGTACAGATCAGATTATCTGGTGCTGATATGATTGACCTTCTCATTACTTGCTAGTCAAAATACTCAACCTTATTGTAATCCCTCAATTGGTAGCAACATTTCAACACATATCTCTTCACAGTCATAATACGTTCAGCAGTACTCAAATGCCACGATGTTGCTAACGAGAGATGTGCTCAAAGGTTCGCTGGTAATTGTCTCAAATAAACAATTTGGGATGAATATTCAATACGTAAACTCAAATGACAAACCGACATTAAATCTCAGATATAATACTGTAGATAATTGGACTACATATTCCAGAACTTTGAACCGTACACTAAGTATTTCAATTGGCTGGTATTGAATCCCGGCCTTGATAGATGTAGCCTTACAAAGCTACTAGTATCGATGACACCTAGCCACAAGTTCCTACAATTGATGAACCGGTTCGGTTGGAGCGGAGTGGATCCTTGCTAAGATGTTCCTCCTCAAACCCTACTATTTACCCCCCACAACTTGAAACAACAATAAGTAGGTTAGTTCTTGTCCAATCAGTTCATTCTGTTATTCATCTTTGTTCTGACATCAAGCGTTATATGATAAAGTAAAAATCAAGTCGATCAGATAAGAGCTCGTATACCTAGGTTAGTGTGTAATTTCTGGGATTCTGTTCAACGATAGAGTCGAGAATCGAAACCTTGGCAATTCTCGGATCAGATCTGTATCAAAATCCTGCTAGATTTGGTTCAACTCGAACTGATCTGCTATATTACAAATACTAAAAGTTTCTGTAAGAACTTGTACTAATCAGAAGAATAGAAGGTAATGGTCTTGGCTGGCCTGTTTTGAGAGCAGACAATGATGATAACTTAATCTATGACTTCCAAGGAGCTGCTTGTATATCCTGAGATATAGCCAGTGCTGATATTCTGGCTATTAGTCGCAAATAAGTCACACACATATATGACACAATCTATCAATCCTATCCCACCCAAGGCAACGATCTGCGATGCCTTATCGACTGTAGCCTCTCCCTTGAGCCGCATCACTCCCTAATGAGATGAGGTATTGACAGAGTTGGAGTCTTCACGTTATTGATTGGATACTATAATGTACATGACTGTCCATCTTGATATGAGTGTTGCCAATGGCGGTGGAGGTATCTCTAAGTTCCATCTCAAACGGTATCAATCTCCACTGTTCACCGGTAACCTCAGGTTGGTGACGGATAATCTATCCCTTCACAAGGTCAGGTATTGGTATGTCAAGACATTGCAGGAATGGGATCTATGGAGTCGGATAAGCATATCAGTTCAGCCTGACAGTTTATCAATCTATCGGCATACAGTTGCTTTATACTTCATATCTATCACCAAGGTATAACAGTTATCCCACCCGCAGATATCTCCAATGTACCAGTGAGGTTGCATCTTTTCAAATCCATATTTCCCCATTGGCTGGTTTCCGAAGTCATTATTTCAGCTGTTTGAAAGGAGATGTTTTGGCTATACTATTCAAAAGGGACTGGAGAAGTCTGGTAGTTCAACAAGCTATTGTCCGAACACATCAGCATGCTGTAAAATGAGATTACCATAACATATCAGGATTAGTGTTGGCAACGAACCGTCGGAAGTTCGTACCATTGACGAACTTGTTCCGTTCGAACGAAGCGGATCCTTGCCAAGCCATTAGCATCAAACTCCACCATTTTGACCCACAATGTCAAACAAAAATAAGTAAGCGAGTTCGTGTCCAATATCAGCGATGTTGGACGTAAATTATAGCTGGGATCTAGCGCATTTCCACGCGCTCACAATCAAAGCAATTGAACAAGAACTCGCTTACCTATTATCTTTCGAGAATAAATGGTTCATGAATCGGTTTGTGACAAACCGGCTAAATTTGACAAATCGCAGATCGAACCCGAACTGAATCCCTGCTTGATTCAATCCTTCTCGAACTGATCTAGTTTGTTGCCAACAGTAGTTAAGTTCTCCTGTACGATGAATATTGCTCCAAATTACCTTTGGAAATCGCAGATCAGATTGTAGCCTTAGCCCGTATACAACTGAAGCTCCAGCCAGAGACACCTTTTATATTGGCCAATACCATAGATAATGTTGGTAAATTCTATGTACATACGATTTTGTACCCGACTATGTCAGCTACACCAATCAATATTACCCTACCCAACATGGCAACTGTCACAATGCCTACTGGATCTGAGCCGATGGACTTCACAGTAGCTGATACCAATACACAGTGCTATCACTTTAGCAGTTTGAATATGAGGTGGATAATTGTGAAACTCCTAACATGTGTCGGCGTGACCATGCTTTCCATGCAAGAGATGGCAGGAACAATTTGAATACGGAATGGAGGTTGAAATCGTGATGATACTCATCGTGGCAGCCAGGGAATCCTTTTCAGGTCTGCAACCGGGAACATTAATAATATGCACACAATCAGTGGTGATGGCATAAGTAAGAACAATGATGGCGATGACTCAGTGGCACAGCAGGAGAGTGTTGACTTGGAGGAGGGCCAACAAAATGACAGTTGGAAGTAGTGAATGCTCACCCAACTATCCAGACTGTTATTAGAATACTTAAGAATACCGAGAAAATACTGAAATACAAGGAGAAGGACGTATGGCATGCAATATTGAACTTGAGTAGCTTGACAGATAATGAGACATTCGCTCCTCCTAGTTCACTTGAGATCAATATATCTAACTTCGATTTACTACATTTCAATACTTCCATTTCAACCTCCAATAACAAAGGTTGTTCAGCATATTCCTCATTGGATTGCGGTACTACCCATCATTACGTTGTTATCACCTTCACCAATTTGTTAGGTATAAAATGTCACCTTTGCAGGTGCATGAGAGTATCTGTCGCAGGAGAAGGTAAGGTAGAGGAAGATAGATGCCAAGTTTGACTCAATAAGTTGATGAGAGATATTGCCTGCCATCTTGTCGATATCTCTGATTTGTATACAGTATTCGACTTAGGAGGCATCTACGATTCGATTCTCAGAAACAACTGAATGGCACTCAATGTACTTCTTATCAACCACAAAAGTAGTACTTTACACATACTGGGGCCTGATCCGAGTGTTAGGGTATCAGGGTCTCACCTTCCTTTGATAATTATCACAACATTGCTCATTAGGCTCCGACCTCACTAAGAATGACTGAGAGATGTTCATGGCCACAATACAACAGTGGCCTATAGATCGGCTATTACAATAGTTTCTGCATCCATTATTGCCAAATGTAAATCTTCAGAGATCTTTATCGTCAACATCCGTAAACGTAGCCATAACATAATTGAGGAAGAGGAGATGTCTGCTCCATACAAGCCAGCAGATCTCGAAATGTTGTAAGTAAGAGTTAGAAACACAATTGTGGATATCTTCGAACTACCAATGGGAGTTGTCACGTCCTCAGAATATGACTTCCATATCGATACTGATCCGACAGCAAAATTACCTCATTGCCAGCAATATTGGATATTAGATTTGGAACGAACAGAATATGAGATCCAGATTGCCAAGTCACTGGCCAATGGCTGGGTTACTAATAGGTACTTCCGATTCGTAGCTCCTGTAAGTAATGATAACGAACCAGATTGCTTGGGACTGCAGATCTGTATTGACTACAGAGGCCTAAATGACATTCCCACCAAAGATTGATATCTGCTCCCGGGTACAAAAGATCCCATCGATTGGCTGTATGGCTCCAGGGTATTTACCAAGCTCGATATGGCTTCTAGTTACCACTTGTTGAACATACACCAGAATGATACGTATGAAACAGTATTTGTCGCTACGGAGGGGTTTGATGAGTAGATAGTAATTCTGTTTGAGCTGACTAACGTACTGTCAGCATTTATACGTGACATGCATAGAATCTTGGATCCCAATAAGAAGTTTGCAATGGTTGACCTAGATGACATTCCAAATTTCTCCAATAATCTGGTCGAACATAAGCTAAATGTTCACGCTATCGTTCTAGCAATCAGAGCGGTACATATCCAGCTGGACGAATGAAAGTACGTTTGTGAAACCACTAAAACCTTGTTTGTCTGTTTCAAGGTCAACTCGAATGGGGTTCACATGGACAATAAGAACATAGCAGTCATGAGAGTCTGGCTACTGCAAATGAGTACAACTGATCTTCCGTCATTCCTGGGGTTGGCAGGCTACTTTAGGAAATGTGTACCTAGATTCACGTAAATCAGCAAAGTCAATCATCTGGTCCTGGAAGCCCCGAAATCTTCCTGAGGCTGCAGAGGTCCATTTTGAATGACACAGTCAACAGACCATCCAGAAGTCCTCAGGGACCGGTGAATGCAGCCTCCGCACACTCCCTTGTTCTCCCGGAAGCCTGGAAGCTACTCCGGGAGATTTCTGTATCGCAATAGTGTACTCTGTAGCCACTTCTGATGCCTCTAAGGGTGCTCCAGGATATTCCTGTAGCGTAATAGTGTGCTCCGTAGCCACTTCTGATGCCGCTAAGGGTACTCTGGAAGATTTCCGAAGCGTCGCAAAGTCCTCCGTGGCTGCTTCTGAGCTCTCTATGGAGTTCTGGTACGTTCTAGGATCACTGAGGAGTACCTGCATCTATTTCTTCATTTCCAGTTGGAATTATGGTATGACATCCATTTTCAGATGCACCTGTAGCATCGCATACATCTTTGGCATTGATCTACTGCAGCCTTTCACTTTCAACTAAAATGACATAAATCCATGCTGCCTCTTAGCAGTACCTCAACACGACCTTGACAAAAGAAATATAACCCTCGAGAAATATAGCCCCCAAGCAACACAACTCCCGAGAAATACAACCCCTGCAAAATACAGCATCCGAAAAGCACAACGTCTGTGAAACATAAATTCCAAGAAACACAATGACCCACAAATGCAAACTGCGAGAAGCACAATCTCCGAGAAATACAACTCCCGAGAAACACAACTCCTGAGAAACAGAATCTCACTTGAACACAGCTGCCAGGTCCTCCATTTCCTCTTCTGCTGCAGCTGGTATACTACATAACGGGTCGAGTGCTTGGCAGAACTTGCATTTCTTGCATCCATATAGCTGTCCATATCATCAATGATGGCCACCTGATGATCAGGACCAATGGAATTTCAGTGTCTCCAGTATCTATCGTACAAGACTATATCAAACGTTAGTAGCCATTGATGATAGGATCGAGGGGGCACACTGACAGCTGAATATCACCCTGCGGAAGTCCTGAGAGGATTTGCTCTTTGTTCCTTTCTCATAGTCCTTCAAGGCGTAGTTGAGTACAGTCACAGCCAAGTAAATCAATTGGGGAGTCACTCGCTTGCCCCAAGAATTGTTGTAATGCTCTTGTCTGCCAAGATAGATATTGGAAGCGAAGAAGTGAGCAAAGATCAGTGCAGTGGATTCGCTTCTTGCAAAGCACCGGACTTCCTTTATACCATTCAGAAGATCTTCCCATTTTCCAATCCATGTGTCATCATTCAGCAAAGCTGCAACCTGCTGTAGATATAGAAGCTTCTCTTCTATCTTCAATGGGTACAGTAAAGTCACCATAAGTCTCGCTGTAGCAACTAGTCGACTCCGCATACCACTGATTCTCCCCTGCAACTGTATTGCATTGACAATTAGTATTATCAAGCTTTGAAACCAAGAGAATACTTCGGACACTCACAGTACTACATGTCAGGGCATCGATGTACTCACTGGGTCCATAGGGGCACTCCCATATGTGTAGCGTACTGTTGAGTGTGTTAACAGCTCTGTGTTGGATGGTCATGGTGTCAAGAGCATTATCCCATGCCTTATCGCAAATGTCCAATTCGTCCTCTTGATTATCTAGTCAGGGGTTTTCAGTATACAGAACAGATCTAAAGAAGTCCTTTGCTAAATCGAAAGCTGCTTTGTTATGGAGTGGCACCTTGCTATCCTTGTTGCTCTTCATCTCCAACGTACCTTTAATTGGTAGAGGGGCAGCTGAGCAATCCTAACTCCTTGCAGGCCACTGTCTGGAATGGTACACTGGAATGAAGAACGTCGTATCTTGGCTAGATGATTGAGGTGGAGTACCTTGAGGTTATTGTGAGCGCGTCGACAACCGAAAGTGTTCTCAATCCAAGTCGGTACTCCCGAAATTTGATTTGAATTCCTTTCATGGGAATCGGTCAGTGGACTGAACATTATCTGAGCGAGCACTGTTCGGATCTTTTGAGCCTGTGTTGCATCTGCGTCTATTCCGTTCATGAGTTGACAGTAGCTGATCTTCATCATAGTCTGAACCAGTGGTGGGATGGGGGTCATGCTCTTGGTGTTCATGATCATCTTCTATGTCATAATCCAGTTTATTCTGATGGCCCTGATGGTTAGCTTGATACAAATTAGAAATTAATCTGGCCTTACATGTCTGGGAACACGTAGATAATCTTTTTGACTGGCCGTTCTTGCTGAGTACTCTAAATCTCACTCTTGAGAAGCAGTAAGGTTAGGACGTTGCGAGGCCATAGGTGATAAGAATAAATATAAATGTGATTTGAGAAGAAGAGATCTGAATATAGCTCAGATACACCTGGAGAACCCCTTTTTTCTTATAGGAAACAGAAGGTGACACAGTGATTCGTATCGAAGAGGACAACCAGTTCATTCCCACTGAAATTGAGAAGTACCTGCGCTGCTAATCTGTACACTGAGTTCAGAGATCTGTTAGTAAGACGAATGGATATTCGAGCTTCAGCACTGCTTACCATTGTGAGGTGGCTAGATTCATAATCAAATGTCATTTAGCTAGATGTAAGCCGATACTCTGCATTAGAGTTTTCTGGAGTGCCTGCATTGTGAGGTGGCTAGATTCAGACTCCGATGTGGTTGATCTAGATGCAAGCCCATGCTCTGCATCAGAGTTTTTGGGAGTGCCTGAGCTGCTGATATGTTCTATGTCACCTGTTATCATAGCCGACCAACCACGCGGATTGGTCTGGATATGCGAGAGCTACCGGTGTTCTGAACATTGGGATACCGGTACTTCAAATTCCATTTCTGCTTCAACAATACTCCAAGAAATCTCTTGCCTTCAAAGGTCCTCGAATATGTCTAATACCCTGCTATGAGAGTAGGTACACTCGAACAATTGACGCTTTTGTTTTCGTTTTCGTTGCACATTAGTACTGGATTTTGTGGTGCCGTACTCAGTTACCAGTAGCTCGACATGTTCAACCACGAGCAGCAAAAGGTCAGCAGGCTTGGTTCAACTAACTAGAGCACTAATAGGCGAACCGAAATGAATCATCTTAGTTAGCAGTCGTAGTCCTCTCTATCAATCTGCAGGAAGTGCTGTATCAGGATCCTGCTGCCACTGTGATCGTTCTGGGCAAAGTCACATTCCACGATATGGAACAGCATCAGAATCCGAGATATACCCCTTGGACAGTTTCGGTTGCTCAAAATTGGGAACTCGCAGTGATCGAACTTACACAGTACTGCACCACACCTCTATGCGATCTCAAGCGGAATACACATAGTATCTTCTGTACTATAAATCGTATCTATCCAGATACAGTCAGTTCATCTGCAGACAAGATCCGTTGGGGGAAAGCGTTCACCGAATGGTAGATAGAATAGGGGCTTTAGTCCTGCTAGAGCTGTAATGATTCGAATGGTAGGCAGGCAGGTTAAACTGTAGGTGTGCAGAAATGATTAAAAGGGACGTGCAGAAGGGATAAAAATATCATGTTATGTTGGCCTTTGCCCGTCTGGAAATTGGTAACTCATTACCCATAACATATCGTATACCATATGACTTACCGTAATCTCCGGTAACAGCTATAATGCCGGAAAATGCAAATATGCCTAAGCCCATTATATATAACTCGGATAACACTCCACTAACACACCCATAATATACGGTAACTTGCGGTAATATTTCCACCTTATTTCTGATTCACGATGCATCTCTAGGTGCGATATTCAAAGAGTCTGATTTTGTTACGCCTCAGGTTCCAAAGGTCTCATGTGGGTGGCCATGATCCTGTCAGACCTCACTGTTGCTTGTCAGAGTCCACAGGTATGATGGGCATGATCATGTCAGACTGTACGGTCGCTTGTCAGAGTCCAGGAGTGCAATCGCCATAATCTTATGGTAGCATGTCAGAGTTCTCGGATGTGATTGTCAGACCGTATGGTCGCCTGTCAGAGTTCAGGAGTGCAATTGCCATAGTCTCATGGTAGCATGTCAGAGTTCTCGGGTGTGATTGTCAGAGCGTACGGTCGCTTGTCAGAATCTAATGTAAATATATTTCTTTCAGAAACCTCTTGCAATCTGCCCCAGCTTCGGATTATAATTACAACAAATCTAATCTACAATATGACAATATACCAAATCGGCTGCTGC
>MU122106.1:486230-593991 GCA_014904905.1 Wilcoxina mikolae CBS 423.85
GTTGATTGCAGCTCGGTATACTGACCAACTGCGAGGATGTTTCCCAGCATGTGCCTCCGATTCCCACTGCATGTGCCAAGCTAATGCATGATCTTCCAGTCGTCCACGTACGTACTGGATCTTGAGACCTGGACCGGTAAAAAGATGCGGCTGGTCTGCCACGAACGCCTCCATACTCATCCACCACACATCAAAATCCTCTGAAGCCCTTCCTTTGAACTTTGCCGGATCTGACAACTTAAGTCGTGTTTTTCGGCGTTCCTTTGGCTGCTGAGTTTCTGTTCTGTGACGGCGCCTATCACTGCCGTTTCTTGAGCGGTGAGACTCCGAATGATGTGATCCTGGTGGAGGTGGATCTCCTCCAGCCCTGCCCGCAGGTGGTGGTGGGTTAGATGGTCCTGGTTGAACCTCTTCTGCTGGTGGAGCCTCTCCTAGTCCAACATCTGTTCCGGATCCTCCTCTTAAGCCAACAACCTGTGCTACGTCCGAGTCCGTAATAGGCGAAACACTTCTGCCTCGCTCTTCTGCTTGCTGTTGCCACTGCTGAATTTGAACTCGTCTGTCTGGATGCACTGGTGTTGATTCTGAGACCTTGGCCCTTTCAAAGGCCGAAGTAAGTCCGGTGTGTTCCTTCTGAAGCTTAATCACTCTTGCTTCCAGAATCTGATGGTCCATCCACGATGGTACTTCCTCCGCAAACCTTTTTTCCAATATTGCCGTCCTTTCCTGTTGTGCCTTCATTGACACATTCCATGCTAACATTTTAACCTGGAGTGTCCTTACTTGGTTTTCGCACTCCGTAATCCTATTCCGTAGACTTTCGAATTCCTCCGTCGCTTATTTCACCACATAATCATTCTGACATTGAAGCGCTGCCAGTCCCATCCTCGTCTCGCTCAACACTGCGTTGAGAACCTGAATCTGTTCCTCGTGTCCCACGATAGTCTGTTGTTCGAGGGCCTTGTCGGTTGCTACCTGCTGACTGAAGAGTTGACAACCTAGTCGAACGTCTTCGAATTCCGCCTCGATGGCCTCTTTCTCGCTGTTGCAGGCCTCGACCAGTCGTTGAAATTCCTGATCCAGATGACTGACCTGGGCCTGTACGGCGTCTATCATTTCCGTGTCCTCGTCCTTCTTGGAGTCGAGATACTGCCTCCTCGAGGCCTCGTATTGCTCTTGTAGTTTCCTGACCCATTCTGATAAGGGCCTGGAGGGCTGTTTGGATTTCGCGACTCCAGATGACGCTGGTGCCAACTGGTTCGCTCCTGAGAGAAGTCGGCGTCTGTTGCTGACCATTGTGAAGTTGCCGCGAGGGGAATGTAAAAGGACCGGTGACTAGTTGTCCTTGTGGAGGTGGTGCCTGCTGTGGCACTTGTTCTTGTTGCGATCTATTTCTCAGCCGTATATAAAAATTGCACGTAACACAGGTTCCGCTGCAACCTCCCTGACAATGTTCTGCGCAAAATCCTTGTCCAATATTTCCTTCTGGATGGTTGAGATATCGGATTGCGCAGCAGGCTGGAGTATCGCAAATTATACAATTTGTAGTCATAAACACTTTGGACGTGTCCAAAATATTATACTGTTATGGGGATACGTATGACCAAAGCACCGTCGTAAGTATGACCGCCTACTTTTCAGAAGTCGTATATATCCTGAAAATCTTCTTCGTCGTATAAAAGTTCAGAGAAAGACTCCTCTTCGTCTTCGCCCTCAGATGAGTTACGGTAATAGGCCGAGGGAAGTTCACCAGTTTAAAACCAGTGACAGTATTCGAAGGCGATGTCGTAGTATGTAATGAACCCGCGTGCGTACCAGAAGTCGTGAGAAGTGACCGCTCGTTCACAAAGGGCGTGGGCGTAAAGAATGATAGAGTCAAGGTCTCGAAAATGTAAAGACATATATTCTTAAAGTAGAAAACTTAATAACATTTTAAATTCTTGTCCGCTGGTGTGTTTCTGACTGTGGATTGCTGCGAGAGCTTGATGTTTTACTTTGCGGGTGCAAAGGCGGTTCTTTTATAGAGCGAATTACTCGTCTACTCTCTATGATTTCAGTGTTTGTACTAAGATAGCTATGGCCTCCGATCGTTAGACTGATTACTTGATCTCGGTAGGTTGCGCTTCTTTTCCGTTTGACGTTCGGCACTTTCTAAAGTGCGAGGCATCCCATAGGTTATCCTCATGCCGGCAGGTTTTGCCACGTAGCCCACTTAAAGCTCGTTTGCTTTCCTTCTGGTCTGTATGCAAACGCAGAAAACAGGTTTCGGCAACGACCTCTGACACGTTCATCGAACCATCACTTCCTCTTTGATATCTCGACTCAATGTTAAATCGGATAGTGGGTTTCAGGGATATGTTTACCCTCATAGACTTGCGTCGGCGACCAGCCGCTGCTATGCCACGTATCGTACTTCCATCTCGCTGTCTTTTACTCCCGTTTCAGGGCTGCAGCTTATGTCGGACCAGCTCATCCAAGAACTGCCGTTACTCGGAAATGACGACCCACACACAAGCTCTCAAGAGGTAGATTGAACTACCGGGGTGCAGTTAACATATGGAGTCCCTAGACTGTATAGTTATCCCCATAGTAAAGTCCCGCTTGTCGAGCTCTGACGTGTGCCTGCCGGAGAGTGTAGAGGCGTACCCCGCTCTAGCCGGCTGTCCCATATTGCTGATAAGGTAAAGTAATTCTGGTCGAAACAATCATGCACGGCTGACCCGTAAGTCCCCGCAATGGCGTGATCGTGCTTCATCAACCCATGACGTCCCTTAACTATCAGGGGCCTAGGCGTATAGTAGCATGCCACCCTAAGTGTTCGGGTCTGATGAATCCGCCAGCTAAGTGTCGTGACTATCGCTGTTCGATCGAGAAGGTGCACTGCCCTCGCGCGGGTTAACCATTCCGCTTTGTCTGGGCTCGGTATTGGATATGCGCAGCTTCGTCGCTCAGAGGATAGGATAGCTGCGGGTGTAATGTTGATCATCCACAGTGACAGGTGACCAACCGCAGATTGCCATGGATATCCTCCGTACCTCGTGCACCTGCTAAAGGACAACCCTTAACACTCGCCTTCAAGCTTCTGCCTCTGGAGTCGGGTGACAACATCACAGAGCTGCTTCTGTTCTTCCTGAGACCACTCCAGTATGACTGGATGAAAATTCTCCGATGGGATGTAAACCAGGGGTACAACTGAAGCCAGCTGCAACTCTGTACATCGGCAGATTGTCCATGGCAGAGCAACTTTAATTATCACAGAGGCAGCTGCCTTCTGAGGTTCAGAGGAATTTCCCTTGGTGACAGTGGTATGAAGGGTGGTGATCGCCGACAACAAAGTCTCGGGACCATGTTCTTCAACTGCTCACTTGTTCTCAGGCATATCTGGAATTGTGAACAGCCACCAAGTTGTGTTTCCCCAGTCCTTCAGTGACTGATAGGCCGGTGTCGCCGTAACTTGCACTTAGAAATCAATATGGACTTCAGATGCAATGGACCAATCCTTGGTCTTCGGACCTTTGAAGCAGTGCACCTCATCGAAGATTCCCCTTGACTACTGGCAGTTCGTAAGCTGGTGAACAGTGTCGTTTTCATTTCTTTGCACCCGGCTCGTGAACGTATCATAGGTGATCACGTGGATGTCCCACTATCTCTCAGGATGTTCCACACAGTAGTTGAGGTGTACATGAGTCAGGTCGCCAGTAGCTTGTGCGCAGGGATCGCGCACCGAAAATGGAGTCCCTATCGTGATAGTATTGATTGCACCGATAAATGTCGTCCGGATACTTGGGTGTACCATACCGAGTACCAGATTCCATAGAGGGAGGTCAGTTGACTGCTTATCATGAAGCAACTAGAGAAGACGACGAGGAACAGAGTTAGTGTCAGTACCTGGGTACCATTGCTTCTGGACAGCACTGAGGATTGCGAAGACCGTTTATACCACCTGACACTATCTGCCAAGCGAGAGGTTAAAGAGCACCGGTAGTTGTGTCTCATGGCGATTTGTCACATCCTCCATAATTGACTTGGAATAAAGAGCTTCAGCCAAGACAGTAAACATCTTCCCAAGTCCCATTTCATCAGACAGGAACACTCCAGGAAGGTCCACATTGAAGATCCATCTCTGCACAATGAACCAAATCATCCAGATCTGATGTGCAACAAATCTTACTTCTTGAAATTGCTTCAAGATATACTTTGGCCCTCAAATAGTATCCGCAGGTAAACCTCCATGTAGCACAGTACCGAGTAATGCAACTGCTTCTTCAAGATACTTGTACTCAAAGGCGTTTTTGATAGTGGCCATGAGAGCATCATCTATAACTTGACCTGGCTTATCACCTTGAGACTCGATAAGCTCGTTGGCGAATTGTGAATTGCTGTCTAGAATTTCAGTGGTCTAAATTTCCTTCACCAGGACGGCAAGAGCACATGAGATTGATAGCACAGGCAAATCGGCATAGTTATCTAGCTGGGCTGGAGCCCTCCTCTTGCTGGGTATATCAGGTGGTGCACAGGGGATTCTGGGAGACTTCCTTTTGGGTATTTGTGGTGGTGCTCTCTACAAGGAATTCCAGTTAGCCCAGAACTTCATTCATCACTTCAGGTGCTCCTAACTTACTCCCTCTCCATCATTGCTTTTCTTGGGCTCCTCCACTAACAAGACATTCTCAGGTGGGTCCTCCCCATCTCCATTCCACTGGTTAGCCACAAGGATCAGAGTCACTGCTTCAGGCACAACTGCATGGATGTTCTGGACATCCCCATTCCATATTTTCTGGTTCTAAACACTGCCATGAAACTCCTCCCCAACTGTAACTCCAGCGTGTTGAGTAGCCTCTCCACTCAACTGACTGCGATATACGGTCTGAAGAGTGAATGGGCCCTTGTGCATTGGCTCAGCGATCCACTTCAGAAGTTGGGAATATTCTTCAAGTCCTTGAAATGACCTGAATAGAAATCAAGAAGTGGCATTTCCGCACACCTGTACTACAAACGACTTGTTTTGTATATCGGCCACCACAATGTTCGGCTGTTTGGATACTGCTATCCCACATCTTGCGCTTCTCACCACCTTCCTTCCTTTTCTTTATTTCACCTTTTACGGTCCTGGTGGCTGTCTCTCGCAGGCAGTTGCAGAGATTTCGGATGAAATGGTGAACCCAGGCATACCTGATACGCTCAGAATCATCAAACCAGTCAAGAGGTAGGAACTCTTCATAACACTGGATAAAATCTGAGATAGCTGCTTCTCAAAGTTCGAACCCGGTGTGCTCCTAGTTCCACCTCATCCTGAAGCAGAGTAGTTCCATCTCGCATTGAGGGTGCCCAGCAATTAGCCATTCGTGGCAGACATGATTCTCAAACTTGGAGATGTCGCTTCTATCAGACATGTCGCTTTCCTTGGACTCCTTTTCAACTTGGTCCATCTTAACCATGGGTTGCCCGGTGGTGACATTAGCCCCAGCAACAGTGGGCAGCTGTTTTCCATCTCCAGTTCCATCGGATGAAACAATGTTGGCTGGGGCTGTCTGACCCTGATATTCACCGAGAGTTATCTGCCACCGGCATTGACTGAAGGGAATGTTTGAAGTTGGAGTCCATGGCGACAGTTTAGGTAATACTTTAGTCCATCTCCTATATGCAGGGGTAGCACTCCCTTCAGTCTTGCAGGTCTATTCAGAAGTGGCAGTTACCAGTCTAGACGTCAGTGCTCCTGGTACTCCTGGCTGTGCTGGGAGTAGTTGAGGGAAGGTGGGCTGCATCAGACATGGGGGAGGGTTTGTGGACCATGAGCCTGGAGCAACTGGTGGTCTTGGTGGAGGGGGAGGAGGATGTGAGGAATACTGGAGCCCTTCAGCTGCAGGTGGAGGGAGAGGAGGATGTCGGGTATACTAGGGCCCTTCAGGTCCAGGTTGAGGGGGAGGAGGATGTGGGGTGTACTGGGGCCACTCAGCTCCAGGTGGATGGGGAGGAGGATGTGATGTGTACCGGAGCCCTTCACCTCCAGGTAGAGGGGGAGGGAGCTGTAGGGTGAATCAGGATCCTTCCACTCCAGGTGGACCTGGGCATGGTGGTGGAGGCAGTGGTGTGTGCCGGTCTTTGTCAGGTGGTGGAGACATTGGTGGGTTTAAGTTCGATGAAGGTGGTGGTAGTGGTGGTGGTGGTGGTGGTGGTGGTAGTGGTGGTGGTGGTGATGGTGGTGGTGGTAGTGGTGGTGGTAGTTGTGGAGGTGACAACAATCAGAGTATCGAAAAAGATTCCACAATGCGATGAGTCTGTACATCAGCCTAGGTTGCATCGGACACTTCAATCAAAACCTCTTGAACCTCATTGTCAGGTAATACAGCCCATATATACAAACAACTCCTGGCATTGCATTTGTACCTTCTGATGCAGCTAAATAGTGTACATGATCCTTACTGATGCCACCATGCAGGGTACACACCTTATGATACACAATACTGATCATGTGATGCATGAGTGCAATCTACATTTCAATATAATCCAATGTTCACAGCATGCAATATTTATATGATATACATAATTGCACTTATATTGTAGGCGAAGGAAACAGTGCAGTGACGTAAGTGTACATGATGTTTGATAATAAGGTCTAATATATACTCTTTAATATTCCATATGTCTCCCATTATAAATGCCATGCTATACGTTGTAGCTAGCTTGAATCATATCCTCTAGACTACTCTCCCCTTTGCAATCATCCACCAACTCTAACTCTATATTATTGTACTAGTCCTCATTCTTATCCATATCTTCAACCTCATCCTCAGCCTCATTCTCCTGATTCTCAACCTCATCATTATCTAGTGGAAGATCATAATGTTGCTGAGTATGACTCCTGGTAATTTGAATGTGATCATACTTGTTGTCACTATCATTATCACCATTGTCAACTGCATTCTCAGTATCAAAAGAGAAATCTTTAGCAAAGGGGATCCGGATCCCAGAAATAATCGATGTCTCAATTTCCAGCTCCATCATAAGGGCTTCCATTTCAGTCTTGTTTAAAACCACACAACATGCCTTGATGCCAAGGGCTGATAGGTTATTAGCTCCTTTCTCACTGAGAATAAGATTGTTGAGAACTGCCATTATGTACTTGATTACCTTCTGTTTTAATGGAGAGGAGAGATCTTTCCAAATATGCATATGATCAGTCTATATCACTGCAAGATATTAGAACACTTGCAAATATTGTGAAGGCCATACATACCGCTGTCATTATCTCGGTAGATGTAGTACTTCTACTCAGATCTATTTTGCCAGATTTCCAAGTTATCGCTTTCAACCTTTGTAGGAGTTAAACCTCCACATCATTGCAACTCTGTCAGTAGATAATGCAATACTATACATGATAACACAATCAGGGTGGGGGGTATCTGTTTCCCAATCCAGTCATGGCAGCCCTTCCAATACCTACCATATTGGCACATTTATTGAAAGAAATGTATAAATAGAAATCGTGGAATCTCATTGGCAAGGAAGTAGCTAGCTCATTCCTGGTAGAATTAGTAATGCTAAGAGTTGCAGATAGGACTCAGATCAGATTCGTTTGTAAGATCGTATTTGTACAAAATAATATGAAATCTGAAAGAAATATGTCACTGTGTATGCGTTCCTCATCATCATCTTTGAAACGGTAAAGATTGTATTGTATTTCTAGACCGTCATGGGCCATCTGAATCATGTGCGATCTGACTGCATCGCAACTGATTGTGATTTGACATATGGCCAATTAGGCAGTAAGAATACAATTCAGCATAGTATCTAACTATCGTAATGCAAGGGTGTACAGCTGTAACAGCCTCATATAAGAGTATAAGAGTAAATACAATTGCAAATATGGATAGGTGAATATAATAGAGTAGTAAGTATGTACGATTAGCACTGCGGTACAATTGCGATCACGTATGCAGTATATATACACCGAGATTTACCTGGCCATCAGCTCGGCCAATCATATTGCTTGCATCCAGCCAAGACATGGATGCAAGTAAGATGATTGGATGCCATTACATCATCTCCCTTTCTAGGAGCGGACTCCATGGGCTATCATATTCGTACATGAAAGAGAAAGAAAGACACAAGATCCAGACTTGTATGCCCGTGTACGGCCTCATAAATCTCCATTCCGAATGTGACAGCTCATGGGTGACCTTTTGGTTGATTCGGTGTACAGACAACTCCACCTCTAGTGTTAGATAATAAACATCCATACTGATGCCATTTATTCTAGGTGGAGATTGAATAAGACAAGGGAAGGAAGAGAAAGAAACCTCCAAACACACTCGAAATCCTCCAAGCTCTCCTCTCTGAATCCAAGCCCGCTCTTGCAGCAGGTATTGTTTCAAGTCCACATTCAAACCTATAGTTCTGAATATCCAAGTTTACTTGAAGCCTTCCGGATCCGAACATTCAGGTCCACAGTGAACCTTGTCGGTGATAGTCTCTATGCTTGGTATTCAGTGTATGTCTTATTGATCAGCACCAGATTGATTCGTATAGCTATCTGGATTTGACTTTCCATTGCCATTTTGCTTCAGATCCAATGGTGGTTGGTTTTCATGTGTTGACCAGGTTCGGATCTTAATTGCAGTGATCATATGTTGATATACATTTGTATATACCTGTTCGAATTGCAGTAGTTAACTCATAAGTGTGTCATAAGGTCGTACTCACAAAGTAATCAAGTATGCTTTCACACCGGGTGAATAAAGGTAGCTATCCTCGGATTACGATTGATTCGGCTTCCGAATGTACAAAAGTAGTGGATATTAACATGCGAAGGTCTTCCAATTGCAGTTGTAAGGATCACCTTCAAAATTTAGACCGATATGTTTAATCGCCACTACCTGCAGTGTTATCGATCAATTATCGTAACGGCTTCATTTGGTGCTCTCGGAGATAAAGGACAATTGCATAGTATATTTGTTCGTTGATATATCTAATTGGTACGCATTCTATACAAAGTCATAGTTACCATATGAATTGAAGCGATTGCACTCTTCAAGACTCCAAGAAGATTACATTGCAGCTTCGTATGTCCAACCTGAAGCTTTTGCCCCCATCCTCTTAATCCAAAGTATGTATACTTCTATTATATCGCACATTCCGATGAGGTGCATTCCCAATAAGGTGCACATTCTGAGCTGCTCAATTATCCATATCTTCAACCTCAGATATCTCTGTACCGCCAGCATATATTGTCTGATAGATTTGGGCCACCAGCAGGTCTCCTCAGAGATGTCGGTGCATCCACTCCAGGCCAGCTGCTATGATATCATAGAATTTTCTGCTTAGTATTGATATCTCGATAATGACGTCTCGATTGACAGCTTTGTAGACTCGGTCATTTTGTATGCCATTTGATTGATCCTTGTAAATAATCCAAATACAATTAGCCTTGAGAATCACTCTGAATATCATTCTATAATGACTCCATTTCGGATAATATCTCTGATCTGGTAGCCATGTTGACGTTATACTAGAAGCCCTTTCGATAGGCTTTGCTTGCATGATCAAACCTCAGCATCATCATCATTGAGTTCTCTAATGCACAAAATCATGATGGTGCTTGATGCCAGTACTTCTGATGCAGTGATCAATTGCACTGGGGTTGTTTCTGAATTGCTAATAATATTATCCCCCTCTGTATAGTCAGCACTCTATCGATGACTTTCCAATTACGTTGCTGATCCTCGTATCGATTCACATATCAATACTAGTTCCTCCAATTGCCATCGTGATTTGATGAGTAGATATCTCTTGATCATAGCTGGGATCTTGTTTTCGATTATATCGTCAGTATGTCTTTTTCATGTAAAATAAGACTTTCTTAAGAAAAGGAAAATGTTCCAAATGTAATCTCGCCTTGCCATATAAGATAATAGACTCATCGTCTCCCACATCCAGCCAGCTTTGGCAATTAGCTTCTGGAATGTGCAAATTTGTACTCCTATGTTCCACCTTTCATTGCTTCTCCTGTAGTACTATAACATCCATAAAGGTCAACTTTACTGATCTTGAGATCGGCTTTTGCATGATGGTTTTCTTCTCATTCAGTCTAAGCAAGATAGTTCCTAATGTCATACTTTTGTAATCCATCCAGTGATATAATCTCTATCACAGGAAAATATTCATGCATTGATCCATTCATATGGTATCAAATTTCAAGTCCAAATCCGAGATCTGGCTCTTGAGTACATAATCCTATTTCATGCCATCTCGGGAATCTATATGACAGCACTTATTCCCCCAAATTGTTGCAGAGCATAAGGCTTGTACCATCATAACCACCAAATCAGAATGTCTCTGTTTGCTGTAGTGACTTGGTATTCTCGGCCTGTCTGTCTATTGGAAAATCGCCTTTTCGTAGAACATCATTTCGATTGTCTGTTGGGAGGCAATTCCTTGTGATAATGTATCATGTAACCTGTATATAGCTTGTAATATATCTGTGGTGCAATCGGTACATTTAGTATTTCGAGTACCCTTTCGTCATTTCCACGGGTATCTATCCTGTGTTGACATGGCTTCACATTTCGGTATTCTCTCTAATTGTAGGTCGATATCATCTCTAACAACAGTACAGACTTGAATAACTGAATAACTACTTGATTCGTGTGACCGCAGTGAATTAGCCAAGGTATGAATTGAACAGATGGAGCAGTAGATATTGCGAATCCAGGGGGCCTTGACAGATCGGTACGCCTATAGAAGAGCCAAGCCCCATCTTCCAATCACTGCTTTCTTACTTAGCGAGCCCGTAGCAGTGATTCAAGCATTCCATGTGGAGGCTTTCCTGCGGCAATTGCCACAGCAGGTCACTGCTCGCACAACCAATACCTTGTGACTATGTCACCATCGGTGATATATTACATGGTCCCTTTCACCAGCCATGTACAAACTCTCACTCTTATCAAGATCGTCTATAGATGACTTCCCTGACCAATAGATCATCTAAAGCTGTAGTACTAAGTATCTATATATGGAGTGTAGCCTTCTTCGGAATACACCTCCTCCCTAGCCGTAGATCCAGATATATTTCTAGGACATTCCTTATAGATCACCCAGTCCAGTGCCACCTCTTCCGCTTACCTTGGAATTTGCAGAGCTAAAGTTCTACCGTATTGGCAATCGAGGTCAGGATTTCTGGCCTTAAACCAAGGCCAACCAAATACCAGCTCACACAGTCTATCCACCGTAGCTGCCACTATTTGCAAGAATAAGCTCATACAGTTAATCACGTACTTGTCTCACCCGATTGGAATGGTCTGACAACCAAATAATATCCATTACCACTTGGATATATGACAAGTATCTATTGAATCTCCTAGCGCCTTAATTACATGCGGAATCTGCTGGTCTTCTGAGAGTCTCCAGACTGTCCATCCTCCGATAGTCCCATAGATACTCAGATTTCTGACCACAAATAAATCACATAATCTCCATCGTATTCCTAAGAATCCGCTTCGTATGCCCTCGTATGGGTACAATCAGGTGAGAAAATACCATACTCGTTGATTTGGCGATAAGCTGTTGTTAATTTGTTGGATCATATTGAATAGAATCGGTACTGATATAATGGCGGCCGGGTAACCGCACATCTGCCCAGTATATAGTCAGCTCGTACGAGTGCCCTTGCACACCATCGATAACCTTACCTATTGAACTCACCTGCTATCTTATTCTCGAATCCACGTGTGCAACCGTATCTACACTCATATCAACAAGTACGAGGATGTACACCCTTACACTGTTATCGATCTTTAGTAATTTGATACATTTCGCTCAAGGGATTTCGTGAATTGCCCCTTTTCGACGCATTATATATCATCGAGAAGTCACATGAATACAGGAGCTTATATTGAGAAATCACACATGCGATCTACCCTCAAGAAATTCTACGAATCGATGAGAGATTACCTCGACATTTCCTATAGGTCATATTATCCCTTTTCTTGACACGTCGATACCATCGAGCTCAACACGAAGTCAAAAGACAGAAGGAAGCCAAAGAAGAAATAACAGCCAAAGATGAAGTAAGATGAGTATCTCGGTGCAGTGTTTTGAGTATCTTTATGGCTCCGAGGCCTCTCAGGTGACTCAGGCTACCATACGAACCGGCATTCATCTCCACCCGGGCCTTGATGGGCAGGTGGTAATGTCTGCAATGGAGAGTCCAAGGTCGAAGGGCAAAAGTCAAAGGGCAACCGAAAGTCAAAGGACAAAGCGAAGAGTAGTCAATGATGGTTGGTGGGATTACGATCCGGATTTCAGGTGGACGTGATCACGATCATCATTTCCACGGAGGTACATCTAAATCCAATATGAAGCGCACTTGACGATTGCCTTCCTCCGGACTGAGCAGAAGCTCTGAAGTGCACTTAACGATTACCTTTCTACTATCTGAGCGGAAGCTCTCAAGTGCACTTGACGATTGCCTTTCTCCAAACTGAGTGGAAGCTCCCGAGCGCACCTACGAGTGTCAGCATTGCACGGAAGTTCACTTACGGAGAACAATTACACAAGCACGGAAGTGCACTTACGGAGAATGACTACTGAGGCCACAAGCCTTGCACGAGCCAAGCGCACTTGATAGATTACATTGAAAGTTCAATCTTCTCTTGGATGCTTACGAGTTAGATAATCGATGAACTACATGCAATTGATACGTTACGAGACCTTCCGATGCGATGCCATTTCACACCTCCGAGCCTGCACGATAAGAGCTATGGTATGCCGAGGACTTGAATATGGAAATATGGAGATATGGAGGTTACAGGGGTCAATTGGACGTTTCCTTCTTATTTTCTCCTTCTCTTCTCTTCTTATTGGATCTCGGCCCGATAAAAATGGCGTGGGTACGGGTGTTACTACCTATCACTGGAGGTGGACTATTCACATGCACCGGATCCACAGAAAGGTCACCCTCGAGCGGTACCGATCGGCAGTGGGATTTACAAGGGTGTACGAGGGTGTACAAGCTTGGATTCGTTCTTCTTCTCTTCATGTAGGGGTATGCAGCCCAGGAGGTCTGCAGATATAGAGGGAGATGATGTAATGGCGGCTGGGTAATTGTACATCTACCCAGTATATAGTCAGCTCGTGCGAGTGCCCTTACATGCCATCGATAACCTTACCTATTGAACTCACCTACTATCTTATTTTCGAATCCACATGTGCAATCGTATCTACACTCATATCTACAAGTACGAGGACATACGCCCTTGCAACTGATGGCTTTCTATCCTGCTGGCAACTTTCGAACCTTCGGGGGGTTATACTTTCAATTCAGAATTGTAGAACGATATGCGATCGTTATTCCATTATCTCAGACTGTATCATCGGTAGATGACTGATATCCATAAAGATTATTACCTTGTTGAGTTGTTCGGAGTCGTAGCCTTAGAGCCGTGACTTCCATCTGCTCTGTAGCTCATTCAAATAGTATGTAATTACGTAATTTTGTAAGATTATGTAGGACTAGTATTGACAACAAAACGCATCAATTGGTGACAGATCGGACCGAGTTGGGGTTTGAAGCGGATTCAATTTGATGTTTGGCGATGTTTCAAGGTTGAACTGAATATTCGAACCGAAACTCACAACTGCAAACAAAAATAAATAGGCTAGATCATATCCGATCGGCTTGATTCTGAGTTTGTTTTGCAGTGTTTTTAGTTAGCTATAAAATAAACTAAAAGATCAAGCAGATTGGAAAAGAACTCACATACTTATTTTCATTCACATTTGTGGGCCAAAATGGTAGGGTCTGAAGAGAATGGCTTAGCAAGAATCCACTTCTCTTGAACAGAACCGGTTCGTCAATGGTATTTACTTCCGACAGTTCATTGTCAACACTGTTTATCACCTGACACCATTTCAGTATCTGCAAGTAAAAACCCCTAATAGCATCCGATACGTATATAATACAAATGAGTTTCGAAGAAGGGTAATGGTGATCATAATTACCATTGGTGGCATCGATCTTTCATTTGGCAATCTCGTACATCGATCTTCCGTAACAAGGAGATTATCATAATATTCGGCCTGCTTCGTACTGTAGCCCTCAACCACGTGCAAATCCACTGCCAAAATCCTAATCATCGATAGGTATATCGTGAAATCGTAGTCTTATTGAGTTCACATTGTGCTTGATTTCCAATAATTAACGCATTCAGTGGTTTTGTCAATTATAGCTTCGCCAGCACTTCATGCTCAATTGACTTCCATCAATGGTATCTCACTCGTCTCTCATAGTCACTTAGGCTGTGCAATCATTCTTGCGAATGGTAGCCTAATTGTGGAATGGTGATTGACCTTGACATATTTGGTCGCTGATGCGTCTCTAGCCAATTGGTCCCAGAATCAACTCGAAATTATCACTGCTACCATTAACTTCAATTCGATATATCTATCAAGACTCTCTGCTTCTGCAATTTGTAGGTCTCAAATCCATATGATTTCTTGTTTGGATGTATTGTGTCATGTCAATCGAAAAAATATAATATTTGAAATTCCATAAGCGAAAAGCATCCAACTACTAAAGAGCAATAATATTATAAGGGGATACAGCTATTTACGGCCTCGTATAAGAGTATAAGAGTAGATAGGGTTGCGAATGTGGATAGGTGAATATAATAGAGTAGTGTGTATGTACAATTGTTGCTACATGTAAAGGTGTACATCTGTGTACGGCCTTATATAAGTGTAGATACAGTTGCAAATGAGGATAAGTGAATATAGTAAAGTGAGTGTAATAGGTAAGGTTATCGATGGCATGCAAGAGCACTCGCACGAGCAGACTGTATACTGGGCAGATAGACGATTACCCTGCCATAGGCAGGCTGCCATTACATCATCTCCCTCTTTATTTGCAGACCACCTGGGCGACATGCCCATCCATAATGAGAAGAAGAAACAATCCAAGCTCGTACACCCTTTTATGGCCTCATGAATCCCACTGCTGATCGGTACTGCTGGAGGGTAACCTTTCGGTGGATCTAGTGCACGGGAAAACTCCACCTCCAGTGGCGATGGTAAAATCCATGCCGACGCCATTTATACCGGGCCGAGATCTATATGAAATGAAGAGAAGAAAGAGAATAGAAGACAAGAGAAGGAAACGTCCAATTGATACCTATAACCTCCAGATCTCTGTATCTCCAAATCCATGACTTTTGTGGCTTGGCAGTACCAAGCTCGATTTCCATATCCAAGCCCATGCATCTGTAACTTCCGTAGTGTAGGCTCGGTGGTATACGTATCGGTAAATGTTATTGGCTCTCATCATGGATCGTATGTTACTCGTCGACTATCTAACTCGTGAGCATCTAAGAGAAAATCGAACTTACAATGTAATCAATCAAGTGCCATTAGCTCTCACAAAGCTTGTGCACTCGGTAGTCTTTCTCCTTTCTCTTGCAGACATCATCTCGCTGCCATCGAGGCTCGAGATTGCGATGAATACTGATTCTCTTGCAGACATCATTTTGTGGCCATCGAGACTCGAGGTTACAATGAATGCTGATTCGTCTCAGACTCCGAGACGCCTTCACAGCTTGAATGTCATGAGCCACCGCTGCCACCGGTCATCTTTCCACTGGCAGTTGTCTTGGCAGCCATGTATACGTCTATCTCGCTGGATAAGGCAAAGGAGAGGTCAATCCCACCTAGGAATGCAACCAAGTACACATCCATCCCGCTGGATAAGACGAAGAAGAGGTCCATCCCGCCTAGGAATGCAATCAAGTATATGTCCATCCTGCTGAATAAGACGGAAAGAGAGGTTCATTCCACCTAGGGAAAAGACGACTCCATCGATTGGTAGAATTTCTCGATGGTTGATTGCGAGTAGTAACGCATCGAAAAGGGGTAATTCACGAAATTCCGAGAGAGAAATGTATCCAATTACTAAAGATCGATAACAGTGTAAAGGCATACATCTATGTACAGCCTCTTATAAGAGTAGATACGGTTGCAAACGAAGATAAGTGAATATAGTAAAGTGGATTCAATAGGTAATGCAAGAGTACTCATATGAGCTGACTATATACTGGGTGGATAGACAGTTATCCTGCCATAGGCCGGCTGCCATTACACAATATTCAATTGCACTCGTATATGGAATATAAGTACATCGAAATTGACCCAGCCATCAGCTTGGCCAATCAGGTTGCTTATATCCAGTCAAAACATGGATGCAAGTAAGATGATTGGCTACTATTATACTTGAGATACTCCTTCTGATGTTCCAGGAAGTTACTATTGATACCTTCCTGTATGGATGCTATCAGCCAGGAATGCTCTACTGACCATGTGTTGGAAACGATATGTAAGTCAGTATCTACCACTCTTGGAATTATATGAACAATCAGCATAAACTCACCTTCAGTTGGAAAAGATGTCTCTCTCAGCAATTGCTACTTCATCATGCGATGTATTGTTTCCAGTACAGCAGCAACTCAAAGGTCATCTGGTGCAACAACACTTCGACTGTCATATTACTTACTGCTTATTGACAGACTCGATAGAGTTCTCAGTGTAAATGATAGGATATATCATGGAGCGAATAATGATTGGTATGGACTCTAGACTCGGAATTGGTTAAGGCTCATTGCTGAATGAATACCAATATTGGAAATGACACTGGGTGCAGGCGATATCAAATTAGAGGCTTCATTCAGCTGGGACAGAGGCAGTTTCATGACTGCATTTGGTACAGATACAATGGGTGTGGATGCTGAGGAGACCTGAGTAGTTGAAATTGAAGCTTCCATATGTGAGGCTGTAGTCTTTGTCTACTTTAGCTTCGGCATGTCAGCCTGCAAAGTGAGCTTCCTCTTATGACTGTTTGCTGTATGTAATAATGGGGTGACAACTCTACAGGTGGCTGGTGCTGCATTTGGAATTGAGGTTGCAACCTTGTGTAGCGGCCTTGTATAGTGGCTTTGTTGATCAGATCATTTTCAGTAAGCAAATATTGCAAAAGAAAGGCAGACGACTGCAAACAGAGAGCCAAAAGAGTACAGTTGCAGCAGATGGAGTTGTAATTTCCAGTACACAATTTAGTCGAATGGTAATGCTGTGTGGAAAAGGATGGATACATCGATGAGCATTGCACCTAAAATGCTTTCTCATAATATGGCTGATTCATACGATTTCTTACAAGCTGATTATGAAAGTGTTGTGTTCAATGAGTCAATCAAATACCGATATCTCTCGGCCTAATTGCACCCACAACACCAAATACAATACAGCCAAGAAAACTCAAACAAGACTAAATATAACTCTGTAACATGCAATAATGACTCTACCTGATATAAACACAATATGCAAAGATCTGATCTAACTCAACCCCTAAACACGAACCTATCACATGTGTCAGTATGCAAGTTATTTGCAGTATTGTTGGACACACTGAAAACCATCCTTCAAATCACCGATCCATTTATGGTAGAGTCAAATGCAATGCTTCAAGCTGTGTGAATCATATACTGGCATTGATATCTTTGTACCTGCCAATGGCTACAGACTTCCAAGACTCACTATTATGTACCGATACTGAAGAAACATTACCCATTACCTCCTCCTCATCTACAAGAATCTCTGCTATTTACAACATCGCCTCCTACTATTGCTGTACCTGTACTATCGCTCGCAACTTTGCCTCTACAATTTATTCTGTCTCTGCAATTTGTGCAACCCTGGTAGTGTTGGCAACGAAGCGGATCGGTTGGTCGTGGATCGAACCAGGGTGTGGTTCGATCCGGATTCGATCCGAGATTTGGACGAAGTTCCGAGGTTTGTCCGAACTGGTTCGCGAACCATCTCTCTTCGAACGATAATAGGTAACCGAGTTCTTGTCCGATCGGCTCGATTTGTAGCGCATCTTGTAGCAGGAGAGGTTAGCTACAAGATGCACTAAAATTCGAGCTGATCGGACAAGAACTCGCGTACTTATTTTTGTTCGCAGTTGTAGGCTGAAATGGTGGGGTTTGTAGCGAAAGGCTTGGCAAGGATCCGGTTTGCGCGGACCAAATCGGTTCGTCAATTGTACGAACCCCGGGCGGTTCGTTGCCAACACTAAACCCTGGCACTTATCAACTCTTCCAACACAGATAAAGATACCTTTTCAGGTAATGCAGGTAACACATCTTGGAGTGAGGTACATTCAACGTTGTGGGTCGCAGTCAACATCAATTGTATCATTCCCTAGTGGTGTATTGCAATGAACCTACAAGCAGGTATCAGGCTCTCAGTGGGTTCAGAGATACCAGGTGTTCCTGGGGGAGATGACTGTAGTTATGGTAGTGGTGGTGCTAGTGGTGGTGGTGGTGGTGGTGGTGGTGAAGTAGCTCTTGCAATCTATGGAGGCGCAACTGCCACTGTCTTGTGAACAGCCACAATGATGAGAGGGTTGTAAGCTGTAACAGGACAGAAGGTGGTCACAAAGTCATAGCTATTGAATTGAGTGGCATTTGATGGCTGCAGAGAGGCTTCACCAGGTATGACTAGACACCCAAGAATACATCTGACATCTCTAGCAGGACCTAGGAGACTCACAGCACAGTATACGGCCTTTGTGGCGAGATTCTCGGCTTGTGAGAGAGGCCATTTATTCGAGATGTGGTAATAGAAGATATTGTCCAAACTGTCACAGCTTTCTGGGCCATAGTCTGAAGAGTCATCAAAGCCAATCCTGAGGTGGTATATTAATGTTGGACAGGTAGGGATGGTATTGATAGAGATATCATTGAGTTTTCATTTCCTTTGGAGGTCACAGGCAATAATGGTCAGTGGGGTTGTACATTTGTGTGAAGGTGGCTGTACGTTCTGTGTCCAGAAAAACCAAATATCTTTCTTGGCATGCGTAATAGTAGTGTCTAGTGTACTTGGCCTTGAAAGTATACTTGGCTCGTACGTGTACTTGGCCTTGTAAGAGTACTTAGGATATAAGTATACTTGGCAGCTGAGGCTGAGTAAGTGCCCTTCATATATAATCAGCTTACAGAGTACTTTTGATACACACGCGATTATCCTACCTACTTTCTTACTTACCTTACTTGCAATTGATATCTTGTTCACCTATTTCCATTTGCAATAGTATCCACACATATCCATCCATACGATGACATATGTCCTTACACTATCATCGCTTTTCAGTAACCAGATACGTTTGGCATATGGTGTTTCTTATATACCACGCTTGATACATCAGACCTGCCCCGGGAACCATCTCTAGATTATTGATACAAGATAAGGTATCATTCTATTGAGTAGAATGACAGTAGTAGGAAAGATTCCGAAATGATTTTGATGTCAATAAGTCTCGAAGACACCTATCACATGCCATGATGTATACTCCGAGAATTTGAAAAGTCTCCATTCACGATCTACAATGAGTATTATCATTTGAATGATAAATCAGGATAAGTGTACATGTTAATGAAGTCTGTCGACTGCTCCAGGGATGTTTGTGAAGTCAATTGACTTCAAGTGAGATGTCAGCTACTCCACATGACGATTTCGAACTAGTCACAATACCTCACATTCCTATATCTATAACTATCGGAACTTCATAATTATTCTGGTATTGAGTAAATTGAATGCCGAAGAGATGATTTGGAGGCTATATGGAGATTAATTGATTCAAAGAGTCATATCACTGACTACTATTATAATACAGAGGCTTCCATGGCGAGTTGGAGATTGATCGTATATATATGGATTATCTATGACCACATATTGAGCAGCTCCAAGTTCTAGTGAAGCCTTATCGATGATACCCTTATACATGGTTATTTATCAGTTCTACGATAGTTACCCCTGAACATGTCTGTTGATTGATAATCAAATCTGCAGAGAGGTCTCCAATGATATACGCATTCAATCAAGTGTACTTGATGAGTACCTTCCTATAATGTAAACAGAAGCTCTAATGCCACCTACAATGTGATAGCATCCACATATAAAACGGCAATGTCACTTATAGAGTGTCAGCATTGCACCAAAGTACACCTTTGCAGTATGATTATACAAGCATGAACGTACACCTATGGAGAATAATTACACAAGTACAGGAGTACACTTATCGAGAACGACTACTGATGGTTAGAGTTCAAGACCCGTATAGTGATACTGCAATCGCAGATAATGAAGCAGTTCAAAGTACAATGTTTAACCCCAGAATATTCTAAAGTGTCAAGCTGTTATACCTCACAGGATTATACACCATCAGGTAGCATTGAAGTGTGATCATCTGCTATCTCTTGATGATTGCTAGATCACTATGGTACAAGAGCCATCCTTGTACATTATCGAATATCCACAACCTGTCACTTGTGACAGTTATCACAACCAATAAAATCAGATGAATTGATCTGTAGCCAACCATACCACTGATAAGGAAATAAGAATAGTTACTGGATCAATACTCTCTGAGCTCATGTGACCGATAATACGAAGACAGCTGAGAGGGTGTAGGTATGAAATCACCTGAGTTTACATAATAGCTGACGAGGTGTATGATGACTATACATATGCAGACTGCTTACAACGATACCCTTCACAATCGAAAGGATACCATTCGTCTGCAACCTAAGAGATCAAAATAATACTATTGATTCAGATCACAAAGATCTGAAAGACTGATACTCATATGGATCATATTCGTCAAGATAGGAGACCTTAGTAGAAAAGGTACGGAAGGTTTTGCAGAGAAGCAGAGGGTGGGTTGTGAGAAGAAAAAATTGGTGTAAAGGGGAATTAGATAGAGAAGCGTAGGAGAAAAGAGTAGATAGAAGTGATTATTAGAGTGAGAGAAAGAGGAATAAAGTCCTCTGGAATCTCTGAGGGTAGAAGGAAAAGCTCCCTGATAAGGAGAACAAGTCTTAACAATATACGCATTGGAAAAGCCAAACATCTTGGTCTTAAATCTGAATCTTTAGTGACTTTCTCATCCTGAGCGAATCTTCATAGCTACCATCACAAGGAAGTCCTGAGAGCAGTAAGGATACTACTTGTACTGGTAAATGCTCCTGGTGTTATACAAGCAGATTAAAGTCAATATCCTATTGTGCAATTTTATCAGACCGATGAGCAAGTATGAAATGCAAACATAATCACACCTCAGGTCAATGTATCTCCTAGCAGGAATGGATGTACATCAAAGTTGTCATATTCCATAGCAGGAATGGATGTACATCAAAGTTGTCATATTCCATAGCAGAAATGGATTGATCCTCTCCCCCATATCTCTGATCAGTAGTGGGCAAATGAATATCCTTTGGTATACAGGGGAACAAACGTAATTTAAGATGTCGACAGGTGCAATATGGTGGAAGATGCATGTGATTTGCAGAATGTACCTTGCCATGCAGTGATATGATAGCCTTCGGGTACCAAAATATGAGTGTTTCGGTCCAATATGTTGAGCACTTAGATTCGGTTGAATAATTAGAGATGCTGGTCATACCTATGGTATATAGCCTGGTTCTAGGCTGGTTTTGATTCAAGGGTAGTAACCCTGAGATCGACTGGAAAGTCCAGTCAATGTCAAGTACTATGGATCCCAAGAAGTGATGCAAATATGTTGGCAGCCACTCAGGTAATGTTGAAACCTCCACAGAAAGCTAACAAGCTTCGGCTGCAGAAGAGCAGTGAAGTATGTATGACTCCTGACATATGCTTGGTGCCACCACCTTCGAGAGTCTCTTAGCTAGTAATGAGAATTTCGTGGAATTCGCCATATGCAGCGATTGCACATCAGCAAGTCAATTGTCTGGTCCCGGAAGTCCTGGGACCCTGCAGAGATTGCAGAGGTTTACTTTAAATGACATACTCTGCAGACCTTCTGGGAGTCCTCTGGGACCGGTGAATGCAGACTCAGTGCACTCCCTTGTTCTCCTGCAAGCCTTGAAGCAGCTCCAGGAGATTCCTGTATCGCAATATTCTACTCTGTAGCCACTTCTGATGCCTATAAGGGTGCTCCGGAAGATTCCTGTATCGCAATATTATACTCTGTAGCCACTTCTGATACCTATAAGGGTGCTCCGAGAGATTCCTGTTTTGCAATAGTGTACTCCGTAGCCACTTCTGATGCCTCTAAGGGTACTCCAGGAGATTTCCAAAGCACAGCAAAGTCCTCTGTGGCCGCTTCTGAGCTCTCTGTTGAGCTCCAGTACGTTCTAGGATCACTCAGGAGCAACTGGATCTATTTCTTCATTTCCAGATAGAATCATAGTGTCTCACCCATTTTCAGATGCACCTGTAGAATTGCATATATCTTAGGCATTCATCTACTGCAGCCTGCCGCTATGAACTAAAATGATATATATCTCGGCTGTACCCCAGCAGCATCTCGATACGACCTTGACAAAAGAAACACAACTCCTGAGAAATACAATTCCCGAGAAATACAATTCCCGAGAAATACAACCCCCGAGAAATACAACCCCCTAGAAATACAATCTCCAAGAAATATAACCCCCAAGAAATACCACCCCCGAGAAATACAATCCCTGAGAAACAGACTCTCACTTGAACACAGCTACCAGGTCCTTCGTTTCCTCTGCTGCTGCATCTGGTACTATATAACGGGTCGAGTGCTTGGCAGAGCTTGCATTTCTTGCATCCATATAGCTGCCCATATGCTCAATGATAGCTGCCTGGCATCCAGAACTAATGGAATTCCAGTGTCTCTGGTATCTTTCGTACAAGGCTATATCAAACATTAGTAGACATTAATTATAGGATCGATGGGGTATACTGATAGCTGAATATCTTCCTGCGGAAGTCCTGAGAGGGTTCGTTCTTTGTTTCTTTCTTGTAGTCCCTCAAGGCGTAGTTGAGTACGGTCGCAGCCAAGCAAATCAATTTGGGAGTCACTTGGTTGCCTCAAAATTTGTTGCAATGCTCATGTCTGTCAAGGTAGGTGTTGGAAGCGAAGAAATGAGCAAAGATCAGTGCGGTGAGCTTTCTTCTTGCAAACCACCAGACTTTCTTGGTACCGTTCGGAAGATCTTCCCATTGTTCAATCCAAGTGTCATCATTCAGCAAAGGAGCAACCTGCTGTAGATATAGAAGCTTGTCTACTATCTTCAATGAGTACAGAGAAGTGACCAAAAACCTCGCAGTAGCAACTAGTCGACTCCGCATACCACTGCTGTTCCCCCGCAACAGCATTGCATTGATAATTCGTATTATTAAACTTTGAAACCCGGAAAATACTTTTGAAACTCACAATTCCACGTGTCAGGATATTGATGTGCTCACTGGGTCCACCTGAGCGCTTCCACATGTAATGCGTGCAATTGAGTGTGCCAACAGCTATCTGTTCGACTGTTATGATGTCAAGGGCTTCATCGCATGCCGTATCGCAAATGTCCAATTCGTCCTCTTGAGTGGCCGGCCAGGAGTTTTCTGTATACAGAACAGATCTCAAGAAGTCCTTTGCTAAATCGAAAGCTGCTTTGTTTTTGAGAGGCACCTTGCTATCCTTGTTGCTCTTTGTCCCCAATGCATCTTCAATAGTTAGAGGGGCAGCTGAGGAATTCCGACTCCTTTCAGGCCGCCATCTGGCATGGTTCACGAGAACGAGGAATGTTGTATCTTAGCTATGAGATCGAGGCGGAGTGCCTTGAGGTGATAGTGAGCGCATCGACAACTGAGAACAGTCTCCATCGGTGCTCCCAATATTTGATTTGGATTTCTTTCTTTGGACTTGATCAGTCACCTGGATGGTATCTGTGTGACCCATTTTCGGGCCCTTTGAATCTGTATTGCAACTCCGTCTATTCCGTTCATGAGTTGACAGTAGCTCATCATCATCATAGTCCGAACTGGTGGTAGGATAGTTGTCATTCTGTCGGTGTTCATCATCGTCTTCTTCGACATCATCTAGTTCATTCCGGCAGACCTGAAGGTTAGCTTGATATAAATCAGGGATTCATCTGGACTTACATGTCTGGAAACGTATAGAGAATCGTTTTCACTGGCCATCATTGCTGAGCGCTCCAAATCTCATTCTTGAGAAGCGGTAAGGTTAGAATATTGCGAGGCCATAGGTGATGAGAATATATCCAAATGTGATTTGAGAAGAATAGGTCCAAATAAAGCTCTGATATACCTAGAAAACCTCTGTTTTCTTATTAGAAACTGAAGGTGACACAGTGTTTGCATCAAAGAGGACAACCTGTTCATTCCCATTGAAGTTGAGGAGCATCTGAGCTGCTAATCTGTACACAGAGTTCAGGGATCTGTTAGTGAGATGAACGGATATTTGGGCTTCAGGACTACATACCATTGTGAGGTGGCTAGATGCAGACTCAGACGTTATTGAGCTAGATGCAAGTCCATACTCTGCATCAGAGTGTTCTGGAGTGCCTGCATTGTGAGGTGGCTAGATTCAGACTCCGACTTAGTTGAGCTAGTTGCAACCCCATGCTCTTCATCAGAGTCTTCAGGAGTACCTAAGCTGCTGATATTTGCTATGTCGCCTGTTACCATAGCCGACCAACCACACGGATTGATCTGGATACGTGAGAGCTACCAGTATTCTTACCGTTGGGATACCAGCGCTTCGCATACTGTTTTGGCCCCAATATTGCCCCAGGTAATCTCTTTCCTTCAATGGTCCTCGAATGTGTCTAATATCCTACAATAAGAGTAGCTGCACTCGAACGATTGATGCTTTCAATGACGTTTTCGTTTCACATTAGCACTGGATTTTGTGGTGCTGTACCCAGATACCAGTAGCTCCACATGTTGGAGCATGAGCAGTATAAAGTCAGCAGGCTCGGTTCGACTAACCAGAGCTCTATTAGGCGAACCGGAATGAATCATCTTGGTTAACGGTCGATAGTCGTATCTATCAGTCAGCAGGAAGTGCTACATCAGGATCCTGCTGCCGCCATGATCGTGCTGGGCAAAGTCGCATTCCGTGTTGTGAGACAGCATCGGAATCCAAGATGCACCCCTTGGGCAGTTTCTGTTTTTCAAAATTGAAAACATGCAGCGATCGAACTTATGCAGTACTGCGCTGCAGCTATTTGCAATCTGAAGCTGAATGTACATAGTATCTTCTGTAGCGTGAATCGTGTCCATCCAGATACAGTCAGTTTACCTGTAGACAAGATCCAGTGGGGAAAAGCATTCACTGAATGGTAGATAGAATAGGAGCTTTAGTCCAGGTGGAGCAGTGATGATTAGAATAGCAGGCAGGCAGGTTAAGCTGTAGGTTTGCAGAGATGATAAAAAGGGTCGAGATGGAATAGAGCAGAAGGGACAAAAACATCATATTATGTTGACAGTTACCAGGGGAATACTCCAGGGTGCGCCTAACTCCCATTCAGAAAAATCGAGTGACTATCAGCTGATATGATGTCCAACCTAAATATCTATGCTCACTCTATCTTTGCATACTCTGGAAGCTTTAAGCTTGAGCTCAGTCTGTCGCGAAAGCTTGGGCGGGTCGAGCACACATATGAAACATTGCTAGTACCTCTTTGGAAGCTGAAAGCTTCAGCAAATCTTAGTTTCAGTATGTGGTAGATGAACCGGAGATAGCGTGGGAAATTAGGATCGAATGTATTACTATTTCGAACATGATCTGAACCGTACAGTGCGTGCCTTCGCTTTCTATTTCTGATTTTGAACAAGCAAGTTTCACCTGACAGCTCAACTACTGGGCTCCCTCACTCTTGACCACCACTATAAGTAATTCTTCACAAGTGAATTCTGTTTCTCACATGATATGAAGTGGACATATACTGTGATTCAAACCCATCGATTCTCTAACATCTATTTCTAGTGACACATGATATATCATAGAGATACAGAAAATCTAGCCCATTTTGAAGAAGAAACCCAGTAACAGCCGAAAGTATATCCCCATCTGAACTCCGTACATCCACAAACAATACTCTCAGATGTACCCCACCAAATCAAAAAAACATTCTAAATGACCCATCAATCAAATCCCAAATCCAAGCGTACCTAGACCTTCCAACCAAAAAGTATACTCCCAGATTCACCCCAGCAAATTAAAAAAATATTCAAAACGACCCATCAATGAAAACCCAAACCCAAGCACACTTAGAAATACCCAAGCAGCTATTCCGATTGCGACAACATTCCAGAATGAATGGGACTCTCCTCAATACCTGTTTTGAGAACGTTGTAGACATCCTCCTTGCTTATCATCGAACAATTCATCAGTCCATACAAAACATGTAGCTGTGTAGTACCATTGACTATAGAGAGCGCTGTCATACTATCATCAAAGCCATTTGGACCAGTGTTGACAAGCCAGGTGTGAGGCTTACGCATCTGATCCAGTCACTCAATCTGTCCAAAAGCATGCCACTGCTCAATGAGAATCCAATGCTTCTGAACAATCACCATATGATTGGTACCCAAGAGGTTGAGGTCAGTGCCCCCAATCTTGGTGGTAGTAATGAAGATAGAGCACCAGGAGGAATTCTGAAAATCGCTCATAACTTTGCTGGGTCTATTGGTGGAATCTTCGGACATCATGTGAATGACCTGAATATCATGGTTGAAATGGCAATCAATTCACCATGCCAGATGGCGAACCTTTGCTGGGCAAAGGACGAAAAAGTACAGCCTTCTAAAGAATTAGTGAAAGGACAGGAGAGCCTGTACAAGGCTGATCATCCATCTCAGGAACAGTCGATGAACAGCTGATCAACTCAGGGAGGAAAGATTCTGGGAGCTATCTGAAAATCGGTCCCTTCAGAAAACTGCTGGCATCCCACTTTTCCTTCCAACTGCTATCAGCAAAACGATCACATTCTTGCTTCAACGATAGCGAACAGCAAGCAAGCTGCCAGGGATGAATCTGCCAGGTGACCCCATGCTTGCCTTGAAGCTTCTGCCTCTTGAGTCAGATGACAACATCAGTGAGGTGTTTCTGTTCTTCCTGAAACCACTCCAGTGTGACTGGATAGAAATCCTCCAATGATATGTAAACCAGGAGTGCAGCTGAAGCCAGCTGCGACTGTGTCCATCAGTAGATTGTCTATGGGTGAGCGACTTCAGTCATCACAGAGGCAGCTTCCTGCTAAGCTTCAGAGGAATGTCCCTTGGTGATGGTGATTTGAAGTGAGGTGATCGCCGACAACAAAGCCTCAGGACCATATTCTTTTACTTCTCGCTCATTCTCAGGCGTATCTTAAATTGTGAACAGCCACCGAGTTGTATTTCCCCTGTCCTTCAGTGAGTAGTAGGCCGGCATCGCTGTAACTTGCACTCTTAAACCAATTTGGGCTTCAGATGCAACAGACCAACCCTTGGACTTCAGATATTTGAAGCGGTGCACCTCATTGACGATTCCCCATGACCACTGACAGTTCGTGAGCTGGCGAACGGTGTCGTTCTTATTTCTTTGCGGCTGGCGCATGGATGTATTGTAGGTGATCACGTGGATTTCCCACTGTCTCGCGCAATATTCCACTCAGAAGTTAAGGTGTACATGAGTCAGATCACCAGTATCTTCTGCGTAGATATTGCGTACCGAACATGGAGTCCCATTCGCAATGGTAATGATTGCACCGATGAATGTCGTCCGGATACTTGGGATCGCCACACAGAGTACTGGATTCCATCGCGGGAGGTCAGCTGTCTACTCATCATCAAGCAACTGGAAAAGACGACGAGGAACAGGGTTAGGATGAGTGCAAGCCTACCATTGCTTCTGGACAGCGCTGAGAGTTGAGAAGCCCATTGCCACCGCCTGATATCATCCACCAAGCGAGAGGGTAAAGAGCTCCGGTATTTGTGTCTTATGGTGATTTGTAATATCCTCCATAATTGACTTGGCATAAAGAGCCGCAGCCAAGACGGTGAACATCTTTCCAAGTCCCATTTCATCAGACAGGAGCATTCCAGAAAGGTCCACATCGAAGATCCATCTCCGCACAATGAACCAAATCCCTCAAATCTGATGTGCAAGAAATCTTACTTCTGGAAATTGCTTCAAGGTATACTTTGGCCCTGGAATGGTATCTGCAGGTCACTCTCCATGTGGTACAGCACTGAGTAATACAACTGCTTCTTCAAGATACTTGTACACGAAGGTATTGTTGATGGTGGCCATGAGAGTATCATCTGAAACTTGCACTGACAGGTCACCTTGAAACTCGATAAGCTCTTTAGCAAATTGTAAATCACTGTCTAGAACTTTATTACTCTTAATTTCCTTCACCAGGGTAGCAAGAGCACTTGGGATTGGTGGCACAGGCAAATCAGCATAGTCATCTAGCTGGGCGATGCATTCCTCTTGCTGGGTATATCAGGTGGTGTGCTGGAATTCTGGTAGACTTCATTTTGCGTGTTTGTGGGGATGCTCCCTACAAGGAATTCCAGTTAGCCCAGAACTTCATTCATCACTTCAAGTGCTCCTAACTTATTCCCTCTCTATCATTGCTTTTCTTGGGCTCCTCCACTGACAGGATATTCTCAGGTAGGTCCTGCCCATCTCCAATTCCCAGGTTCCCATCAAGGAGCAGAGTCGCTGCATCAGGCGCAACTGCACGGACGTTCTGGACCTCCCCATTCCATGTTTCCTTGTTCCAAACACCGCAACGAAACTCCTCCCTAACTGTAACTCCGGCATCTTGAGCAGCTTCTTCACTCAACTGGCAGCGATATACAGTCTGGAGAGTGAATGGGTCCTTTGGCACTGCCTTTGCGATCCACTTCACAAGTTGGGAATATTCTTTAAGTGCTTGATATGACCTGAATAGAGATCCAGAAGTGGAATCTCCACGTATGCATACTACAAATGACTTGTTATGGATATCGGCCACGTCAATATTCCGCTGTTTGGAAGGGCATTCATCACTGCAATCCCCCCCACCTTGCGCTTTCCACCACCTCCCATCCCTTCCTTTTTGTCACATTTTACGGTCCTGGAAGCTGTCTCTCGCAGGTAATTGCAGAGATCTCAGATGCATGGTGAATCCAGTCATACCTGATACTGTCAGAATCATCATACCGGTCAATGGGTAGGAACTCCTCATAACACTGCATGAAATCTGAAATAGCTGCTTCCTAATGTTCGAATCCGATATGCCCCTCGATCTGCCTTATCCTCAAGTGGAGTGGCCCCATCACACATTGAGGGTGCCGAGGAATCAGCCATTCATGCTGGACATGATTTTCAAACTTGTAGATGTCACTTCTTCCAGTCGTATCGCTTGCCTTGCATCCCTTTTTACCTTGGCCTATCTTAATTATAAGTTGCCCAGTGGTGACTTTAGCCCCAGCGACAGTGGGCAGCCTTTTTCCATCTCCAGTTCCATCAGGGGGAACAATGTCAGCTGGGGCTGTCTGATCCTGATATTCTCCGAGAGTGATCTGCCACCAGCATTGACGGAAGGGGATGTTAGAAGTTGGGGTCCATGGCGACAGTTTAGGTAGCGCTTTGGTCCATCTCTATTGCCCAGGGGCCACACTCCCTTCAGTCTCGCTGATCTCTTCAGAAGTAGCAGTTTCCCATCTAGGCATCGGTGCTCCTAGTACTTCCGGCTGTGCTTGGAGTGGTTGAGGGAAAGTGGGCTGTATCAGAGATGGGGGAGGGTTTGTGGACGATAAGCCTGGAACAACTGGTGGTATTGGTGGAGGGGGAGGAGAATGTGAGGTGTACTAGGACCCTTCGGCTCCAGGTGGAGGGACAGGAAACTGTGAGGTGAACTGGGATCCTTCTGCTCCAGTTGGACCTGGCCGCAGAGGATGAGGCAGCGGTATGTGCCGGTCTTTGTCAGACGACGAAGATATTGGAGGGTTTGGGTTCGCTGAAGATGATGGTGGTTGTGGTGGTAGTGGTGGTGGTGGTCAGGGTAGAACCCGTTCATATGGAAGCCAGGTTTGTCAGTATACATTCCACATATGTGGTCCATCAGCGCTGATCATCGGTGGTGCAGTATACAGAGGATAGTTGTTCAGTGGTTGCAGTTCATATTGCGGTTCCTCAATCGGCGGCCGGAGTGATTGATAATCAGAATTGGGATGCCAGGCAAACCCGTCCCACATCTGAGACCCATGACTGCTGAGCTGATAGTTTGGATTGGGTCGTTATGGAGGTGCACTACCATAATATTGATGTGGGTATCCTGGATTGGTCTGAGAGTGGTTGTTGGAGGGGTTGTGCTGCAACAAGATGTATAGAAGTAGTTACAAAGAGGAGGTTAGGAGATTTGGAGCTTTTTGCTAAAAGCTATAGTACCTGTAGTGGTCGTTGAGAATGAGATAGTGTGATGGGCTGCATTCGCGGGAGGCAAGGTACATTTATATACTAAAGCCTACCCAACTTCTGCTACAATTCTGAAGCTACAACAAAAATATGAACACCCGTGATCACCTAGTTTGACAAACTTCTGATACATGTTTTTGTCACCTATTGTCTGCTAGGAGGGTTCAGGTTGATCACTAGATGAAAGGTGGGGTATCACCCCTGCCACTTGGTTGCAGTTTCTCAAAGCCCACCAAACTTATGCTACGATTCTGTAGCTACAACAAACAAAACATATTAACACCCATGATCACCTTACTTGTTGAAGTCTGATACTCAAAATCAGCCTATTGCTTTTCAAGAGAGGTACTTGCTTATGCAGGTATCGATCTCTCGTATAACAAAGCAGGCAACCGGCATGAAACCCCTGTTGGTGGTTGCAGATTCTGGGAATATTCTGAAACTTTACCACACATCCGAACATACAACACTATCTAGAGATGGGAAACTCCAATTATCCAATACCTATCAGACTCAGATGCCATACTATTGGAAGGGAGCTGTATGATTAGATGCGATCTGAGTCCTTCTGCCAGCTACAGGTGCATCTGTACGTCTGCCTGGAGGTTTTGATTGGGTACTTGTGACGAACATCATAGGCTTAGCAGGAGTTAGGGATGGGAACTCAATCACTTTGTGGGGTACAAACAATTTGTCGGGTGAAGTGACGTAGTTGTTTGTCAATTTCAAGACTAGTCCTATCAAGCCCACGTGTCATATGGCACGGAGTCTCATCTCGCTGCAGGTGTGTGCCACTTGAACCTTCGGAAGCTTTCTTTACCCCTGAATCGATACTCCTTACCATTCACCATACACTCATCACACCCCATCTACCATTCACCATACCCTTGTCACACCCCATCTACCATTCACCATATACTCGTCGCACCCCATCTACCATTCACCATATACTCGTCGTACTCCATCTACCGAAAATACTGTAACAATGGTTAACAGTATGAGTCGTCGGGCAAACCAATTCTTACGATTGCGATGCCCAATATGTGGAAAGCGGATCCACAACTCCACTGATCTTGCTCAACATTATAGATAAGATCACCCAGAAGCCTTTGACAACACAGGAGAGGTAATGGAATGACTTGGAACAGAAGCAAATTCGAGATCTAGTAAGTAGTGAGATAAGCAAACCAAGAAGTGAATGAATGCAGGAGAAGCTGACAGTGCCCAAGGGTTCATATCAGCCATGCACACCGCCAGGAGCTCTCTCATACTTGAGCTACCAGGGAAACATGACATCGCATTTGTAACCGCGAGGAAAATCACCCATACAGATGTATATGGAGCGGCGGTAGGTGGATAACTGGTGGGAGAGGCTATGAGCCTCTACGACAAACTCCAGAAACCAAATTGGAATCCGTAGCATCTATTTGGGTATCCATTCGATTATCAACGAACCTGTGCTCTGGGTACACAAAGCAAAACTTGCGTAAACGACTATCTGCGGTGTGGCCTGGATGATTTCCATACGACTTCATTCCAGCCAGTATCTGAGCACTGGAAGCTGCTGAGGTGCCTTGACTTCGGACTGGATGCAGAGAGTTGGTTTCAGGTGCCTGGGAAATATGGCAACATATACTGCAGGGACAGTTTCAAGTGCATCCAGTTTCTTTTGGGGCATTTACCGTTTGCGGAGCACCTGAATTGCCCTCAAGTGCAGCTATACGATTTGGCTGATCATCGAATCTATAGTACGATGAACTCAGAAGAGTGGTGGTGAGAAACTCAGGAACAACTACCCGACGGTGCAACAATTGTGCCAGTAATCTTCGCCTCGAACAACATCCATCTCACAAATATCTCTGGTGATAAGAGCACCTGGCCACTAAATATGAGTATCGGAAACATTCAGAAAGATATTCGTCATGCAGCATCAATGTTGGCCTGGATTCTGATGGGATTCATTTCAGTTCCACCGAAAGGCGCAACTGATATAGACTCTTCAACGCACCACGTGATCCATACCATCCTGAAACCACTTAGAGAAGTCGTTATCAGTGGCACTGGTTATGAGTGGGATTGCACTGACGATTTCGAACGTACCTGCTACCCGTTGATAGCAGCATTGATTGGGGACTACCTGGATATCGCAATGATCACGAAGATAGTCGTTGGAGCATGCCCTGTGTGTGAAGTACCAAAGGCACCTGAGATAGGCCATGACAAAGGATTTCGCAACTGGAAGCCTCGATGTATGTCATGCTATCAGGAGTACCTGAAGGAGAATCGACTTGATGAATTCAAAGAGGTGCATCTGCAACCGACTTCGAATCTCTTCTGAGATTATCCTCTGTGCAATGTCTATTGCCTTTGGTAACCAGATGTGATTCACCAACTCTATTTCGGGATTGTGAAAGATCTCTTCAACTTTCTTTTGGCGTACCTCACCGATCGAGGCTTGAATGCTGAATTCGATGCCCAGGTTACCTCTGTTCCACACTACTCGAACATGTTGCGTTTCTCTAAACCTTTTGATGCTCTCAAGAATAGATCCTGGTATGGCAAGGAAATCCGAGAAATGCTCAGGAGTCTATCTGCAGTATGTGCTCCACTGCTTTCCAGCGACATTGCAGGGAAATCAATCTCAGAAAGTGCATCTGATATGGAGGTTATGAAAACAATTCCAGCACAGTGTAAAGGTGTACGTCCGTGTACGGCCTCGTATAAGAGTATAAGGTAGATACGATTGCAAACGAGATTAAGTGAATATAGTAGAGTTGCATTTAGGTAAGGTTATCGATGGCGTGCAAAGGTACTCACATGAGCTGACTATATACTGGGAGGATGTGCAGTTTCCCTGCCATAGGCCGGCCGCCATTACACCCTGATTGAATTTTCGTTACTAGCCAGTCAGGATAGGCACTCAGATGTCTCGTTGAAATACCTTGACGAAGCTTTCGAATGCTTTTACAAGTGCAAACATATCTTCACTCCTCAACGTACTACTGAGGCTCAAACAAGGCGTTTAGAAAGTGATTTTCAAGTGCATGCAGCAAAACCTAAAGAGGTGGCGATGGAGAAGATAGAGAGATAGCTTCATAGAGAGATTTATGGTATTACAACTGGGCAGTGGAGAACTTTTGAAGCATACCTGAAATATGAGCAGCAGTGCGCCACTACCTGCAATGCAGATGAGCAGTCGACAACAATGATACGACTCGAAGTAGAGCTCTATGGAGCATCTACAGACCAGCTTGCCCGGTTTGGCCAGTTGTTTAAAGAAGTTCAGGACTGCCTGGAACTCAAGTTGCATCTCCAAGCTAGCTATGGAACCAACAAGCAAGTTTGCTCGAGAACTTGAACAAGAACGTCACACCATCATGACTGACATGTTCAGTACATCGAAGGTCACTGTCGCTGCTAAGCAGGAGTTTGAGTGGTACCTTTTGGTAGCTGAGAAAGCAGCAACACATTGGTCAGAGGAGCATCAACAAGATGTTACCCAGCATCTGTAGATAGAGGTTTATGGGGCAATCTAGGCAGCTCAAGCTGCTTTTTGTCACGCCATGACAGAGAAGTAGCTGAAGTATGATCAGGAATGGGACTCAAGGAAAGGTCCGAATTTATGGAAGTAGCTAACGCTGCATTTCTATCACTTCGGAAAATCAGAAATACACTTCGTTTGTCATTACCGTAAGTGTATCACCAGGATGGGTACTCCTGATAATAATGCAAACGAGATCTCATAACTCTTGCACATTTCGAATGTCAAAGAAGCGTACCATACCAGCAATGGGGTCAACTTCATGCTACAGCTTCTTCAGCACAATATTCGCTACACCGTGATGGACTAGATGGAATAGACTTTTTGATAGCTTGCTCTGTATGGATAGTATGTCAAGGAGAGTACGGTAGTCCTTAACATGATGACGGGTTGAGAGAAATGGAAAATGACCAGGTATACCTGGCAGAAAAGAATCCTTGCCGGGGAATCTGAACCTGCGATTCGACCCAGGATACAATCACTGAGACAGTTTAAACTTTCAACTATTCGTGTACGTTCATATTCTTTCTGACAGATATCACTAGCTGGAGCATCTGAAACCTTCAATATTCCGACACTGCCATCACTTGTCAGGAAGCATCTGCATGACATCTGTGGCCGTGATGCGGTCAGTACGATCTGGGGCTACAGAAATGAGTTCAAGGAAGATGTAACCTTACAACATAACAATAATATCACTTTCTACACGCCGGAATTTCATAACCCTCACCAGATGAAACAGATCCTGCTTGACTGCTGTGCTGAGGATACGCCAGATGGTGAGATACACAGACGGCTACCACAGGTAATATGGGTACGTGTGCGCGAAAATACGAATGATGGACTCCGAGGGTGCCATCCCACCTTTCGTATTCTATACTTCACCTTTTCACTACCAACCAGGACCTCTCTGTTCAGTGGAATGATTGTGAAGACAGGCGGCCAGCTGTTGTAGCAGTACCTTCATTTCCTTTCCTCCCTTCAAGTCTGGGTTGATAGACTATCACCACTGGAGTTGGCCGTTGTTGTCGGAACACATTTCGAGGTTCGTTTAGGGCACCCACAAGAAGTGGATGGGTTTGTCAGAGTGGTAAAGGAATCAACACCACCTATTATTGCTGTGAAGAAAATTGATGGGCCGTATCACTTGGTCACCAAGATCTGAGCAGCGACAGCGAACGGTTCGGTATGGATTGTAAATAATCAGGTGGATTTAGATACGTACTGGAATGTATATTAAGACAAAACACATATGGATGAAAGGTTTGGAGCCACCTCTGCTATTTATCCAAACGAATCAGAGGAGTCACATCCAGGCGTGCACTCAAAATCAAACTGGTATATATAGACAATAATTAGTGTAATAAAATCTAGAGATGTCTATTTATACACATCTCTCGTAACAATACTTGAAGTTGCAGCAATAAATTGACAGTATGAACTACAAATGGAGTCACAGATGATGCCAATTGGCAGGGAGGATCGCAGAGTATCAGGGAGGAACTCGGAGCAGTGTATACGAAGGAGCAAGTTGGTGGACATCTCAAGAAGTGGTAGGAATACTGTGAGATACTCCTGTATGATTGTGGAAGTTTCACAGGTACACTGAGAGCTGCCTGGAGCACATCAGAGTATAGTAAAATGATACGGGAGGGTTTGGGAGCCTTCTGAGCCCCTAGGAGGATTCCGGAAGGTGAGTGCCAGGCCAGAGAGGAAATTGCATTTTCCTGATGTACTGAATGTGAAGATATAATCTATCAATCGACTTGAACAGATATCAGTCTCAAATATACTTTCATTGAATATAACTATAGGTTGATAAGTATTATATATGTACTTTAAGTTTGGAAAAATATACAAAATACATCTAATAAGGATATCTTTCAACTTACAATTGGGAATAGTTGTCTCCATCTCACACTCTATTCTCATCAGTATGTTTGCATCTATAGGCAAAATAACTACCAATAGAAGTATTTGAAGGCAGAAAATATTTGGAGAATGGACTGTCACAGCTACAATGTTAAAAGATTCAGCTACATCTGATTCAGTTTCTAGAAGTTCAGGAACAGCACAAGTTAACATTGCTGAACAAATATATACTAAGCAAGTATCAACTACAGTGAAAAATTATTTGTGATTATAGAGTAAGACTATGGCAATCACTCAGTGGTATAACTGGAAAACTGGAATACTTAATGAAACCACCACTATTGAATATGATGAAACCTTCACAATAGTCAATAATCAGTATGAGTCGGAATGCTAATATCTGACTCACTTCAATAGATTATTCAGATGAAACAAGATCAAACTAACTGCACCGGTTATTGAATCGCATTGAGTATCAAAGACTCTGAAAAAAGAGATAATAGTAAGACATATTTTTGTTGACAAGTTAACAATATTCATTCTTCATATATACCTGAACACATGGGATAGCTTGAGTAACTTCTACTGTTATACCAAATATATTTAGATATAGGTCTGTACGTATATATAGGACAATAAGATAGAGAAGATTGCAAATGAGATCATGAGTAACAGTAAGTATTGATGTATAGATAAGATTGCTGTAGCATAGAGTTGTAGTTGCATAACTACTTTTAAATGGTATTACCAGATATTGATTCACAGTCATCATTTGAACATCTTCAAGTGCACTTGCCAGAGGCTTTTTAAGTAAACTTGGCCTTTGAGTTTACTTGGCTCTTAGGTATGCTTGGCTCTATAAGTACACATGGCCTCCAAGTGTACTTGATCACCAAATGCACTTGACCTATACCAGTATATCATTCACCTAACTATCTGGAGACCATATTGACTGCAGCTATTATTCATAAAGAAGATAAAATTATGTGTGTATAACTTGGTACGTCTGCATACCTCTCACAACCAATTGAGCCCATCATGGAAGACTCACAGCAGAATTGATATACTGGAAAACTCCACCTCCAGTGACAATAGTGAAACTAATGATATGCCATTTATAGCATCCCAAAATTCATAACAAGAGAAGAAGAGAAAAACAAAAATATTGTCCTATTTGGCCCATGCGGTCCTTCAGATGATGAAATTTGTGAACTGACAAATGTTGTGGACTTGAGTAAGGGTTAGGATTGTGAGCCCTATTTATAGCATCATGGTTGTTAGACATGGTCACTAAATATCATAGCATTTTTGATTCAAAGGGTACACCTGACAGAACTCAAGAACTAGCTGTTGAATATTCTTGAAATTATCTGCTCTCTCCCAGCTTTTATAGATATAGTTATAACTGACCTACAAGATTAGATAATGAAGCTTTCCATAGCATCGTTTGGAATCAAAAATCCAATTGAATTTCAACAGGTCTATATTGTCAATAATGGTGGGCTGAGATTCTGATAATGGCTGGATAATGGTAGGTAGTAGGTAATTATCAACCAGTGAGATATGAAACATGTGTATATGTATGATCTTTTGCAAGTCTAATCTGTACTTATTCCTATTGATTACTTACTCATTGTAAATTATCCTATATACCTTCAATCTAACTTCTTTAATGTTCTTATCATTTAAATATTCTGAGTCAACAATCAAATCTCATCATTATCTGAATGCTCACTTCTTTACCATCAGCTTATTTTGTCCGCCACTTTTGAGTATGGTGAAGGTCTTTTCAGAGGAACTTGGAAGTTTTATTCAACTCTAAAGCCATTGAATCTGCCTGTGCTTCCGACTTGAGGTTGGTAGCCTTTGGTACATAGAATTGTATCGTTGGGTGGAAGTTGTAATTGGTCTGAAATGGTATCATCCTTGGCAAAATGTACTCAGATTTATTGTATTCAAATTCAGAGCTCGATTTAATTATTCTGCTCATAGTTACAGCAGGCTCAGGAATACAGTTTTATCATCAACTTATATCTCTATGTCAGTCCATCCTTCTGACAATGAAATACAGATGACAGTTGGTGATACATAATCATGTGGCTGCAGATCCTTTTCCAGATTCAGATTGTCAACTGAGTACCACAATTGGGGATAGGAATGTCAGGAATACTGTATATACAGATCACATAGGTGAAAAACAGTCTGTCCAGTTTCGGTAAATCAATATCATTGTCGCTGGTTAAATAGATTGCTATCTTTGTCGACTGCTTCACAATGACTAAGATGTCTGAGTAGTCTGATGCAGTCAATTCTAATAATTCTGTGACAAAGTCCATTGTGACACCTTTTCAGGGTTATAAGAATAGTAGTAGAAGATTAACTCCATGACATATATGCCACGTATCTGCAATATGTTATTCCGTTATTCGAAATCTACAGTATGTTACCTAGCTTATACACATCTTCTGTAATCCCTATCACACCAAATAACAGTAAACATTCTAGACCTGTTTTGTGTAACTCCAATTAATATACTGTTAACATCCCGAAAGCATATTTGTAACATACCGGTAATATATCTTACATACCACTGCCACTACCATATCTGTATATTGGTACCATCCCACGTAGTATTTAATCATGGTATATACTATATATGTATTGCTAAATTATATATGCTTTGTTTGCAACTCTGACATACTGGCTTATACAGATCTGATATGCTTGTACCCTTGCGACTGATATACTTGCTTACGCACAACTCTGATATGATTGTTCTTACAGGGCTGACATATCCAAACTCTCATATTCTGATATACCTGTTCTTTCACAACTCTGACTTACTCACTCTCACAGGTCTACTAGGTATGTACTCGTTTCTCCTCAATGCTCACTCTCTCACAACTCTGACAAGCTAACTCTTACAGGTTTGACATTCTCACTCTCACTGATCTGACATGCTTGCTCTCACAGGTCTAACATGTTTGCTTTTACTGATCTGATACACTCACACTCTTGCGACTCTGACAGTCTGACCTTCACTTGAAATAGATTCTCTGACAACAGAGTACTTGGATGTTTTGGGAGCTGGCTGACAGTGTTGTGTCTGGCTTCGCTTGGAGTAAGCTGGAAGTGGTGCATCTGGGCTGGCTTGATCTGACCTTGCTGAGAGCAGACTGGTAGCGGTGAATCTGACCTCACTGGAAGCAGGCTGATAGCAGTAGATCTGGCCTCGCTGGGAGCTGGCTATTAGTAGTAGATCAGAACTTGCTGGATCTGGCCTTGCTGAGAGCTGGCCGGTAGCTGTAGATCTGAGCTCACTGGGAGCTGGCTGTTAGCGGTAGTTCAGAGCTCAGTGGATCTATTCATGCTGGATTTGGGCTCACTAGATCTGGTCTCGCTGGGAGCTGACTGGTAGTGATCGAGCGAACATGGCTGGTAGTGGTGGGGCGAAGCTGGCTGGATGGGAGCTGGCTGATATCAATGCAGCGAAGCTGGCTGGTGATGGTCAAGCAAAGCTGATAGTGATTGAGTGATACTGATTGGCTGGTGATGAGCGAGTGTAATGGGGTCGAAGCTGATAGGAACCGAGTGAAGTTGGCTGGTAATGATTGATTTACTCTGGCTGATAACGATTGATTCACACTGGCTGGTAATAATTGAGGAAAATGGGATGGGAGCGGGATAGTAGTAACTGAGCAAAGCAGGCTGGTGGTGATTGAACAAAGCTGGCTGATGGTGATTGAGCAAATCTGGCTGGTGGTGATTTAGTGATGTCCGATCATAATTGTGATGGTGGTGATGGTGGTGGTGTTAGTGATGATTTGAAAAAAGAGAGTTACAAGAAAGCATACAGTATGAGAAATTTAATTCATTCTGTAAATAGATATCACTGACAGTAACTTTTGGTAACACTTCCATAATACTTTCAAGACCCTTCTGTAACAGTTTGAACAGATGGTATGCAATATTACCATGTGGTAGGTAATGGTAATACAGGAGTAACAGTTATAGTAAATCTTGGTTATATTTATACAGAAGCTTTACCTGATATGAGGCCTTGATTTTGTGAAATACTCTACAGCTGCTCATGAATTATTGAACATTTGCATCCATCTCAGGCCAGTGGAAATTCTTAGAAACTAACTCAACAGATTAAATAAATTCAAATTGATCAGACTCAGAGTAGTCGTGAAAGAGACTTATCACTTTGTCGCAGAGAGAATCATCTACAGGCATATATACTCTCTCTCTGAAGGTCAAAGTTCTAACAATGATACTCTATTGACTTTTATTTTTTGCTTCAGCTGCAGCCATTAGAATACCAATCAGCTTTTCATTGATGTTATCTGCCAATAAGTCGATATTCAGAACCTTCTTAATCACTGCTAGAAGATCATCCTAGGGTTCAACTGTCAGGGTTATCAACAGCCCGCTAATAGGATTCTGACAGACAATCCCAGAATCAGATTGTTGGTAGAGTCTTACATGTATTCCAGATGCTTGATAATAAATATATATGCCGATAAGATCTCAACTCAGTGGACTTGTCTCTAGGAGAATACTTTCAACATTAAAAGATACTGAAAATTCTGATGATAATACTGCACCAAGACTGTGTGATATATACCTTCAAGATAGTATCACCAATGCAACAATATCTTGTTCGTAGCTGGAAGCTTCCTATTGTATGTATTGTGATTCTTCTTTGATAGAAAGTATTTCTGGCAGTAAATATTGACTGACTGATATATTCTGTGTTACAGCAGTACTTAGCTCGAATATGTAAGTACAGCCATCTATTCTTTAAAAGTCGAATGAATTCTGGAGATAATCTTCAGAGTTGTCTTTGTCATACTCAGATGGGAGTCGATCAGTGTAATATCAGTGGAAGTATTCCTTGTTAATGTCGTACGTATAGATGAAAGCAACTACCTTACCAAAGTCTATGCCGATGATGCTTTATTTTAAACGCTATGAGCCTATCAAACAACACTATCAAGGTCTCAAAAATTCATAAAAATATATTATTAAGAGAGTAGAAAACTTAATATGATTTTAGTATTTTGTCCACTGGTGCATTCGGACTGTAAATTGCTGCAAGAGCTTGTGGTTTTACTTTGTAAGCAAAGGTAGCTCTTTTATAGCAGAGGGGCTGATTACCAGCTATCACCCACTATTATGACTTCAGCATATTGTATTTCATAACTATGATTACCCATCATTAGGCTTGTTACTCGATCAAAGACGATGGTATTATGTTTCCATTTGACTATGAACACTTCTTGTAGCGCAAGGTATTCCTATGGTAATCTTCATGCTGCCAGGTTTTACCATATTGCAGTGTACTGTTTGCTTTTCTTCTGGAACTCCTGTGTCCTGCTGCAGAAAGTAGGATTTCGACAACACAGCTGATGCGTTCATCGAACTATCACATTATCTTAGGTCCCATCACCCGATGATGAATCGAATGCTGAGTTACCAGTATATGTTCAACTCCATAGATTTGCATTCTTGACCAATTGATACCATGCCACAGACCATATCACCATCATATTTTATATTCTCAATGGAGTTTCACTTCCGACAGTCCAAACAGCTATTATTGAAAGTTGGCCCAGATATATATTCTCAACAGGTTGCTGTAACTACCCAGGGTACATTTAATATACAAGCTTTCTGAATTTCTGTCTACTCGTAGTAATATCCTTAATATCAAATACAATCCTCTGCCTGCAGGAGATGCTTTCTGACGTTCAGGTCTCTAGCCTGATGTTCCAAATATGTGTGGAACATGAAACTAATTCTGATTGGTAGAATCATATACAGCTGATCCCAAGATCACCACAATAACGTGATTCTGTATCAGGAACATGATATTCCTAACTATCGGGAGCAGAGACTTACAGTAGCATATCACCCTAAGTGTTCAGAATGATGACTCTACCATCTGAGTGCAAAGGACTATCACCGTCCAATCCAGAAGGTATACTATTCCCATGCGGGTTGATCATTATCCTGTGCTGAAAGATCATATTGGCCATTATAATCACAGATGATCGTCACTGCTTAATGGATAGACTCTCATGGATATAACATTAGCTAACCTATAAGAGGTAACAGCCATGAAGACTGCAATCTCACCGTACCTCATATAGCTGGTATTTCGGGTTGAATCATTGTGGAGGTGCGCTGCCATAATATTGATACGGATGTCCTGGATTGGTCGGAAAGTGGTTGTTGGAGGGCTTGTTCTGCGACATGATGTATAGAAGTAGTTGCGAACAGGAAGTTAGGAGGATTGGAGCTTTTTGCTAAAAGCTATGGTATCTAGAGTAGTAGCTGAGAATGAGGTAGTATGAGGGGCTGCATTCATGGTAGGTAAGGTGTATTTGTATACACTTATGATTCTCTCGAGAATACTCAATGCTCACTGTCTCGCTTGCACATCTATTACCATACCGCCTTGTTTGATCAACTTCTGATACATGTTTTCATCACCCATTGTGTGCTAGGAGCATTCAAGTTGATCACTAGATGAAAGGTGGGGTATCACCCCTGCCACTTGGTTGCACTTTCTCAAAGTCCACCCAACTTATGCTATGATTCTGAATCTACAACAAACAAAACATATGAATACCCGCGATCGCCTTGCTTATTGAAATTTGATACTCGAAATCAGCCTACTGCCATTCAAGAGCGGTGCTTGCTTATGCAGGTATCCATCTCTCGTATAACAAAGCAGGCGACCTGCATGAAACCCCTGTCGGTGGTTGCAGATTCTGAGAATATACTGAAAATATACCACAAATCTAAACATACAACACTATCTAGGGATGGGAAACTCCGATTATCCAATGCCTATCAGACTCAGGTACCTTTCTATTGGAAGGGAGCTGCACGATTAGATGCGATCTGAGCCCTGCTGCCACCTACAGATGCATCTGAATCTCTGCCTGGAGGTTTTTGTGGGGTGCTCCTGATGAAAATCATAGGCTTATCAGAGGTTAGAGATGGGAACTCAATCACTTTGTGGGATACAAACAATTTGTCAGGTGAAGTGACATAGTTGTTTGTCTGTTTCAAGGCTAGTCCTATCTAGCCTGCATGTTATATGGTATGGACACTGATCTTGCTACAGGGGTGTGCAACTTGAACCTTTGGTAGCTTTCTTTCCCTCTGATTCAGTGTTCCTCACCATTTACCATTCACTTGGCATGCTCCATGTAACAGAGATACTGTAACAACGGTTACCAGTATGAGTCGTCAGGTAAACCAGTTCTTACGATTGCGATGTACACTATGCAGAAAGCAGATCCGCAACTCCACTGGTCTTGCTCAATATTAGCGAAACGATCACCCAGAGGTGTTTGACGACACATGAGTCATAATGGAACGACTTGGAACAGAAGCAAATTGGGGATTTAGTAAGTAGCGAGATGAGCAAAGCAAGATGTAAATGAATGCAGGAGAACCTGATAGTGCCCAAGGCTTCATACCAGCCGCACACACCTCCGAGAGCACTCCCATATCCGAGGTATCAGAGAAACACAACATCACATTTGTAACCGTGAGGAAAGTCACTCACGCAGAAGTTTATGGTAAGGCCACAGGTGGGAAATTGGTGGGAGAGGCTATGAGCCTCTACGACAAACACCGGAAATCGATTTGGAACCTGTGGTATCCATTTGCAAATGCGTTCGATTATCAACAAGTCCGTACTCTGGGTATACAAAGTAAAACTTGGGTAAACGACTATCCGCGGCGCGGCCTGGATGATTTCTGTACGACTTCGTTCCCGACAGTATCTGAGCTTTGGGAGCTGCTGAGGTGCCTCGACTTCAGACTGGAAGCAGAGAGTGCAGAAAACCTGTATTTCACTCTAGTGTAGCTGTACGATTCGGCTGATGATCAAATCTATAGTGAGTTGAACTCAGGAAAGTGGTGGTGGGAAACTCAGGAGCAACGACCCAACAGTGCAACAATTGTGCCAGTAATCTTCGTCTCAGACAAAACCCATCTCACCAATTTCTCTGGTGATAAGAGCACCTGGCCGCTATATATGACTATCGGGAACATTCAGAAAGATATTCGTTGTGCACCATCAAGGTGCACCTGAATTGTGGTGGGATTCATTGCAGTTCCACCGAAAGGCGCAACTGATATAGACTCTTCATGGTACCACGCGATCCATACCACCCTGAAATCACTTAGAGAAGACGATATCAGTGGCACTGGTTATGAGTGGGAATGTGCCAACGGCTTCAAACGTACCTGCTACCCGTTGCTAGCAGTATGGATTGGACACTACCTGGGGATCACAATGATCAGGAAGATAGTCGGAAGAGCATGCCATGTGTGTGAAGTATCGAAGGGACCTGAGATGGGCCATGGCAGAGGATTTCGCAGCTGGGAGCCTCGATCTACATCACCCTATCAGGAGCACCTGGAAGAGAATCGACTTGATGATTTCAAAGAGGTGCATCTGCGACCAACTTCGAATCTCTTCTGGGATTATCCTCTGTGCAATGTCTATCGTCTTTGGCAACCAGATACGCTTCACCAACTCTATCTGGGGATCGTGAAAGATCTCTTCAACTGGCTTTTGGAGCACCTCACTGATCGAGGCTTGGAAGCTGAATTGGACGTCCAGTTCACCTCAATTCCACACTATCCGAACATGTTGCATTTCTCTAAACCCTTTGATGCTCTCAAGAATGAATGCTGGCATGGCAAGGAAATCTGAGCAATGCTCAAGAGTCTATCTGCAGTATGTACTCTCCTGCTTGCCAGCGAAGTTGCAGGGAAACAATCTCAGAAAGTGCATCTGATATGGAGGTTATGAAAACGATTCGTACACTGATTGAATATTCTTAACTAGGCAGCCAGCAAACGCACTCGGATATCTTGTTGAAATACCTTGACGCAGTTCTCGAAAGCTTTTACGAGTGCAACCAAATCTTCTCTCCTAAACGTGCTACTGAGGCTTGGACAAGGCGTTTAGAAATCGACTTTGAAGCGCAGGCAGCAAAACCTAAAGAGGTCATGATGGATAAGACAGAAAGTGATCTTCATAGGGTGATATATGATATCACCACTGGGCAGCGGAGAACTTTTGAGGCGTATCTGAAAGAAGAGCAGCTGTGCGCTCCTTCCTGGAATGCAGAGGAGTGGACCACAACAATGGTACGACTCAAAGCAGAGCTCTACAGACCGTCCACAGACGAGCTTGCCCGGTTTGGCCAGTTGTTTAAAGAAGCTCAGGACTGGCTGGAACTCGAGCTGCAACTCCAAGCTAGCCATGGACCGACAAGAAAGTTTCCTCGAGAACTTGAATAAGAACATCATGCCATCATCACTGCTGTGTTCGGTGCGTCCAAGATCACTGTCGCTGCAAAGCGGGAGTTTGAGCAGCACCTGTTGGAAGCTGAGAAAGCAGCAATACATTGGTCAGAGGAGCGCCAACAAGAGGTTACCTGGCATCTGAAGATAGAGGTTCACTGGGCAAGCCAGGCAGCTCAAGTTGCTTTTTGTCATGCCATGACAGAGAAGCATCTGAAGTATGATCAGGAATAGGACTCAAGGAAAGGTTCAAATAAATGGAAGTAGCTAATGCTGCAATACTATCACTTCAGAAAACCAAAAATGCACCTCCTCTGTTATTACTGCGAGTTCATCATCAGGATGGGTGCTCCTGATAATCTTTCAACCGAGTTCTCAGAACTCTTGCACATTTCAAATGTCAAGGAAGCGTACCGTGCCAGCAATGGAGTCAACTTCATGCTACAGCTTCTTCAGTACAATGATCGCTACACTGCAATGGACTACATGGAACAGACTCTTCGTAGGCTTGCTTTGTATGGATGGTACGTCGAGGAACGTGCAGTAGTCCTTTACATGATGACTGGTTAAGAGAAACGGCAAATGCTCAGGTATCCCTGGCAGAAAAGGATCCTTGCCAGCATTTTTGAACCTTTAATTCAATCCAGTACACAATCTCTGCGGCAGTTTAAACTTTCAAATATTTGTATACGTTCACTGTCTCTCAAGTAGATCTCACTAGCTGAAGCAGCTGAAACCTTCAACATTCCGACATTGCCAACACTTGTCAGGCAGCATCTGCATGAGATCTGATGCCGTAATATGGTCAGTGTGATTTGGGGCTATGGAAATGTGTTCAAGGAAGACGTAACCTTACAATCTCACAATAAGGTCGCTTTCTACATGCCGGAATTTCATAACCCTCAGCAGATAAACTGGATCCTACTCAACTGCAGCGTTGAGGGTATGTCAGATGGTGAGATGTACAGGCAGCCACTGAAGGTGATATGGGTGCACATGGGCGAACATACGGATGATAGACTCTGCGGGTACCGCCCTACATTTTCCGTTCTATACTTCACCTTTTCACCACCCACCAGGACTTTGCTGTTATGTGGGATGATTGTGAGGACTTGCGGCCGGCTGTTGAGGCAGCACCCTCATTTCCTTTCATCCATTCAAGACTGTGTTGATAGACCATCACCGCTGGAGTTGGCCATTGTTGTCGGCACACATTTCAAACATTGTTTAGGGCACCTACAAGAAGTTGATGGGTTCATCAGAGTGATAAAGGAATCAACACCATATGTTATTGCTGTGGAGAAAATTGAAGGGCGGTACCACTTGGTTCCAGAGATCCGAGCAGTGACAGCGAACGGTTCGGTATGGATTGTAAATAATGAAGTAGATTTGGATACGTACTGAGATGTATATTAAGATAAAATACATATGGACGAAAGGTTTGGAATCACATCTACTATTTATCCAAACGAATGAGAGGAGTCTCACGCAGGGGTATGCTCGAAATACAGCTGGTATATATAGACAATATATTAGTGTAATGAGATATAGAGATATCTATATATACATATCTCTCTGGATGATACTTGAAGTAGCAGCGATGAATTGACACATGATCAATGAATGGAGTCACATAGGATGTCAATTGGCACTGAGGGCTGTGGAATATCAGGGGGATATGGGGAGCAGAGTATGCGAAAGTGCAAGTTGGTGGACCTCTCAGGAGGTGGTAGGAATGCTGTGAGATGCTCCTGTACGATTGTGGAAAGTTCACAGGCGATCCAGGAATGTGCCTGGAGCGCGTCAGAAAATAGTAATATGATACGGGATGGTTTGGAAGCCTCCCGAACCCCAAGGAGGATCCCAGAAGGTGGGTGGCAGGCCATAGAGGAAATTGCATTTCCCTGATGCATGGATTTCTAAGTCTTCAATATTGATTTTTTAAGAGATGATACTTGCATCTCTTTCCCTTGATATCGGTGCCTGATGGATTGCTGTACATTTCAACCTAATCAGTGTCAGGGGTATCTGGTCATAAATCATATTATTGAAGTACTCTGAATATTTATCAAGTTTGGAATTTTGTTGAAAGACATTTGTATACACAAGTGATGAAGCCCCATCAGCATGATCACATTTCGCTAATGTATCATAGTTTGAGCGATATTGAAAGCTGCATGTTTGAAACATCTTAGACTCTGTTGTATGGTTGCTCTGATATTCAGCAAATGTGTAAATAAATAAGTAGTTGATCCATTTGAATGTGGCATTCAATATTGTCTTCAAAATAGTGCATGTTGGTAAGTTCCCATCGAGAATTACAGGCCTTCTAAATCATCTATGTTTGTACCATATTGCAAGATATTGAGATTTGACATACAGGTAATTAGTCAATGACAATGAAATCGTGAATGACGATTAACTATCTTAAGGTTCTCCTTCTGATATAACTGAAGGCTGATATTGTATCCTTCCTGTGTGCATATCATTCACCAATAACCCTACACTTTCTTCGTTGCACAAAGAATGATGTGATAGTCAGTATCTATACCTCTTGGGCTCATATATAATAACAGCATAAATTGAAGTTCAATTGCAAATGTCTGCTAACTGAGCAGCTGATTCACTATTAAGCAATATCAGATTTCTCGTTTAGTAGTAACTTGAAGATCACTGGATACAGAAATACTATTGCCTACCAGATCATATACTGCTGACAGATAGACTCAATAGCATAATTGTTATCCAATACCTAACTGTGTAAGACCAAAATGATTAAAGTGGTGAAGCTGTTGATACGTAGTATCATTTCTGAAAATGACTATAGTTTATTGCAGTATCAATAATGGTGGAAGTGATACAGACTGCTATCAAATATAAATTCAATAGTTCATTTAATTGGAGAAGTGATAGCTGCAGAGCTGTACATAATACAAACACAATATATGTTGATGGTATAACAATTTGAGTGATTGAACTCTGAATGTGTGAGACTTCAGTCTTAGACTACTGTCATCTCAGCTTGTCAATTTGCAAAGTAGATGTACACGGTTTACTATTTGAATACAATATATTAGGGAAACCACTCTAGCAATGGCTATGGTAGCTTCTGAAATTTAGGATACTATTCTCTGCAGTATCCTGAAGTATTGCCAATACTTCATCGGAGTTTCTTTACATTGATAAACTGGTTTGATTTGCGAGAAGTACACTCTTGCCAAGATATTCGCTTCAAACCCCACCATTTCGCTCTACAATTTCAAACAATTAGAACTATGCAAGTAATTCTCTAATTGGCTGACATTATTGATTATCTAATAGCTAACCTCAAGCTCTATCATACATACAAATATCAGGTGAATCGGTCAATAACTTGCTTACTGATTGTTATGTATACATGTGGAATTCGATTATAGGTTTGAATTGATTCCTGCAGTTCTATTAAAATTTCAGATCCAACAAGAATCTAACCCCTTCTGGATTCCATCTACTACAATCTGATCTGCTTCTTTTTTTACCCTAGGGCCCTTGTCAACTGAGTAATTTGTAATAAGGTAGAAGTCAGAAATATAGAAGATGGTAAATATACAGTTTATTGCAAATATAGTGCAGATATATTGCCAAAATAGTATAGGGATAGTCAATGGAGTTGAAATGTTGAGTTCACAGTATAGATGAAGGTTGATGTAGTGTAGATAAGGACTGACATGTCATTGAACATTTCCACTGATAACACATTACAATAAGAACAATATGTACCTGATATCCTATTAGCTTGGCATGATATTATCACTTCCTAGTATTTATGATTGAACATAAGAAAGATACAACTTTTAATGATAGAAGCTCAACTCTCATCAGTCCAAACACAATGCAAACTACAACACCTAAATAACAGAAAATATCAAGCCAACCACAAATTCACCATTTACCTTCCAGTCCATTTACACAACAATTTGGGAGGTGGCAAATTAGTAAATCAAACTATTACCACCTATTATACAATCGAACCCAAGAAATCAAATACAATCATGTCAAGAAAATTCAAAGAATATTCAATATAGTAAATATAATGTCCTAAAATGTAACAACAACTCCACATGATCTAAAGAAGATATTCAAAGACTCAAATTAATTCAACTCATTACTAGTCACCAAACATGAACCTAATATATTGCTGAGTATACTGTTAATATTAATCACTCATCAGTTAGATATATCAAACGTCAATATTCCTATGTCTGATATATCAATAAAGGACACATCCTCTATCCTGAGAGTGATATACAGTTGATACTGATATTGACTACTTGATAAGTATCAATTGCCATCAATACAGATGACTCTTTGCCTCAAACCATTACTTATGACTGCTCCATAGTCACCCATAACATTCACGTCCCAATTCCTCGGTATACTACATACTTTTCAACATTCTGTAGTACTACCTTTATATATTGTAACGATATCTCCTTCATTCATTGCCTCTCCTCTTCTACTTGCGATATCTGCTGCCCAACTTCCGATATCTCCTCTACCATTCACAGACTTTCCTCATCGAATCATACTACTAATTGCAATGACAATCCTGGATCATCCACTGTTATACCTCACAAGTTGTATATCACCAATGGGCATCGGAACAGGATCACCTATGATCACTCAAGGATAGCTGTATCGGGATAGTACAAGCACCATCCCTGGACATCATCGAAACTACATAGATTATCACTCGCACCCAACTAAATCAGATAAGCTGTCATGCAGTCAATCACACCACTGATAAGCGATTGAAGGTGGATTTTGAGGCGATGTGCTGCCAGCTCATGCCATCAATAATGCGAAGACAGCTGAGAGGCTGTACATATCAAGCACCTGCATTTGCAGCACAGGTGATGAAGTCTCCAATATCCCTCACGATCAGAAGGATATCATTCGCCTAGATGCAAAGAGATCGAAAGGATAAGATAGGTCTGGACCACAGAGGTCCGAAGGAGGGATGTCAATAGGAGTTCTATTCGTCTGAGTTAGAGATATAAGCGGAAAGATGTGGAATGTTCAGAAGAGCACTGTATGGTAGAAAGGACATTGGTTCGAAAGGAAGGCTAGGTAGAAGAGCTCATGAAAGAATCGTAGATAGAAGTAATTGTTAGAGCGAGAGGATAGAGATATAAAGACCTCTAGAATTTCCGAGGGTAGAAGGGCAAGCTTCTTGACAAGGAGAACAAGCCTTAACAATATACGCATTAGAAAGCCAAACACCTTTGTCTTCAATCTTCATCTTTTAGTGACTTTCACATCCTGAGCGAATCTTCATAACTTCCATCGCAAGCAAGTCCTGAGAGCAGTAAGGATACTACTTGTATTGGTTACTCTGAGGTGATGCTTTCAGTGTTACATCCACTGACACCTCAATGTTAACCTTCGACTCCACTGCCATTGATAAATATATCCACAGGGGAAATATTTAAGAAATGCAGCTCCAGAAATATATGTCCAAGCATACCTGATCCAATGAGCAGAGAAGCTGTAACGATATTCCTCTTTGTACGTATGTATGAGTATAGATATAGTTGGATTCATAGAATCAACAATTAGCTAGATTATAAATGTCAGGTATAGTGAGTAAGGTTATTGATGGCATACAATAGTACTCGGCAGAAACAATATAAGGTTTGATATTATTGGCTACAACAATTCCCATGACAAAGCCACATCTGAATTATCAGTATAATAGAACAAGACTCAAATTTGTGAGTGAAATTCATCATCAGCAGAAATCTCTATCAAGTAAAACTCTAATAGATTATTTCAAGAAATCCGAGACCACATGTCTGGCTGATAGTCAAGAGGTAACCCCAGGGTATAATATGATTAGACAGTCAAGGAAATGAGATAGCCCATACAATGCTTGGTAATATATTTGAAATTTCTGTAATGGATTTTTCGATAGCAAGTGTTAGTGGTTTAGCAGTCAGTAATGAATGCTGGAGACTGGAGATTCCTATATCATAATACCCAACTACTATTCAAATAGTGAGTGGTACTGATACCCAAACCAATTAATCCATTTGTGAGAGCAGAAACTTATCCAATTATCAAAAACCTGTTCAATAATTCAGGACCAGTTATCTGGCAGATTCCAACATGTATTACGTGTGCGACTTGTTATCAGTGCATTATCGAAAGATCAGTCACATATCTAGTCATAAACCACAACTATACAATCCTATATCTAGAGAGACAGGCTAGTTAATATAACTATATAAGAGTATTCTAGTATGATAGGAGATAACAGAGCTATTCATTGCAATACTATTCAGAGTTCTCCAGTGTGATACTTGAAGGGATGCTCTGTCACGATTGATTGGACTCTATATCTTTATGACTGACAGTAAGAGGAGTATCAACAATATCAACCAAAGTGGCCAATAAGAGTAATTGTGCAAATTGGTTTCTATTAGCATGTAACATGATGATTGATTGTTTGTAGCAATATATTGCTGTGATGCTGATTCGGATCTTGATAGATCAGATTCGGATAGGGTCTGAGAGGTTCAACTATCCAATCGATATTGGGAGGAGCAATCCAAGTTGAAATTTAGCTTTGATGAGATGTTGAGCAATATTGTTGAATACTTGCTGTGCAGAATCCCCCAAAAAATATTACATCGCCGTAAGATCAGACAGGAAGTGTATTAAGGATTTTCCTTTAGCAGGTGTACGAGGTAAGGTGGAGGTCCATGGCAATCTACGATCAGAGCCTGTCGTATGGTTAGCTGATATCACCCCCATAGTAGTTCCTTCACTGAGTACCGAATGTCATTCGTAACGACCATATCTAGGCAATACCGAGTCCTCACAAAGCGGAATAATTAACCTGTCTATGGGTAGTACAGCTCCTCGATTGGACAGTGATGATTTAAATACTTAGCTGGCAGATAAATTGTTCCAAACACCTAGGTGGCATGCTACTATATGCCTAGGCCAACCGATAGTTAGGAACTTACACGTGTTGCTGAAGCAGAATCACACCATTGAAGGGAATTTCGGGTCAGCCATACATGATCTGTCCAATCAGAACTATCTTCATATCGGGATCTATTTGGAACAGCAGACCACATCCTGAAAAAAACCAAGTCGTGCTCTGGATGTCAGAACGTTTAGTGTATCAGATGCTTCAGACGAAACCTTTTGAGCCTCGTCATGCAGTGACACTGCACGTACGTAGATACAACCCCTGGAGTTGCACTTGTACCTCCTGATACAGCATTCCTTTCTGTCACAGCTATACAGTGCACATAATTCGTCCTGATGCAGATATGCAGAGTGGTCACCTTTTGATTCTCAACACTACTCATGTAACACCTGAGTGCAATATATATTGTAATATAACGCAATGTTCACAGCATGCGACGTTTATACGATGTCCTAAATTGTATTCACATCTCGGGTGATGGATAGAGTGCAGTGACGTTACTGTTGACGATGTTTGATATTAAGCTCTAATATATACAGTTTTCCATTCTAAATACCATGCTACACATCGCAGCCAGCCTGAAGCACATCCTCTAAACTACTCACTCCTCTTTTCAAATGCCATGCTACATATCACAGCCAGCATGAAGTAAATCCTCTTAATTACTCTCTCCCTATTCCAAACGCCATGCTACACGTTGCAGCTAGCTTGAAGCACATCCTCTAAACTACTCTCTCCTTCATAGTCATCCACCGACTCCGACTCTACGCCCTTGTACTGGTCCTCATTCTCATTCTCATGCTCATTCTCATTCTCATCCTCCACATTCTCGACATTATCATCATTCTCATCCTCCTCATTCTCGACCTTATCATCATCCAGCTGGAGATCAGAATATCCCTGAACATGACTCCTGATACTGTGAATGTCATCATGCTCATTGTTGCTATCATTTTCACCATCATTGTCACCATCGTCAATCCCATCCTCAGCATCGAAAGACAATTCATTGGCAATGGGGATAATGATCGCAGCAATGATCGGAATCTCCATGTCCAGCTCCATCATCAGGGCTTCCATCGCAGTCTTGTTTAATACCACTCGACGAGGCTTGGCCACAAGTAGCATGTTATTGGCTCCTTCCTCATGTAGATTGAGGTTGTTGTGAGCCATCCTTATGAACATGATTACCTTCTGTCTCAATGGAGATGGAAGATTGTTCCAAATATTCATGAGATCAGTGTAAGTCTCTGGAAAATAAATGTTAGATCGATTGCATGCATTGTGAAGGCTATACTTACCGCCATCATTATCTCGATTGAAGTAGTACTCCCATTCATACCTGTTGCGCTGGATTTCGAGGTCATCAATTTCAACCTTTGTTGGAACTGAACCTCCATTTCTTTGCCACTTTGTCAGTACGTGATGCAATGCCGTACATGTTAACACAATCAGTGCTGGTGGTGTCTGTTCCTGAATCCATTCATGGAAGCCCTCTATATGCCTGCCACGTTTGCGAATTCGTTGGAAGAAATGTATATATAGAAATTGTGGAGTCTCCTGGGCAAGAAAGTTGCTAGCTCATTCGTGGTAGTATTAGCAATGCCACAAGTTGCAGACAGAACTCACATCAGATTCATTCGTACAATCGCATTGGCGTACAATGAATGTAGAATCTGAAAGAATTGGGCCAATGCGTATACGACGCTCATCATCTGTGAAACGGTGTAAGTTATATAGTCTCCCTACACACTCACCGCCCTTCTTGATCATGTACGATCTGACTGCATTGCAACAGTTTTTGATCTGACATATGGCCGTTTAGTCAGTGAGAATGAAATTCTGGGAGATATCTAACTATCTTGAAACACTCCTTCTGACATTCCAGGAAGCTAATATTAACTCCTTTCTGCCTGCATGCCTTCGGCCAGGAATACTCTACAGACTTTGTGTGGGATATGTTAGTTGGTATCTACAACTCTCGGAATTGTATAAGCTACCAGCAGATACTCAGCTTCTGTTGGAAATGGGATCTTGCTCAGCAGTTACTTCTCCATCATGCGACGCATTGTCTCTAGTACAGCAGTAACTCAAGGGTCACCTGGTGCAAGGAGACTTCAACTGCCATAAGTTTTACTGCTGAGTGACAGACTCGCCGGTATCCTCGGCAGAAATAATGGGATGAGTTGTGAGGCCGATGATGATTCGTGTGGACTCTAAAGGTGACTAACGTTCGTCACTGAACGAATACCGACGTTGGAAATGACACTGGATGCTGGTGATATGGAAATAGAGGCTTGATTCGGCGGGGGCAGTGACGATTTCAGGGCTGAATTTGGTGCGGATACAATGGGTGTAGATGATGAAGAGCACTGGGTAGTCGAAATTGAACCTTCGATATGTGAGGCTGTAGCCTTTGTCCGCTTTCGCTTCTGCTTGTTGGATTGCAAAGTGAGTTTCCTCTTATAACAGTTTGCTCTAGGTGGCATTGGGGTACCAGAAGTGGCCGGTGCTGATTTTGGAATTGAGGATATGGCCTTGCACAGTTGCTTTGTTGTTCGGCTCATTTTCAGAAGGCAGGAATGTCAGAAAGGCAGGAATGTCAGAAAGGCAGAAATAGAGTGCAGTTACAATGTAGACGAAGGGTAATGCAGTGTGGAAAAAGACTGACACGTCGCCGAGTATCGCACCTGTAATGTCTTCTCATAAAGGGGCAGATTAACACAATTTAGTATTAGCTTGTCACGAAAGTATCACGTATGATTAGTCAATCAAATAACAATAATGACAAGAAAACCCAAACAAATCGAATAACAACTCTGTAAAATGCAAAAACAACTCCACCCGATACAAAGAGGAAATGCAAAGACCCAATCAAATCCAACCCCCTAATGCAAACCTAACACATGTATCAGTATACTAGTCATTTGTAGTACTGTTAGACATACCGAAAACTATTACTCAAATTGCTGACCCCATGGTAGAGTCAGATGCGATGCCTTGAACTGTATGAAGCTCATATTGGAATTTACATCTTGGTTCGTGCCAAGCGCCACCGACTCTGACAACTTATCAACACCTACCGATATCGACGAAACGTCATACATTGTCTCCTGCTCCACCAAAACCTGTGCCATTTGCAACCTTATCTCCTGCTATTGCTGTATCTCCACCAGCTCTCGCGACATCGCCTCAACAATTTGTGCTGTCTCTGCCATTCATTAAACTCTGGCACTCATTGACTTGCCCAGTACAGATGACGACAAATCTTGAAAAGAGGCACACTCGACATGGTGTATAGCAGTCACCTCCAGTTTTGTCATTGCCGAGTCGTTTATTGCAACGAACGTGGGATTAGGTGATGGGCTCTCTGCCCTTTTGGAGGGACCAGGTATTTCTGTCAGAGACGATTGTGGTGGTGGTGATGGTGGTGGTGGTGGTGGTGGTGGTGGTGGTGGTGGAGTAGCTCTTGCAATCCTTGGAGGCGCAACTGCAATTCCCTTCAGAACAGCCACAACAATCAGAGGGTTGTAAGCTGTAACAGAAAAGGAGGTGGCTACAGAGTGGTTGCTATTTAGTCTAGTCGCATAGTGTTGCTGCAGAGAGAATCTGCCGGGTATAACTAGACACCCAAGGATACAACTGACATCTCTGACAGGACATAGGTGACTCACAGCATGGTGTATGGCCTTTGCGGTAAGCTTCTCGACTCAGGAGAGATGCCATCTATTCGAGCTGTAGTGAACGAAGATATCATCCCAACGGTCATAGCGTTCTGGGATGTAGCTTTCAGGGTCGACAATGCAAACCCTGAAGGGGTATATATGTGCTAGACCTGTAGGAGTATTGGTGGAGATCTGATTGAGTGATCGTTTCTTCTGGAGGGCAGAGGCAATGATGGTCCGAAGCATTGCATGTTTGTGGGAGGATGGCTGCAGCTTCGATATCCCGGTGTAATGGCGGTGCCAGGTGCACTTGGCTCTGAAGTGTACTTGGCTTCCAAACGCACTTGGGTCCCAAGTACACGTGGCCTTCCCAAGGGCACTTGGCTACCGAGGCCAGGTAACCGCCCTTCATATATAATCACCTCGCGAAGTGCTTTTGGCACGCTAGTGATTATCTTACCTACATACTGTTCAATTGATGTATATTGCTTATTTCCATTTGCAACTGTATCTATCTTTATACTCTTATACGAGACGGTACACATACGTACGTCCTTACACTATAATCGCTCTTCAGTCACCGGATACGTTTCGCTCATGGAGTTTCGTAATTTGTTTACTTTTTCGATGCGTCGCGACACGTACACAAACAGAAGATTTGTCAATTTCATACAATTGCAGCTGCAATTTCCCCAAAGAAGTCATCTACAACTCAATTACACATTACTGACAATAGCGACAGCGAGGATTTCTTGCAGGCTGCAACCTCCACGTCCGAGAACCAAACATGTCGAATCCCCAGGTCCAGGACTACTCTGGCAGCCTTATCAGAGGTCGAGATCGACGACGTGGAAGATAATGACGAAGTCGACGGCGACGCGGAAGACGATGACGAAGCCGACAACAGAGACGAAGGTCACCGGGACAATCGTGACGACGGATTCAGATCTATGATCACTGACGAGGACCTTAGTGAAATGTCGCCCTAAAACAAGATGCTAAAGACGATGTTCAAACAGCAGGCCGTATGGTTGAAGGCCGAGTGAGAACGATTGGCTTTCAATTGAGAGAAATGGACCGCCGAAAGTGCCGAACACGAAGCTATGACGCGGGCAAAACTCGCAATCTTTGCCATGGTCGATCCTGTACAATACTGCGGTAGAGTCAAGGAGTTAGACAAGTTCATGGACGCGTTAGGCTCCAGATTCGACTCACACAAACACTTGTTTTCACATGGCAGACGTAATCAAGTCAAATACGCAGTTTCTCTCCTCGACTGCTGGAGCAATCACTCGGATCCGACATAGCGCCAGACGGTGATGATGGATCTGTCCGAATGGGCCAGCGATCTACGGGCCGACTCCAACCCCTGTTTGGAAGATTTCGATCTCTTTGCACAAGAGTTCAACAGAATATATGGAAACAAGGATCACCGTGAGAGAGCGGTGATAAAGGCGATGGACGAATACATCCAATTTCCCAATGAGCCGATTCGAGTCTATGCGAACCGTGTGAAAGCTAATTGGAGACAGGCGGGATGGACCATACAGAGGAACAAGCAGATGCTTTACGACATGGTTTGGGCAGGATTCCAGCACGTACTCAAAAGCAAGGTCGGACTGATATCCCCCGCTTGTGGAAGGTTCGAAACAATCGAGGACATTGTCGACAAAGTCGCAGCCTCAGAGATCATACACACCGACAAGAGATCTGGCGGCCAGCAGTACCAGCAGCAACAACAAAGGCAGCCGGAACCGTCCCAAAAGGGCAGGAAGCGAAGCTACGCCATCTATCTCCGAACCGATGACCGAGAAGTCGACCCATGATAAGCTCAAGGGATACGGTGCCAGTGGCACTCACAGCAAATTGATCTCAGCACCATGGGTCTCCAAGGAGGTCTTTGATAGCAGAAGGACAGTCGAAAGACGAGAGTTTTGGTCCAATATTTTGAGCACTTGGTTTCGGTTGACGAATCTGAGGTGCTGGTTGTGTCCAAGGCATACGACCTGGTTCTAGGTGTGCCTTGGTTGAAGACTAGAAACCCTGAGATCGACTGGACTTACAGTCGACTTTTATCTCTGCGGACCCCAAACGGCGACGCAAGTGCAGTGGCGGTCACCGCCCAGGTGACGTCGAAACCTCCACAGGCATCTGACAAGTTTCGGCCACAGGAGGGTGGTGAAGTATTTAAGTCTCCTGAGATACACCTGCTCGGAGCCACCGCATTCGAGAGTCTCTTAGCTAGCGACGAGGTGTTCGAGGTATTCGTCATACGCATAGGCGATTGCACAGGGTTGCTGGGAACTTCCATGGAAGGCATCACGAAAGGTGAGAGGAGCGTCTGGAGCTGGACGAGCGAGCAGGAGCAGCAGCGGTAGTTGCGGCAGAAGAGTTACCAACAAAGCGGGACTTGAATGACTGCTACCGGCTTGCCGAGTCAAGAAGGAAGTTCACTGGCTGCGGTGCCTTGGTTCCATCGTCGACGGCCATTAGATCCATGGCTCCTGGTTTCCGCGATACTTTCGCTTCCATCTCAAGATTAAGAGCACAAAGCTAACGAGTACAGATGGAACTTCGGTGCCAAAAATGGTGCATACAGATGACGGCGACCATATCCCCGCCAAGTATCAAGAATTCGTGGAGGTCTTTCGTAAGGCCAAGGCTGAGATGCTACCACCGCACCGGTCAATTGACTATGCGATCGACCTGGAATCCTGTTTTCAGTTACCATACGGGCGTATCTCTAACCTGTCGGAGGTTGAGTTAAGAACTCTAAAGGCCTACATCGAGACAAACCTGGCCAATGGCTTCATCCAGCCATTAACATCACCAGCGGCGGTGGCAATACTTTTTGCAAAGAAGAAGGATTGCGGCTTAAGACTTTGTGTGGACTACCATGCACTCAATAAAGCCACGGTTAAGAACCGATACCCTCTTCCTTTGATTTCAGAGATTCTTGACCGCATGGAAGGCGCCAGGATCGTTTCGAAACTCAACCTCCACGGAGCCTACCTCCTTGTTCGGATTATGGAGGGCGACCAGTACAAGATGGCATTCCGAATCCGATATGGCCAATTCGAGTACAACGTCATGCCATTTGGCTTGATGAATGCACCAGCTACATTTCAGGCTTATATCGACGAATGCCAGCAGTCTTACATCAACGACTTCACTGTGTGCTACCTCAATGACATCTTGATCTACTCCACTGACGAGAAGGAGTACGACGAGCATGTACGGAAAGTACTGCAACCGCTGCTGGGGGTTCGGACTCTACTGCACAGTGGGGCAGTGCCAATTCGGAATCATGGAGGTCGGCTACCTCGGCTTCATGATCAGCCCCAAAGGCATCGGTATGGAAACGGACCGTATATCAACAATTGAGGATTGTCCAACTCCTAAGTCAGTCCACGATGTGTAAGTACTGCTCGGATTAAGGAACTTCTACCGGAGGTTCATCAGGAAATACGCGAAGGTGACAGTTCCTCTTGCTGAACTATTAAAGTCAAGTGAGCCCAGGAAACCCAGGAAACAAAGCACCGGTGGTCGCTCGAAGTCAACCAAGAAGTCAATGACCAAGTGGGAGTGGACAAGAGAAGCTGAGCTGGCATTCCAGAAACTCAAAAAGCCTTTCACCGAAGCACCGATTTTGCAGCATTTTGACCCTGCCAAACCGATCATTCTCCAGACGGACATGAGCGGCTTCACGATTGCAGGTATCCTGAACCACTATGACAGCTTCGGAACCCTTCCGCCAATCAATTACTACTCTGAGAAATAATCTCCGGTTCAGCAGAACTACGACAGGTACAATCGGAAACTCCTCACCATCGTTGAGACCTTTAAGCAATGGCGGCACCATCTGGAGGGTGCCCGTCACAAAGTGCTGGTGCGGTGTGACCACAAGAATCTTGAGTATTTCCAAACGTCCAAAGTGCTCTCACAGCGACAAGCTAGGTGGTCGGAGATTCTCTCGGCATACGACTTCAGCATCGAACATTTGGAAGGCGCCAAAAACCCCGCCCATGGCCCATTAAGATGGCCCGATTATGAGATCGGCTACAAGAAGCCTATCAGATGGCTCTTAGCGACCTTGACGGTTGAAACCTATGACGACCTCCTACCAGCGATTAAGAAGGCCCAGGCTTCTGACCCATTGGCGGTCGACGTGTTGGGTAAGCTAGTCCATAATCCAATGGCCCTAGTCACAGCCGAAGCTGAAGCTGACGAAAATCAATGAAGCGTTGTCAAAGGAGATCTGACCTACGAGGGGAGGATATATGTTCCTGCGGACGATGCTCTCCGCAGCAAAGTGATAAGTCTCTTTCATGACAACCCCGAGTCCAGTCACTTTGGAGCTCTTAAAACTGCTGAGCTAGTTTCTAGGGATTTCTTTTGGCCCTCAATGGACGCGCACATAAGGAAGTTCGTCAGCAGCTGCGAAGTATGTCACCGAATCAAGGCTCCGCGGCATACCCACCAAGGAATCAACATGCCACTGCCACCACCGTCACGACCCTGAGAAGGTATCACCATGGACTTCATCACAGACCTGCCAGAATCGACCGCGTGTGAATACATGGGGATCCTAGTCATTGTCGATCGACTGACCAAGATGGCGATCTATCTGCCCTGCAGAAAGGATGTCGACTTACCAGAGCTGGCCAGGTGCTTCTTCAAGCACATGATCTGCAAATATGGCGTCCCCGACAACATCATCACCGATCGAGGAACCCAATTCACGAGTTGGTTCTGGGTGAGGGTCTGCAGTCACATCAGTATGGATCACCGCCTGTCGACCGTTTTTAATCTGCAGATGGACGGCCAGATGGAACGGCAAAATCTGACGATGGAGCAGTATCTCCGAGCCTTCTGCAACTATGAGGAGGATAACTGGGTGGAGCTCCTACCATTGGCTGAATTCGCGTACAACAACGCTGTGCATACTTCGACCAGAATGATTCCCTTCTGGGCCAACTACAACTACCACCCGACAATGCAGTTCAAGGTACCCAGGGACTTAGTTCAATCCTGCTTGAAGTCGGAAGCCCGCTTGAAGTCGGAAACCCGCTTGAAGTCGGAACCCCATGCGGAGTCCATGGTAACCGCCCTCGAGGAGACACATCTTACCCTCTGAAAGACCTCATTGGAAGTCCAAGCCCGCCAAACGAAGTACGCCGGCGGCAAAGAGATGAAGTTCGACGTCGGAGATAAGGTGTGACTCAAGACTCGGAACATCAAGACGGCAAGACCATCAAAGAAGTTAGATTACAAGCGCGTGGGACCACACATGGTGAGTAAATTCATCAACAAGAATGCTTACAAATTAGATTTGCCAAAGACGATGCGTATTCACAATATGTTTCACATCTCCCTGCTTGATAAGTACTCTCTGCCAGCCATCGGCCAGCCACCATCGGAATTGCAGCCGACAATTGTCGATGATTCGGATGAGTGAGAGTTCAATCAGATTCTCGACTCCAAGCGACGCTACCGGAAGATCCACTACCTCATTCAGTGGGCCGGTTATAACTACCTACGTACGAGCTGGCAGCCGGCCGAGAACCTCGAAAATGTTCAAGAACTGGTCGGCAAGTTCCATCGGGAGCATCCAACGAAGCTACAGCTATAATCGATATCATCATCGCGGTACAGTTCGGAGGCGAACTACAGTTCAGAGGTGGACTTGGAGGATCTAGGGTTAATTGGACATTTCTTTCTCTTCTCATTCTCTTCATTTCTTATGGATCTCAGCCCGGTATAAATGGCATCGGCACGGGTTTTACTATCGCCACTGGAGGTAGAGTTTCCCCATACACCGGATGCGCTATTGAGGCCGCCTTGATGGCACTGATCGGTCGTAGGACTTATGCAGACATATGAAGGCGTACGCATCTCATCTTGTCTTTATAAATGTATATATGCTGCAGCCCAGGAGGTCTGCTGATAAAGAGGGGGATGATGTAATGACAGTGCCAGGTGCACTTGGCTCCCAAGCATACTTGGCATTCCCAAGTGCACTTGGCTGCCGAGGCCGGGTAACTGCCCTTCATATATAATCACCTCGCAAAATGCTTTTGCCATACTACCAATTATTTTACCTACATACCGTACAATTGATATATATTGCTTATTCCCGTTTGCAACCATATCTATCTTTATACTCTTATACGAGACTGTATACAAGCGTACGTTCTTATATCCGGGATACCAGGTGTCTTTCTTGGCATCACCTTTGCCACATTTGAAGTTGTCGCAGTTGTCGGGGTCATCGGAGTCAGGGTCGGTATCGGTGTTGGTAGGTAAAGGTGGGTTTTCTTTGTGATATTGGTTCATCTGCACCCAAGTCTTATCGAAACAGTCTCGGAAAAATGTCAGGAACCCACAATACCATTCCACGTATCGTGATTGAGTCGATATCTGATCCTTCCACAACCCCTGAAACTGTGCAAAGTGCCTTGTAGTGACTGGATCCAAAAAAAGGATATCATACATCACGACAATGGCTCCATCATCCTTGACACCGTAAATGGCATATATCCGAATAAGATCCCAGATGTTCTCTGCCATGAACTGCTTCGCAAAACTATCGAGGTGGAGAGTGTCCTTAATTGGATCAGTTTTGGAGGTTTTGGATGGGATCTTTTTGGGTGGCATTGCAACGTTCTGAGCTGTATGAGGGGTCGGTCAGGGTTAGGGTTAATGTGTCTGAAAACGACGATGAGAGTGGTAAATAGGTAAAGATGGAGTAGATAGAGATGATGGAGAAGAATTGAAATGGAGGGAGTGTATTGCCAGAATATATACAGTCCAGAATGGGCTATCAAGGTGCTGGAATTGTGTAGAGCAGCTTACAGAAGAGTTAAAACCATTGGTAACATCAAACATCATACTGAAAAAGGAGCTTTCCTGGTTGTGAGCCGCCATCGGTACGTCTCTTCCGGCCTGAAAGATGCACTGCATGTTTTATATGACTCTGAGAGTTGTTTGAACTACATTTTGAGTGTGAGATATACTGGTCATGCGAATGATGGGTCGAAGCGTCGATGTCTGTCAGTTTGGGTTCCTATCATATGGCAGTGTCATCAAGTTCCAACCGAATGATGGTGTGGTGTCACAAACAGACGGAACCTGCCATATGAAATTCGAGAAGTGTCACCGGCTTCTCTGACAGTGCATAGGCATCTCCAGGCACCACCAAATGACACTGCGCAGTGGAGTCATGAACTCTAAACTCGTGTCTTAGCACACAAAATGAGTGATATTGCATGTTTTTGTCTGCGTTTCGTATCATCCGCCCGGTTAAACTTCAAAAAAGCAAGCAAACAAGCAAGTCCTTGAATTATTTCTTATATTTCGGTTATGATTAGTATCCAATTGAACTCTAGGTATGGCTACATCGTGACAAACTGTATCTACAGTATATTCCAGAGTCTTGACATTTTGTATGCCACTCTGTGAGTTTCGTATACCATGCGGCTCAATTGCACCACCACTGCATAGCAACCCTCATAACATTCTGCAAACCGCATATACAGTCCTCAGCATTGTCTACACTACGCGCACCATGCCTTCCATAAGAACTCCAAATCATTTCTGCCCTGTTTGCTTGAAACCTCACAAGTCTGACCTGTGGCTCTAAAAACATATCGACAGCAACTATCCTTGATATCGCACTCAACCTCATGAGGCGAAGACAGACTCCAAGCCCCCTGAACGCATTCGAAACAACTCTCAGCAATGCGTCGACAATTGGCACAGTGCAGTTCATGCCAACAATGGTTTTCATACCAACCATGACTACGTTGATGATCCTAATGCGTTTCCTCCGTTGCATACGTCTCCTTCTCCAGAACCATCCAAGTCCGAATTTGACTGAAATACAAAAAGCTTCTCATATCATGATACTGGAGCCACTGCCGCATACGTTTCGACGGACGATGAGCACAATACTGGGCAATCCTTGGACATCACCTTCCATCCGTTCGACTGTGAGGAGGACTACAATTTTGCAGAGCTGGTCACATCGAAAGGTCTTCCCTCCATTGTCATCGATGACTTCCTGAAGGGCAACTGGGACCTTAAAGACCATGGGAATGATTCTCTGAAATCCAATTACAACCTTCAACAGAAAATCGACGTGATGGACGATGGACTTGGCCATGACTCCTGGAAGAAAGCTATGTTGCAGATGGCATTGAATGTGCAGCATCCAGATGCTATTCAGTTTTGACACCGTGACCTTATAGAGTGTGTAAAATGGCTACTCTGGCAGCCAGTAAACGTGGAACATCTTACATACACTGCGAAATGATGCTTCAACAATGCTGAGCACCATGTTTACAATGACATGCATACTGGAGACTGGTGGTGGGATAATCATGTAAGCTTCCTTCTTAGTATACTCTATACAATACCAGTGCTCACAATTGTTTAGACAACACTATCAGTCAGTGATACGTTGATTCCAATGATATTCATGTCTGATAGCATCCACCTCATGAACTTCTCTGGTGACAAGAAGGTATGACCGATATCAATGATGATTGGCAACCTATCTGCAGTCTCACGGATGAAGTACACAATGCACAACGTGTTGCTCGTCTCCCTTTTGCCCATTCCATTAAGATGCGCGATGTCCCTCTCAAAAGAGGAAATACTCAGAGCGAGCATAACCGAATAGTGTCTCAGAACGTGCTGCAGCATGTGTTGCAACCCCTACTCAATTCCGAGACCTGTACCTTCTATGCCCACTGTGCCGATGGGGACTTCAGGCATTGTTATTCGATACTGACTATATGGATAGCCGATTACCCTGAGCACCTTGACCTTCACAATATCAAGAATGGTGTATACTACTGGTGCGATTGCCCATTGCAGGTCATAGGTAATCTACCCTGCCGACATGAGCGATACAACATCTGGAATCACAATATCTATTGTATACTGTCAGATTCACATACACCCCTGAGCATCGCCGATCTCAAATCCCACGATGTCAATTAAGGTTTCAACATCTTATGGTATTTCGATTGCGTTACAAGTAATCTTCCCAAGCCTGATCTATCCCACATGATGCAAATTGGGATGTTGAAGTACCTCCTGATATGGCTTCACTAATTTCTCAAGCAGCATAAGTGGCTTGGCAACTTCAATGATATTTGGCTCTCGGTGCCTGTATACCTTAATATGATGAAGCAAGGATGTGCATATGTGGAGGTTTCACGTTGAAACGGAGGAGAAATCAAGAGGATGACACAATTCCATGTGGGTGTCGTGTGCAATGCTCTATGGAACCCTAGCCCATCTCATCACAGTCTTTTTGACTGTGCAGTTGAGTTCTCTCGCTCCCTTATTGAGTTCTATTTCTGTTGCCAGTATGACTCTCACGATGACGAAACGCTAGTCCTTATGGACAATGGTCTACATCGCTTTCGTGATTCGAAGGATATATTTCAACAATCCAGGGCTGGGAAATGACTTGCAGCTGAGGCCAAAGAGAGACGTACGGAATTATGTGCCGAGTGGGATGCCGAGTTGGAGGAAAACAAGAAGAAAATTGCGGCCTTTCAACAGCATATTCGCGACGTCTGGAAAGGTATTATTGATGCAGAAATGGCCGAATACATGGAAGAAGGTAGAGAATTCAACTTTCCCAAGATGCATCTTATGCAGCACTTCGAAGAGCAGATACAATGGTACAGTTCGCTTAAACAGTGGTTGATGGAGATCGGAGAAAGTTCTCACTGGAAGCAGATTAAGAATGGGTCCAATGCCTCCAATAAGAAGGGTGATTACTATACACAGATAATCAACTGCTACATTCGGAGTGATGAATTTGCTGTCAGAAAGGCCAACCGTAATGTACGGAACCGTAAACGAGCTGCTCTACAGAAGACGACAGAAGTGACCACAGAAGTGACAATGGAAGTTACAGAGGAAGTAACCACTTCTAGTAGACGTCATTTAGTGAGGTTCATATCTCCGCAGCAGCACAAAGGAAAAGAGTGAGTCAACGACTTTCAAGGCCTTTTGAAAACAATCAGTGACGACATCCTCCGAAATGGTCTATACAATGCCACCAGCCATTTCTTATACTCCAAGCAGGTCAATATCGATTCGGATGATCTCTTAAGTAGTACTTCCACAATTTACCATGTATTGGAGGTAGAATCATACAACATGTATGATGAGCATATCATTCAGAAGCTCAGATGTACTGGAGATAAATGATGGTACTCTGGGGCTACCCGCTATGACTGGGTATGAGTCCAAACTTCGCAATGAATGGAGGGGCATGAGGTGTCCCACAAGGCACTGCAGGGATGTGTACTGTACTGCATACTTCATCTATTCAAGCTACGAGTCGTCTATTTACGTGGCAAGAATACCTTTTGGCTGGCATACGTTGAAGTGATGAAGCCTGCCAAAAGTGGAATGCTGGAAAGTATGTTGTAGCCAGTTAGAGTAGTGAAACTATCTTCCGGAGGTGCATACACAGTTATTAGTGCAGAATATAGTATGGATGCAGCTCACTTAATTCCAGAGGAGCCCATTTCGTCGAAGTTGGAGAATAAAGGATGGATAGTCAATAGTCATATAGACCTAGTAACCTGGAACAATGTTTATTATATGCTGGTGGACGAGTTGAATACAGCGGTAAAGAGGGTATAAACGGTGTTTAGAACTGCCAGGTATTTGAACTGTAAATAGACTTAATATATAGTCCTTCAAGTTGCTTGCATCTAGCCAAGACATGGACGCAAGCACAGTGGTTCTCCATGGAAAACGACATTATGGTTAAATATTCCGTGCATATCATCGTCATTACAATGTTCAGAGCAGTATTGCTGCTGTGTATCAAGCACCGATAGGCAGACCTTCAAGTTGCTTGCGTCCAGCCAAGACATGGATACAAGCAAAGTGGTTCTCCATGGAAACTGACCTTATAGTGTAATAAGCCGTTCATAGCATCATCATTACAATATCCATAGCAGTATTGCTACCAAGCACCAAGTACCATGCAATTGTACCGGCCAGATAAAGAATACGATATATTAAGGATCCCAAGGTACTGTGCAGAGTGATATGTGACCGTGTTAATGCCTAGCACCGGGAGTTATTTTTGCAGTGCGTCATATCCTATCATCGCGGACGTACATGTTACCCTGCCAACGATTGTTTCAGGCACTCCTGGCGCACCACCGACATCCAGACATGACTCATATGCCCAGGCGCAGGTATTCTTTCCTAATGCAAACTGCAACGGGGGTAAACACATTCAATTCTGAGACAGAAATAAGGAAGTAATCAAAACCTTTTTCCAGGATAAGAATCAGGCACAAAAAGACTATTGTGAGCCCTCCAAATTGTAATACAATTGGAGTATCAAGGATCTGTGGATAATGATTGACATTCGTAATATCAAAGCTGGAAGTTCCGGTACCACTCTTGTAACAACCATTTTAAATATTCTTTTTGGACAGGACATAGTACAACTGAATGATATTTACAAAGAAAGAATATATGATGCTGAGATATAAAATGAAGTTATGCAGACAAGATAATCAGTCAAAAATAGGCAGCTACCGAAATCCTTCTGGAGAACCTAATACGTAGCAGAAAACATAAAAGCAAAGATGGATCAGGGAAAGTCATTATAACACAGATTTGCATCTGAATGTAAGTGCCAACAAACTCAGACAGCCTCTAACTCCTTTCGTATCTGACAAGACAAAGGTTAAACTCCAGTAATCAACAATGTTACTTTAAAATCTGCGAATTCTTAAGCAGATTATATTAACAGAGTACCATTAGACAATGAGGATTGCTGGTGAATAGCAAACGAGTACCAACATAGTATATTGCAAGCAGATCAGACAGGCAGATGCAAAACTATGTTGGATGGTTAAAAACTTAAACGATACAGCAAATTATTCCAAACCAAAGAGAGCATGAGGAGACTGATATTAACAACTATGAGAACAACCGTGAAAATAAAGAATCAGAAGAGGAATACCCATCTGAAAATGTAGTACTATTATTAAGTAAGCATGAGTGAAAAGATCAGGAAGAAATACTATGATGGCAGGAGAGTAATATAAGTTCAATGTAAGTATATGGTAAAATGAGTATCAAGAGCATAATGAACAACCAAGTCAGAAGAATTGGTATTTCTGTACGAAGTTCACTAGTGACAAAACTACTAGCCAGAAAGAATACAAAACTGCAGTCGCAGGATTCTCATATATGATACAAATTATACATTTTAGTCAGACTATTGTGGAAAGGATATTAATGATGAAGTGAAAGCAAACTCCAACTACTGAAGCCACTGGAACAAAGAAAACGAACGCATCAGATGATTTTATCTGCTATGACATGAAGAAATTATGGAAAATACCTACAACAAGAGTATACACAAGGTCTATTTACAAGTTTTTCATCGACTGGATCAGTAACGTGGCAAACAAACTACAAGTTCCAACCAAAGTAAAACTCGATTCCAGAAGTACCTCATGTACAATATGATGAGAATAGGCAGTAGAATATATATTACCTCTAATCAGGTAGAACAGGATAATATATACACACATCATATAAGCAATCGTTTGATTGACGTCTTCGGTATATATTCTATATCTCTGCCAATAGCTTTTGGCAACCATAGGTCATTCGAATGGTTCTGGATGATCCTGATTAAGATTCACTTTGATATTCTTATTCCTACATAGTATGTGAAACAATATAAGGTGAAGGGAATATTGCAGGGACACTTACACGATACTGAGTGCAATACAAAATACCACTGCCATAAGCAACCTGATTCAAAGTGCAGCATGACCAATGATAATCAGGTAGCCATGTGCAAGGATGTAATCAACTTTAAAGGAATAGCATTCAACTACAAGGAGGATCTCGCAAAATAGCTACTACTTCTGAGCTATAAATATATGTTACTATTTGATCTTAAAGAGTCATGGTAGCTCCTGAATCATCCACCTTATAATCACAAGATTGAACTTAAAAAACATGACAATCAAGTTAAACTCATACAAATATACCAACTTTCAAAGGAGGAAGAATGACTACTCTAATAATATTTCAACAAGATGATAAGCGAAGGGAAGATGCAACCATCTAGTAGTAAAGCCTGTGATTCAATATTGTTCATATCTAAATCAAACAGTTGCTATCTGCATTTATATATTTACTATCTCCGATGTCATAACATTTCAGTGGAGAATAAAAGATCACTTTGATTTGTACACAAATATCAAAGCCAGATAAAACGAGCTACCATCATTACCAAGCTGAAAATAAAGGCAGGCTATTTCTCATTGAAATGGTATAGGGATATAAATTCAGTATTACCTTTCATATCAGATTTAGCTTATACGAATAAATGAAAATACTATTTATTGTATTCAATATATCGGCTACATGTCAAAAATGAATCATTTCTATGTTCCAACAATTCTTGTTAGAAATGTTGATCTTACCGATCTTATACTCTCCAGAAAGGAAATCACAGAACAATATCATGAATATATCAGAAACATTCTACAGGTTATTCAAGATCAGAATTGGTAATCAAAATAGATAAGTATCAGTTTGAGACACAGAAAGTTGAGTTTTTAGGTTTTGTAGTTACAAATCTGTAATTTCAGATGAAATTCATTCAAAGTGAGGCAATGACAAATCAGTTGAGGCTGAACAATCAAAAGGGAGTACAACTTTTACACTGATAATGTAATGTTTATGAATGATCTATCAAATAATATACATAAAGTATCCCCCCAATCAAATATACAATCAATGTTAATCGAACAGAATTCGTATACAGACTAAGTAAGCAAGTCATGTATGTTTTAATATTGATACTTTTGACAGCCAACAATATATCCATACTGCAGTAGTTCCACTGTGATTGATCTGAATGGATTGACATTGACGCATCCAATGAATCAATACGATTTGTACTGTCTTAGAAATACAAAGATATTTGAATACACTCAGTTATGTTGATCTCAAAAACGATTTCAGCTGTGGAAATGAACCATCTGATTCAGAATAAAGATATACTAGCAATTATTTATGCTACGAAGTCCTGGCATTGCTTATTACAAAGAGCAATACTTAGAACAATTTTATATACTGACCTTCAGAAACCTAAAGTATTTTCCAACAACCATATAATATAATCGCTGAGAAGTGCGATGAACTGAAATCTTGCAAGAATACAATATTACAATCCTGTATCGGAAGGATCAACAAACAAAACGATAGAAGGGATATCCAGGTATCTGTAGTTTATATCTGGAGAGGGTGGTATAACAGTGACAATATCTAAACCAACAATAGAACTGAAACAATAGCTTGAGGTAGGTGCTATAAAAATCAAAGAAATAGATATTGAAAGAATTCTATTCGAAATATTTTAAGTTACAAATATGACAATATAGGAATGAGTACAGTTTGAGGAGATTACTGAAAAGGACGAAGAATATCTAAAGATAATAAAGTGAGTAGGTACAAAGAAAGAGAATGTTGAAGGAAGGTTGATAGTTGACAGTAATAGAAGTTTGGTAAGGAAGGAAAATATGTATGTCCCAAGTGATTTTTGAAAGATAATAATACAACAGGAATACCAATTAGAATATGTTGCACATTTTGAATACAAACAGATGATAGAATCTATTGATCAGAATATCTACCTCCCAAATCATGAAGATGATATTCAAGATTGTTGCAATATATATGACTTATACCGAAAGACGAAGAGCCAATAATAGGTGAAATACTGACTCCTATATTAAATCAAACTACAATTGTTGATATGAACTTATTTGTATGTCGCCTTGATCACTTTTTTTCCAGGATTAATTAGCAATACAAATATCATGGTAGTTGTTTATAGGTTCATATAGATAGTACACTTTAAACCAATTGATAAGTGAGAATAGGCAATAGTCAGTTGATATTTCCTACATAATGTATGAAATTGTTACAGCTTACCAATGAATGAAGTATTTGTTGATGAAGATGTCTTCACCAGTCAATTTCTTCCAGATCTGTATATGTTTCTCAGAATCAAAAAGTTATTGAGTAGAGTATTTTATCTGTAAACAGACAAACAAACTGAACACATTAATCAAGGAATCAAATCCTATCCCAGTACTTGCTGCAATTATGAACAAGACAATTGGAGTAAGATTATTTCAATGACAGAGTATACTTATAACAACTAATTCCACTTGACAACTAAGATTATCCTCTTCTAATTCAACTCTGATAATCAACCTCATCCCAACTGGCCAAAGGAGGTTCAGTACTGGTATCCTAGTTTGAAACTGTATGCTTACCATATGATTAATATCTTCTGAAAACTAAAAGAGCAGCTGAAACTATCTTGCAATAAGATGGCCAAGTATTATGGTAGCAAATGGTGATTGATCCAACTGTTTACAGTAGGTAACTTGGTAATGCTTAATGGAAGCAGTATGTGATTAAAGCTGCAATACTGAATGCTTAAAGACCCAATACAAAGACCATGCAATATGATCAAGACTGGCAGTAATAAATGGTAGTACTAATTGAAGCTATCAATATAATAGAATATATATCATACTGTCCATATGGGGCTACTAGAATGTTTTCGCAACTAAGCCAATGATCATACGATCCCATTGTTTGAGGCACATGATGCTAAATAGATATCCAAATTGATTGTTGCCAGAAGATATATGGTGACCGATCTGCATACAAACTTATGTCAGATATGGTCATATAAATATTCGTCTATCAAGAATACATAGAAATTCAGTGAATACCTGCATGAGATTGCAATACATTTTATTAACAAAAATTGTACCATACATCTCATGATTGAGAAAGATAATAGGTGGAAAGTGATCAATATCCAATCGGCACAAAAGAGGAAGAAGAAATGAATTTATTATGTTAAAAACTTATACCATATTGAGTTGTATAAAAATCATCCTAGTTTTCAGTGTTTTTTTCTGACCAATAGGATAATGTATATGTATTTTGTTATATACGTCAGTAATTTCTGAGTGGTATCTTTTGTTTGCAAGTTTGAAACAATAAAGTTTCTGTTAAGATAATGACTATCAGCATGGGTAGTACTGTTACAAATTATATCTTAACAAGTATTAGCAGTTCAAGAGTCAGTAATGAATGCTGGAGACTTTCAGTTTCTGAGTAGTAATACCAATTCACTATTCACATATTCAGTAATACTTATAACCACATCCGAAAATCATTTCAAGACTGTAGAAACTCATGTAAACATCAAATACTTTTTCAATTGAATTGGCCCTCTGCTATAGCAGATTTTATTATGTGTTGGATCTGTGGTTTGATAATATTGCGAGAATCAGAAGATCAGTATTACCACCAACCTTCAATGTGCAATACTGAACTCAATTACTAGGCAGACACACTAGTTATCACCCCAGTGGTAAAGTATTCAAGAATGGTAGACAATAACTGAGATATTAAGTGTAAGGCTACCTGGAGTCCCCTGGCAACATGGTTGAGGGAATGCCCTGACAAGATGGCTTCAGACCCTATGATCTCAGACCTGTATGTCAAGAGAGGATTAATCATATCAAACCAAGTAGCCATTGATAGTGACCCTGCAGATTGACTTTTCTTTGACTGTATGACCATGTTGAGGTCTACATGGGAAGATAATAGTATGTCGCTGGCTAAGATGTGAATACATATGAATCAGACAGAGTACAACCTGTCAAACTATCAGTTCAGTATTTGGATGAGATATGGAAGTTGTATTGTCATTCTGATAAGATATTCAGCAATGTTATTGAAATGCTACTTTGCACAATTCCAATTGAAATATTCTGCTTTGCCAAATCCAGGCAGTAAGGAGACAACCTATTGGGATATATGAATTTATAAGTACAGAATAGGTCCTTATGCAGATGCTATTATTGTGAAACAATAACTGGTTCAGTCTTCCAAAATCACACATTGAACGAATGATCAGGGATCAAGATCTTACAGTCCAAACTGTAATATCATATAATAATATTCAATCCAGCACCAAGCCTGGCATGGCTGGGAGAACTGAAATGTTCTCTCAAGAGTCTAGAATACTTCAGTGATGAAAGGATAATTTGAAGCAGTGTTGTACAGTCAGAACTGATCTGCAGATACAAACCTGAATTATTATCATTGTTTTTACTTCTTTAAAATGTTATTGTTTTATGTTTATATACAAACGTAATCTGCTTATCTAGTGTTTTGCCAGAAATATTCATGATTATACTGATGACCAAATTTCCTCCAGTATTACAGTATTAAGTATTGGCAAGAAGCGGATTGAGTTGAGTCCAATCAAAACAAGCAGGAGTTCAATTTGGGTTCTATCCAGGATTTGCGTTTTTCGAACAATAACATTTCGAACAACAACAAGAGAGCAAATTTGTGTCCAATTGGTTCACAATGTTGTTTATCTTGTAGCGAACTTCAAGGGATACAAGATGAACCAACAATTATACTGATCAGACAACCCCTTGCTCACATAATATTGTTCCAAATGTTGATATAATTTGAGTGGATTGTCCTACCTGTTTCTTATCAACATCAAATTGCCATAAACCGAATCGATTAGTCAATATTCATGAACTTCTACTGTTTGTTGCCAACATGAGTGGTAGTATGCAATAATACTCAATGATATGAGGGATGCTATAATGTTATCGACTATGATATCTCTGGCATTCTTCCTTCAAAGAAGGAAGACACTCACCAGGAGTATATATAGGACTTCTACTCTTATCAGGAAGCTCTTGCATGATAAAGCAAAAGAATGGCTGAGAAGCTATTGATTGAGAGAGGGTGGCTGTAGTTGAAAGTCAACAGAAATATTGTGGTAGTTAATTAGATTTTGAAGTGTTCCAATAAGAATTGCATACAAAGTAGCTACAATAATGAAAAGGTAGTAGACTGTGATGGAAAAGAAGATACGCATAGAGTTGTTGATATTTATTCATATTGTATTTACTCTGATTATAGTATGACAAAGACGGATTCCCCTCTGCCTCTGGGTTCATAACTACCATATAGGTAGTGGAGTTTCCCTTCCACTATATAAAAACACAAATTGTCACCTCCTCCTCTTTTCCACTTTCACCTCTACTTCGACACACATGTTTTTACTCCACCATATTATATTCAATTCCTCTCGAAGAATTGTAACTATTCAGATCCAGTATCACATACATGAAGTCGAGAATGATATATGATGGGATGGCAGAGAAATATCCCAACTGTACTGTGAAGGAAGCACAGTGCAATATGATGTGTGTACCAAATATTATAGTTTTTGGGGGTTGATGCATCCATAGGAACATCTTGAACTGGTACTTGGGTACCTGAGATGCAGGTCTTCCATCACAGCCTACCCTAATATTGTGAGTCAGGGTGTACTGTCCTCAGAACAACTCTTTATTGAACTGCTACCCTTTCATACCGTAGTTGGATTGTGTTATCAGTTGTGTGGTAAGACCATGTTGCTAACTTGCATAAACTATCCAAGAAGGTTAGTTGCCCTGGAAGAGAAACTAGTATTCAAGGTCCATACTGAGTGATATTGGCTGGTTATGGCAGTTTGAAGTACACTCAAATATGATCAGTGAATACGTGAACATATATGGATATGCAGTCTAGGTAAAACTGAAAATCTCGATATGATTGACATGATGTACAACGGTCTTGTCATATCAGGTGCAGAGAGTAATTATTGAAGGGTTGTGTGAGATCTATAGAGTTATCACTGGTAGGTCGATTGGCAAAATACAGCCCAAGACTAATTGCCTCAGATATAACTAGATATCTAGGAATATACCATATATGGTTGGTGGGTCATAGATAACCCACAATATACTATAAAGGTTATATGGTGAGATTCTTGACTGGTATCAAATATCTGATTTCGAGAGATAGTGTATTATGATATTGTCCCAACAGTCATAGTGATCAGAGTCAACAATATCAATCATGAAGATGTTAGCACACTCCAGATCAGCACTGATATCTTGAGTGAGGAGATTAACAAATTTTCCTTTCTTCTATACAGTAGCAGCAATGATGATTACTCGAGTTGCATGTAGGTAGAAGGAAGATTGTAGTTTGAATATGAAAGGATATCGGCTATCATTCCTGGAATACTCTCTGCTATGCTTGAAAACATTAACAAAGTTATCGGATTTATTAGAGTCATTATTGTTAGTATTAGTATATAACAGTAGACCTTCCACATTGTATCTGTTCATCTATACATTTCTTGTACTGGTGCAGTCTCAGAGAAATATCTGGGATCTGCTCCACTACTCAACATTCAGTGTTTGGATTGATACTCAATACTCCCACATACTTTGTATCTATGTAACCTGTCTTGTAGTCACTGGATCCAAGAAAAGGATATCATATATCAGCTGAACTGTACCATTATTCTTTAAACCTGTGAATGGCATATATTCCAATAAAATGCAACAATATATTTGGCTATAAACTGCTTGGTGAAGTCATGTGGGTGGAGGATATCATTCATAGCATTGTTTTTAGTACGGGTGGACAGGATATTCTTGGTGTTATACAGGCAGTTTGAGTCTAGGTAACTAATATAATAATATATTGCTGAAGTACAGCAGCTATTTTGCAATCCTTGACATTCTACCCTTTCCCTTGCTTTCTCGAGGTATCAGCTATGGGGAGGTTGTACAAGTATTAGAGATACGTTTCATAGTATGTACTACTACTAACTGATTGTGGTATTTTGATAAAGACAAAGTCTTCAAATTCTTGATATATATTATACTGCTCAGTGAGGTGATACATATCTGTGAGGCTGAAGACAACACTGTTGCAGTTTAATTGATCCAGAATGAGGATCATAAACTTATTCAACATATCACACATTGGAAAACAATCACTGCGCCTGGGTATATTTGTCACACCCAGGCGTGAGTAGTATATCTGGTATACCTGGAGCGGCTGAAATATCTGTAGACACAGTATTATGTATGTCTGCAACAATACAGTGTGTGGCACTACATAATCAACTGTTTTCGCTGTATATTCAGCCAGATACATATTACTGTACTTATTGCCATATGATGTTTAATATACTCTGTTCTTCGTCTAGCAAGTACATTTGCATGGTACTTGGTACTTGCTGGCAATATTGCTCAGTGCATTGTTTAACAATGCTAAACACTGTATATATCACTATATTATACACTACATATTATACTATCAGCTGTGCCTATCACAAAAATATATCAATTGCGAGGGCATACATCCTCGTACTGATGGATATATGTATGTACGATTGCAATTGAGAATAAGTGATAAAGATGATATCAATTGTAAGGCAATGTAAGTAAACAAGTAAGATAATAGCTGATATACAATAGCACTTTGCAAGGAACTATAAATGAAGGATGCTAACCCGATCTTGTCTTCCAAGTATACTTCTGTACCAAGTACACTTATGAGACCACGTCTGCCTGCATGCCAAGTATTCTTATGAGGTCAAGTACACCTGATACTACCATTACATTATCTCTTTCTGTATCTGTAGACCTCCTGGATTGCAGCATATATATATATATATAAAGAATGAAAAGATTAGATATATACAACTATATACATCTACATAAGTCCCATGACCACTCTAGGCTATCATCGCCTGCTCACAGCAGATCCGGAGCACAGGAACACTCCAGATACATTGGCAGTAGTAATACTCATGCCGATGCCATTAATACTGGACTGAGATCTATAAGAAATGAAGCGAATAAATTGAATTAAAGAGAAGAAAAGGAAACGTTCAATTGACTTTTAATCCTCCAAGTCCACTTGTTCCGCAGGCTTGCAAGTCCATGGTTCCTAATATCCAAGTAGAGTTCCTGTTTATCTGAATTGAAGTAATTGATTCCTGTAGTACTGGCTGAGTGATACTTGAATCGGTAGTATCATTGGCTTCCACCATATCAGTTCTCTTGTCGAATATATTGTTCGACAACCTCAGGACAGTACTTTAAGGCCATCATGGCTGGTAATACATCACTGCAGCTGGCAATGAGGATAATTACATCATGTACTTTTCTTGGTCATAGCAGCTACTTTTCAGAGTGTTCAAATTTTTATGAGTTCTCCAATTCAAAGTCTCTGGGCTTTTGTATATTCAAGCACACAGCACATATCATTGGTAATCGCTTCCACTCTGGAGATTGATCATATGTATCTCACCAACTGGCTAAAGTTGCCTTGTATATCGGATTTCTGAATTCGACTTCCTGTTGCAATACTTCTTCAGATCCAGTATTAGTTGAATTGTATCGGACTTGTTAGGCCCTCAATTGCAGTTAGAACATGTCAACCTCATTTGTAAATGCTCATTCGAGTTGCGGTATCTAACTTGTATGTGTGGGATATAGTTCTACCAACACAGTAACCAAATAAGTTTCTGCCCCGGTGCATCAAGACATCTATTTTCTATTTCCCATACCTTTAACTTCCAAATCCACGAACGTAGGAGGTTTTCACACACCATATCCATCTGAGTCTAGCTATAGAAATCACACGAATAGTTATCACTATTTTCGGTAATGTGAATCGATTATCGTCCTGGCTTCATTCAGTTAAGGCCAGTTGAAGAGCATATTCGATTCTTGATATATCCAATTCGTGAGTAACCCCTGGAAAGAAGTCATAGTTGTAATATAATTCAGTACATTTGCGTTCTCAGCAAGGTAGTTCCAATATGGAACTATTCTCATACATCTATTAATAATTGCAGCTGGTTCAAATTCTGTTCAGCTTGATATTTTGACAGCTGATTTGCCTTCCTCTGGGCTGCTAGCACTGATTGCAGTTCACATCATTGATATTATGGGTTGCTGCTGATTGTGCATTCGATGCATTCGGTGGTGAAGACTAATATTGTTGCCTTTAACCTCTCATTCGCTCCCAGGCTTCTCAGTGTACTTGCACTTGATTTTGTTGACTTACATCACAGCCTCTGACATGCTTGCTTATGTATACATCAATTGCAGGCATATAGAAATCCTTAGAGACAAACTCAGCAGTTTTATGAGCTCCAAAGTAACTTGACTCAGGGTTGTCATGAAAGAGACTTATTACTTTACCGTTGAGAGTATTGTCTGCAGGGACATAAATTCTCTCCTTATAGGTCACAACTACTACAACAATACTCCATTGCCTCTTATCTTCGGTTTCAGCTTTGGTGTTGGCTTTGACTTTGGCTTTGACTGTGGCCATTAGGTTACCAATGACCTTACCCAAGACATCAACTACCAATGGGTCAGTAACTAGGGCTTTCCTAATTATCGGTCGGAAACCATCGTATGATTCAACTGTCAGGGTCGCCAAGGGCCTTCCAATGGACTTCTCATAACGGATGTTATAATTGGGATTTCTGGATGGGCCCTTGATGTATTCTTTTGTGGAAGGTCAAGTGCTCCTACATACCAAGTATATTTACAATGCCAAGAAAACTTACGAGGCCCAGTATATTTGATGTCTGCAATATAGTCGATTAACGTTCCAGTACATATAGATGTGGATTTCGTCAATTCTGATACCTTCAATCACTATGGTGACTCGGAACTGAAATCACAGCCGCAATCATTATTCTGATCATTCCATTGATTGCTCATGTATCTGTATGTCTGCACTCGATTGCAAGTTTCATAGCTAATCAACATCAACAGTGTAAGAGTGTTCTGATGAAAGATGTGGATTTGTTAAACATAACTTTATATTGCAATCCATTCGGTTGTAATGGCAATGATGCGGATCGGTTCGTAGAGGAAGGAACTGACCAGGGATTGGACATGAGATTGATCCAAGGTTCGACTGAAACAGCAGGATTCGACTCAAACTTGTAACTGAAACTCAGAGAGTTCGAATGACAATAGGCAAGCGAGATCTTACATGATTGGCTTCATTGTTGATTCATCGTATAGCACTTAAAGCTAGCTATATGATATTTAATAAATGGAGCTAATAGAACAAGATCTTTCTTACTAATTATTGTATAAAGTTGTGGGGCAAAATGGTAGGGTTAGAGGGGGAAAGTCTAGGTAAGGATCTGCTTCAGTCAAACAGAACCAGTTCGTCAATGGAACGAACTTTAAACAGATCATTGTCAACACTACATTCAAGTACACTAATTGTCATCCAACTTGGCCATTTGTTTCCAGTGATTCCTTCCTCACCATTTGATTCCAAACGGACAATTTGCACTTATTCGACCTGTACTCCGTAGATTCCCCTGAGATTCTGTAAGCTTTATTGAGTGTTCATTACTGACCTCTATAATAGTTGATTCAAGGTCAAATTCCACAATTTTATCATCCCTTATTCTGCGCCTGGCAAGCCCTTCCTGAAATTGTATATCTGTAATCTGAAAAGAATTACATTGTAACTTGTAAAACCCATTTCCACATTGAAATCAAAATCTAGCATTCGGGCAACAAGCAAGAAAGATCTCTAAATATTTGATACATTCCGGCCATCAATTCCAATCAATAAATCAACAAGAATGAAATTATTCTGATGTGATGATTAAGCCATATCTATACCAATCCGTTAATGAATTACCCGTGTTTTCTGATCCAGAATCTGTCAGAGATCTGGCCAGCTCAGTACAAATCACGATATCAATAATTCGGCTATTCCGGCACACATTTATGTATCACCAGGCCATTTCCATTTCGAGGTTTCACCTGTTGACATGGTATCTATATTTCATTAATCGTCATTTCTTCAGTAATACAATCAGTATATTTGCTATTGCTGATATCAGTTGGTACTTTCAGTACGAATCTATGATATCTGCTGTATCGAACTGTATATTTAGTGTAGGCAACAAATGGTCGGAAGTTCATACTATTGACGAACCGCTTCGGTTCCAGCGAAGCTGATCCTTGCCAAGATACTCGCATCATATCTCACCATTTCGGCCAACAATTGAGAACAATAATATGTAAGTGAGTTCTTGTCTGATCGGCGAGATTTGTTGTTCATAGTGTAGCTAACCTCAGGCGCTACAGGATGGATCACAAATCAAGCCGATCAGATAGGAACTGGCTAACCGATATTCATTTGCAGATGTGGAATTTGGTTCGCGGTTCGAGTCGAACCTCAGATCGAACCCAGATCGAACTCTGCTCGATTTGATCCTCCACAAACCGATCCCCTTCATTCCCAACACTAAGTTTGTTTTATTCAATGCTGTATCTACTCCACTCATGTTAGCGAATTTGATCAATGAAAAAGAAAGAGAAGTCAAAGTTGAGGAAACCAGGAGCCACAGATCTAACAGCCATCCACAGTGAAACCATAACTCCACAATGGCTGAATTCCCTTCTTAACTCGGCACGCTGATAGCAGTCATTCAAGCTCAGCATTCTTGGTAACTCATTAGCTACAACTATTGCCGCTGGTCCTGCTCGCACATCCAACCCCAGCCCCTTCTCCCTCTTGGATGGTACCTTCAACAGCAGTTCCCTGCAACCGTGTGCAATCACAAAGTCATATAGAAAATGCCCAAATAATCTCATCACTAGGTAACAGACACTCGAATGAGATGGCTCCAAGCAGATATCTGTTTGCAATGCTAGCCACCGGCAGCCCTCCACCGGAGGTGTCTGCGACGGCACCTTGATTGCTGCTAAGGGTGACAGTATCTCATTTGAGTACACGGCCTTTAACCCGTTTTCTCGACTTGGAGTCTACAGGGCTAGAGGTTGACCGGACATCCAGTCGACCTCACGGTTTCTAGCCTTGAATCAAAGCTAGCCTAGAACCAGGTGGTATACCATAGATCTCTGATTTGTCCACCGGAGTTCAGGGCTCCCGATTCTAAACTGAGATGCTCATCTTTTCACTCTCCTTCACAGACCTCAATACCTGGCAATTAAGGCGGTGATGAATGCTAATTTGTATGGTAGCTCGAGTTGCCTGAGCAGCCTCGGGCCATAAATACAATCGCTGCAATTCATTGATTAACTTATTTTACATGGTGACTTTCCATGTCAAGGAAACAAACCACCTGTAGATAGTATTTATTGAGCCCAATGATCTGTCTTAAGCACTCTCCCTGACCTTCTTACTACTGGAGGTTGATTATCAACCTCTTTTCTCCTACTTCCAAGCTCTAGGGCATCCTCTGAACCCTCCATATCACCAATACATACAACATAGTCCTCCTCCCCCCCATTTTCCTCCATATCCCACTGCTAACATTCCTCCATTTCTTCTTCTTCATCCTCGCACTCACTAAGAAAAATCATAGGCACCTTCTTTGAGTCTATACCCTGCGTTGTCATATATTTTGAGCCCTTGACTCTTTTTGTAATGTGTGCTGCCTTTGCCTTGGTCTTATCCTAGCACTTTTTGGCTTTGACGGCATTTTCTCTATCAATTCTTTCTCACACTTCTCTGTACTCTACCACATTCTCAGCAGTATATACACGAGTATCACCACGATGACACCGATTACCGGCTGCAACTGCAGAGTTATTCTTGCCTCCAGAGTGAAGAAATTTCACCATTTCCTCTTCCAACTACTCATCTGCAAGTGTTCCCTGGGTAGACCTTTACAGCTGTTCTATAAGAATCTTGAACTTTAGAGAGGATGGGGTTTGGTGAGTACCAAGGTGTAGAGCACTGCATGCTAGCCTGCATATGGCTCTGGACTGTCTAGGAGTTACAGTGGAAGGAGCAGAGGGGAAGATTGGTGGAGTTTTGGAGTGAGTGATATTCTGTGATTGCCATTCGAAAAACTTGTGAACATTTAGTGGCCAAATCTCAGTGGTTTTGAATACACTCAGAATGTTCTTGTATGTATATGCTGGAGGTCTGACATGGATTATACGTCTATAAGTAGTGCTAGAATATGGATAAAGTGATATTATTGGGATAGATGTACTCATGAAATTATCTCTTCTTGATATTATTTCCCCCCTTTCTGATCTACATATCCAATTCGTTACAATAGCAGCATAATAAAGGGCCAACGAGACCTATATCCAATGGCTATAAGATCTGTATAGAGTGTGCAGAAAGATAGATGGAATGCACATCACTCTATCAACATTATTTGAACAATTGCCATGACAAATGTGATCCATACCCATCCAAGACTAGAATACATGGTTGGCTATTGATGCTAGTAAAGTTAAAATGAATAGATGATGAATATGATTGTATCTACATCTGAATAGAATATATTTTAAAGTTTTGCTCTATCCATTCTCGTTCCAATTCATTATCGGTTGACACTTTAGAGAACTCAGCAAAAGTTGTTTGTTTCTTGGTCTGTACCCCCTTATTCCATCCTGAAAGTTACTTTCCACCCTTGTCAATGTACATTGGGGGTAAAACCCTATCAGCTGCAAAAATACACTCTATAAGTATAACAATTTCCTGATTTCTATCCTGTCTGAAGTGAGGATTCTTTCAATCTCTATGATAAATATCCTTGACTTTCAAGGCCTGACCAAGAAGGAACCCTTTTTCATCCATATTATACATATTTTCTGGACATGTATTGAGCTTTCTAATATGTTTTCTCAGCTACAGGGCCACATGGTTAGCCGATAACTACAAAATATATCAAATTTACTTATCTTGTGCAAAAAGATATTTAGAATTGTAGGGTCATTAGCAGCAGCCCTTTGGCTGTGCAGTCACTATCTAAACTTGGTAGTAATTGCAGGGTACCTGTTGTGAAAGCATGTAATTCAGTGCTTACAAGGCTTTTGACAATATTGTGAAGGTGATAGAGATATTGCAAATTGCTTAACCATCTTACCTTATAGTGGGTACCCTAGATCATTCAGTGCTTCATAGAATCTTACAATAGAATTATCTTCCTTGGAGATCAGTAGCTGCTCATTTTCATGTGCAGCACTCAGTGGCTGCGCTCTTCCCAGGCTGTCTTGCAGTGTTCTATTAGGAATACCATATATTGACTCAGCAGTATGGATGGATGGCTGTGCACTGCTCAGATATGCATGATTGGCCTTCTGAATATCTGTTTCTGTTTCAGCTGCTGGATCTCTGTGCTTTACTTTGCCCATGGTTGTATTATGGAGGAGTTATGGTGAAAATTGAGTTTTAGAGTAAGGTAAATAACTATCCTTGATCATGCAGCCAAGGGCACATGTGTGCTGAATTAAATTATCGATTACTAGACCGTTGATGGTTACACTCAGAAAAGCATTAGACTCAGAACCTGTTGCACCTTGCTGTGCAGATCTCGTATTAAGACTTTGTGCATAATGTGAGGCAGATTTGGCTTCCTCACTGATCCACTAGCATCATGTAGGATCGAACAAGTGAGTATTGGCTTTGATTCCAGCCTTTGATAGTATATCTCTGTACATCTACTTTCTGTGCAATGCTGACATTCGGTAAGTCACCTTGCAGCTACGTCTGTAGATGCTTATACATCATAGATACACTTCAGAGCTTGCGCTCAGATTGTAAGAGGATAGTCATCAAGTATACTTGATCGAATATGTTTGTCATCAGTGAGTTCTCTCCAGGTTTCAACATCAATATACTGATATGTTCAGGGGTAACTAGCATAGAATCAATAAATCAACACACATATTAGATGTCGATGAAGTCTTCACCAGTACCTTGAGCTTCTCAACAAGTTGCCATCGATCGTTCCTACTTGAATTGTTTCATGGAATGTATTTGTAGCACTTCCCAGTAGTGTGGTAATGAGGCCGGTCACATATATATCAGAATCAATTGACCTCTGAATCTTCCCAGAATTGATTATGCTCATATCAATCAACTCTAATGGACGAAAAATGTATCTCGAATAAGCACCCTGGTCATAATGATTTGTATGGCTTCCGAGTAGTGATGAGTTTGAAATAAAGCATCATAGAAACAATTAATTGACATGGAAGAGTGTTGTCGATAAAGGTTCAGTAGTACTTCATATTCAATCAGATTAGATTGGTTTCGATCATTTAGTTGTATGTGATGGATCTCATTCGATGCGTTTGATTATCATTCCAGCTTTAGCCATATGGGCCAATGATATATTTCTCGAGATTGATTGACCCACGAATCGTCTAGGTCTTCGGTGTTTGTATGTGAACATATAATGATTGCAGTCGGTGATGCATCTTGTCAAATCTATTGACCTCCAACTCACTTCAGAATGGTCTCTGCAGTTTTCACCTGACTTGATTGACAGCTATACCTTTCCAGATTCATTGATACATTCATGATATACAGTGTAGATTGGGAATGGATATATCTTACCAATACTCAGAGGTACCTTTCTATTCTGGCAGGTGACACATCGCTTCAAGACTGATTGACATCTAAATTGACTTGAAATTGTCTGTACTACTATCAATCAACTCAATTGAATAATTACTTATACTTTATCAACAATCTTACAATAGTTCTCAGTGCAGGTCTGACACATTGCGAGGGGTAATCATGAATACCTGTGAGTGAAACGTATCTGATGACTGAAAGGCGATTATAGTGTAAGGGCATAGGTGCTTATATGGATGGCTACGTGTATATACAGTTGCAAATGGAAATAAGTGATAAAAATGATATCAATTATACTGGAATGTAAGTAAGCAAGTAAGATGATCACTAGCATGCAAAAGTACATAGCAAGGTGATTATATGTAAAGGGCACTTACCTGGCATTGGCTGGCAAGTGTACTTGTGTGACAAGTAAACTTACCAGGCCAAGTATATCTGTGAGCCAAGTGCTCTGATGGAGCCAAGTATACCTGATACTGCCATTAGATTTATTAAGTATATTTACAGTTCTAAATATTGTGTTTACCCTATTCACAGCTATAGTCCACTCATCCTCCAACATATAATGAATATTAATTCATATAACTGGGAATATATGACGATTGACTGTCCATACTTTATTCTCTGAGTGCAATGAAATGGAAATCTCTGCTGGCAGTCTACCATTGGTAGATTGCATCTCTTCAATATATGCTAGCAACTAGGTATTCTCTCTGAGCAAATGGACAATTTGCAGCTTGAATAGATGAAGCATAAGGTATACTATATATCTCTGCAGTATCTGGTAAGACAACTACTATTTCTCCTTATATTGCAAAGTTTGAACTCATATGTAGTGTTCGCAAAGAATGGTGAGAGGTTCATACCATTGAAGAATCGGTCCGCTTTGAGCGAATCAGATTCTTGTCAAGCCCTTCGCTTCAAACTCCAACAAATCAGCCCACAATTTGGAACAATAATAAGTAAGGGAGTTCTTGCCTGATCGGCTTAATATTTAATTCATCGTGTAGTTATCTGCAGGTGCTACAAGATGAATCAAGACTCAAGCCGATCAGACAAGAACTTGTGTAATGATTTTCTTTCGCAGTTGTGGGATTAGGTTTGATGTTCGTGTCAAACTCTGCAATTCGAGTCAAACCTCAGATTGAATCCAGATCGAACCCTACTTGATTCGATTCTGTACTAACTGATCCACTTCATTGCCAATACTATCCATATCCAGTCATTGCAGGCAGCCACAGAATATCATATTTTATCTACATTATATCTGAGTTTTCGAATAGCTCGTCATTGTTGTTATATAATTCCACAACCAATATATTGTAAACAGGAGCAGCACCACTGTAGATATTATCCTAATCGAAATTGACCTGATTGAGGTATAATAAATGTATGTGATAGTATATAGACCATTTCGGAAGATATCATCACTGATTATTTTCAAGGGGCCTTGAATGTCCTTGACTTTCTCCTTTTCTTCGTGCTGTGGCGAAGATATGCATCTCAATAAATAATATTCATGTGGTTGCTTATTTCATTACTTCCATTGTGACTTCAGTTGTCACCTCTATTGATATCTGTAGAGCAGCTAATTTACGATTCAAAGTATTGTGATTGACCCTTCTTACTGTAAATGCATCACTTCTAAGGTTACACTGGAGTACCTGAGTATAGTAATTATCTATCTTATTCGAGGCATGAAATCCATCCTTCATTTGCTTCTAGTGAGAACCTTTTCCGATGTCTGTTGACCACTCTTGAGTGAACTGTTCTGATATTCCTGATTACGGAAGTGCTGCATGAGATGGATTTCATGAAAGTTACAATTGGAATAACCTTCAATGTATTCGACTATTTCAGTTTTGGTAATATGTTTTCTGCTATCGTGAATGCGCTGTCGACAGGCTGCAATGATCTGCATCTTTTCTATGGAATCTGACTTGGTACACCGCTCGGAACACAATTCTATATATCTCCCTTTGGCCTTAACTGCAGGTAGTTCACCAGCTTTAATTCGTGAAACACATTCTTCAAATTGTAAAGTCGATGTAGAGTATTGTCTGAGGTAAAGTGTTTGGTCATCATCAGTATCATACTGGTAATTGAACTAAAACTGAATAACAGAGTGAGAGTACTCATCTGTAGTGTTGACAATGAATCTTTGGAAGTTTGTACAATTGAGAAACCGATTTGATCCCGTGGACAGGAATTATGGCCTTGCCATTCGCCTCAAATACTATCATTTCGGCCCACAATTTTGAACAAATACAAGTAAGCAAGTTCTTGTACAATCGACTCAATCATCAGTTCATCGTGTAGCTAACCTCATGCGCTACAAGATGACCATGAAATCGAGCCGATCAAACATGACCTCGCTTATTAATTATTGTTCAACATTGTGGGATTTAGTTAGAGGTTCAAGTCAAACATCAGATCGAATCTGACTCCAATTCCACCTCGGTTCTATTCGCCAAGAACCAATCCACCTTGTCACCAATACAAATCAACTGTACGATCATGAACATATCACAGTGAAGAGCCTGTGTCCCACAGAGCATTAGATATGATACCTACAAGGAATTGTATCTTCATCATTATCTTTCCTCCATTCCAATATGAAATCTCCTCATATGGACATCTTGGCTTCGTTATATCAAGGCATGCAGGAACTCAGAGCTGAATATCATTGAACCTGTCAAGTTATATATACTGCTTGAAATATTTGTGAATCCATATCCAGAGGTATATCAACATTCCAATTTGCATTGTGGAGAGTAGATTAGGCTTTGAAAGATCACTTATGACTTAATCGAGATATCATAAGATGTTGTAGCCTGGATTGATATTGTGGTGTATGAGATTGGTGATGCATATGGGTGAATTTGAATCTGAGAGTATATGAGACTTATTACAATCCCAGAGGTTTTGTCCCTCATCCCAGCAGGGTAGATTACCCATTTGCTGCATGGAGTATTCACACCAGTAATATATACCATTCTTGATAATATTAGGATTATGGTATCCAAGGTAATCAGTCATCTATGCAGCCAGTACTGAATCAAAATGCCTGAAGTTGTAATCGTCACAGTGGGTATGGAATGTATAGGTCTCAGAATTGAATAGAGATTGCACAATATGCTGTAGCACGCTCTCAGAGACAATTTGATTATGCTCTTTATAAGTATTTCTTTCTTTTAGGGGAATATGAGACATCTTGATAGAAATGGACCAAAGGGTAATCAACAACACAGTATAAATGTTGGGCTTCATATGTACAGCTGCAAATAGATTGCTGATCGTCTTATATATTGGCCATGATTCCTTTTTGCTGGAAAAGTACATGAAATTGGTGACATCAGACATACATATCATTGGTATTAGTGTGTCGCCGAAGGGTAGTGTTGTCTAAACAATTGAGAGCATTCTATAGAGTCAACATTATTATAAGAGCTTAAAAATAATACATACCCGCTTATCCCACCACTAGTCTGGATCATATATCCCATTGTATACAAAGTGCCCAGGATCATTGAGGCAACATTTCACAGAGTATGTAAGATGTTCCCCATATGATGGCTGCTAGAGTAGCCATTTTGCATACTTTATAAGACTATGGTATCTAATCTCAATTGCATCCGAATGCTTCACCTTAGTGTTGGCAAAGAACCGGATATGATCGAGATGGATGAAAACAATGAGGAAATAGATTCCTATTTGATCCGGAATTTTTCGAATGTGACCGGTTTCTCACAAAACGATTCGCAAACCATTGAATCTCAAACGATAATACCAAAGGTATTTCTTGTCCGATTGCCTCGATTATTAGCACGTTCAAGAGAGCCCGCTCCCAGCTACATATTGCGCCACAAATTGCGGAATTCAGGGAAGAACTAACGAATATATTGTTGTTCGACATTGTGGGCCGCAATGATGGGTTTGAGATGAATATCTTGGCAAAGATTTGGTTCGCTCAAATCAAATCAGTTCGACAATTGTACGAACCTCCAACAGTTCGTTGCCAATACTACTTCACATTTCATACTATTTACAATGTAGCTTTCTTTCAGAAGCAATGGCCTGGTCTATACTCCATTGTTTTGATTATTTGTCACAGATTGTATTTCGATTTTAGAGAATCTCACACACCTACTCTGTACGGTCGCAGTTGCCCTTCGGTAAGCAATTGAGGATGTTGGCGAAAGACATTTTGATGTGACCTGCTCTGCCAAATTGTACTCCTATTCACTATCCAACAGATATGAGGGGTAGTCTAACCAATGCCAATTATTGTATTTATTGTTGGTTGGAATATATGCAATACAGACTGTCATATTGTCACACGAAAAGCTTTTGGTATTCGAGTCCAATACAGATATTTGAGGAGAAGGAGATTTGTGTAATGGAGGAATGGTATCAGGATCATCAAGGTGGTCATGATTGGCATGAAGGCTACTGTAAAAATTGTCGATGCATCGCTGCAGGTATTCTCAATCTGATTCAAGGGATTTGGAGTCAGTATTCCAATCAAGGGGTTAGGTACAATATCTAGAATGCATGCTGACAATGTCTTTGTAGTGCTCCAGGTCAGACGTTTAATGTATCAAGGAAACAGACCAGAAATAATTCACAGTTCATATGGGAGCCATGGTGTACGTACTGTAGACGATGCTGAGAGCTGCATATACAGTTGGAAGAAACTCATAACGATTGCCACGCATAGGTCGTTGCCATTCAGGCATTGTTGAATTGAGTTGCATGGTATATGAAACTCTCAGAGTTGTATATTAAATGCCAAGACTCTGGAATATACTGTAGATACAGTTTGACACAATTTAGACATGCCAAAAGATTCACATTTAATACTAATGGCAGGGTAATATAAGAAAGAATTCATGAACTTGCTTATTGTCTTGTGTTTTGATATTAGATGGAGCAGATAATGCAAAATACAGATAACAACTTGTGATATAACTCATTTTGTGTGCTAAGACACGAGTTCAGAGTTCAAAACACCACTGCACAGAGTCAATAGCAGTATGTGGAGAGGTCTATATCCAGCCAGAGATGCCATTGATACTTCTGTCACATCATATGGTAGGTCCCATCAGTATGTGACACTAGACTCCATCAGTATATTGCATCTGATTGTCACAGCTATATAGTAGCTATCCAAACTGAATCACTTTGACACTTTGTTCAACGATAGCATGCCAATTATCTCTCACTCTTCAGCAGTGATTTAAACATCTTCCAAAGTTGTATAAAGTATGCATTTTATCTTCCAGATCAGTAGAGATGTGCTGATGGTAGCTCACAATCAGGAAAGCACCTTTGAAAGTATGATGTTTGATATCACCAATGTTTTCAACTTTTCTGCGAGTTGCTCCACATTATTCCAGTACTTTGATGGCCTATTCTGTACTTTATATATACTGCTGTACAGTCTCTCCATTTCGATTCTTCTCCATCATCTCTATGTACTCCATCTTTTCCAATTTACCACTCTCAACATCGTTTTTAGACACATTAATAGTATCCCTTACTGACCGCTGAACACATTATATACCACTTGAAACATTGCAATGCCACCACAATTGATTCCACCCAGATCCTATAAATCTGATGCAATTAAGGATATTCTCTACATAAATTATTTCAGGAAGCAGTTCATGGGTGAGCAAGTTTTGAGGATTATTCAGATGTATGCCATTCATGGTGTCAAGGATAATGGCACGATTGACTTGATATATGAGATACATTTCTTGGACCAGTCACTACAGGGCTATTTGAACAGATTGGAGGGATGTGGAAATTTGGGATATTGAATGAACCATAATACATGGAATGGTATAGTTGGTTTGAGACATTTCTTGGAAACTGTTTCGAAATAATCAGGAGTCAAATAACTGATTTCATGAATAAAACCCACCTTTATCAACTGATACCTATTGAAGTAGTATGAAGTAACGATAGTCTATTCTTAGTCCAAGTGACCAGTATCAATCCTCCAGGTCCCCTGATATTGTAGATGTACACGTAACTCCTTCTAGCCAATGTTATCTGCTGAGCAACTCCTTCTTGGAACACCTTCGTTCCACATTAGAGTTGGAAACAAAGTGGATCGGTTTATGACGGATCGCACCGAGTAGGGTATGATCGGAGTTTGATCCGAGGTCTGACTCGAACTTTCAGATTCGATTCGAACCTCGAACCGAATCAAACAAGTGCAAATGACAAACGGTAAGCGATGTCCTAGCTGATCTCATCGATATTTGATATATCTTGTAGCGCTTGAAGCTATCTACACGATAAACTAATAATCGAGCCGATCGGATGAGAATTGGCTTACTAATTCTCGTTTGCAATTGTGGGCCAAATTGTTGGGGTGTGAGGTGAATGGCTTGACAAGGATCCACTTTACTCGAACCGAACCGGTCTATCAATGGTATGAACCTCTGACAATTCTTTGCCAATACTACTCTATATTACATCCCTATCAAGAAGTTCGAGATACTTCTCAAAAACAAATCCATCCTTTGAAAACAAAAAAGATACCTCAATAGCCATCGACTCTGCGACACAAAGAAAGAATCCATGGTTATCGACACCATGATCTTAATATTTCCTTTTCCATTTAACCTTTTTTCTCCCAATCTGTATTGTTTTTTGTAGTCATCAAGTATTTGCTTTGCTTTTGAGAGATTTGCAGCTGGTTTCCAGGATATTTCATCATATCCATCCCATTTGATTTGATATTTGTAGCCGCCTTTGAGGCCTGGCGTCTACTGTTGCGAGGAAATCGCTTCGACGATATATGCACGCTGATTGGTACCATCATGATCTCTTACAGTATGTACAGCAGAAGGAGGTAGCTGCTCTCGCACCAAATCTGCAGTGTATATCTTGAGTTTGCTGACGTTTACCATATAGTCAATCGTCATATCTGCCACCAATTCCAGTACGACTGTATTTGGCCCTCGGATCTAAAAGATCTTGTAGAGCCTAGACCATGGGTATTGCAGCTTCCGCTGAGAAGGATCTTGATTCGCATATGTAATTGGTAGGTCTTTGGTGCTCATCATCACTAGGTCGCTGACTTCAAGGGTGCATGGCATTCGTCTCCTGTTTACTTGTACCGTCTGACTATCTTGTACCTCACATAGGCGGTCCTGGGTATCTAGTAACAATGCCTGCAATCATTCGACGAATGCTGCGCCTTTCTGGCTCCGCATTTGAAGCTTACATTGGCCCACAACAAACTCTAATGGAATAGATGGTGTATATCAAAGGTCCAACTCAAATGCATTTCGATCGGTGGATGAGTGTGAAAAAGTGTTGTATGCATATTTCGCAGTTGGAAGCATAGTATTCCACTAGTCTTGATGGTGAGTGGCGAAAGCCTGTAGATACGGAGTGATCAGCTTGTTTGAAATCTGTAATAGTCTATCTGTGTACAGGGGAAACGCCATTGTTATGATCTTCTTAGTCTGCAACTGCTTACTTATTTCCAACCAGAAGTCTGACATATAGTGCATGTCTCTATCGCTAACGATATCTTGAGGGGACACCATGAAGTCATATGATGGTCTCTAAATATTCATCGGGAAAAATACCAAATCGTGCCTCCAATGCCGGAACATCTAGCATGCAGAAGACGCTTCAAACGAAACCTCTTGAGTCTCGTCGTACCTTGGCACTACCCTGGCACTATAGACACACCATTTACGTCCGAACGTACTTTCAGATACAGTATATGCGTCCATTCATACTTACAGGTGGAGGATGTGCATCTATACACACTTATACGTGGAGCATTTATTTCCAGACACAGCACACTGTATGGTTACAGCCTTGATTCTGAGTCACAGCCTTGATTTACCAGGGCAGTCAATTGATTACTTAAAGTTATTCTTGATTCACAAATTTATTGCTAACTATATACAAAAAATCATGGTAGATCATGGATGCACTTGGAGCTAGTACACCGGCAGAAGAGATCGATACAGTCTGGGTGCAAACAGTTGAGCGAGCCTCGCTCAGCTGGTAGGAGAAGATTGAGATAGGCTGGCTCACTGATAGCTGGATGTGATCGATCTGTGCTGGCTCTGAGCTGGCTATACACGATCGAGCTGTGCTGGCTCACTGCTGGCCAAATGTGATCGAGCTGTACTGGCTCTCGGCTGGCTGTATACGACGAACTGTTCTGGACGGAAACATTAGCATTTCGAACAGGTGAGCTTGGAGGTCGAGCTGGGCTGGCTGTCGACTGACTAGACACGATCGAGCCAGGCTGGCTCTCGTCTGGCTGGACGCAATTGAGCAGGGCTGGCTTTCGACTGGCAGGAAACGATTGAGCAGGACTGGCTTTCGGCTGGTTGAACGTGATCGAGCCGTACTGATTTAATGCTGACTGGACACGATCGAGTCGGGCTGGCTACACACGATCAGGCCGGGCTGGCTATACGTGATTGAACCGGGCTGGCTACACGCGATTGAGTTTTGCTGGCTCTTGGCTGGCTGTATATGATGAGCAGATCTGGATGGAAATATTAACATTTCGATCAGGTGCTTCTGAAGGTCGAGTTGGATCGAGCTACAATGGCACTCTGGTGGTTATTCAATAATATCCAAATCAGGTTATCTAGTACTGACTGATCATTTGGAACTCGACATCAGAAGAGTTGTACAAATATGTCTGGAGATCCGATATGAAAGTGTAATATCCATTGAATACCCATTTCACCAATAGTAGTTGATATATATTGATAAGTTCTCTGTAAAGGCTCTATACTATACTGTGGGTAGACTGTTGATATCTGAGAATCCAACTCATTCAAAGAGTATCTGATGAGATCTACAAATTCTTCTGTCTCAGAATGATAAGATATTGTCAGATTTATAGATTATAGATTAATGGCCAACTCTATTGCTCTGGATACATACAATTCTTTGACAATTGTTGTCATTATGAAGGCCAGAGATATTATGCATCCCAGAATAGTATCAGCGACTCCACTATTACTCCTCATTCTATCAATTACATATAATAGTCCTCAAGCTGTAATCTTGCTTGTTTGTTTCAGGTCCGAAGTCCTCTCCTATGACTATGTTCATTGCTATCAACCATCAAGGTTTTCATGATGCAAATGTATTAAATAAGGTGAATACTGTCAATAAGGAAGAGTCTACCACTCTCGAAGATATGTCAACTAAACTTGACAATCTGTCTCCTGAAGGAGTATAATCTGAACAATTATTGCCTGGAGAGGAATTATCTGGGTTGCAGTAATAAATAGATATTGCAGAGGTAATTAGTAATATTCAGGTATCGACATAACTGATTGAGAACGCAATATTGAACATTGGAGTATTGTCATCAGTGAATGCAATATCAATAAAGAATATTAAGGGGTAATCAAACATGTTATAGACTGTATTGGAGGTATCATGTATTGAAGAAGAATTCTTTCTTTTGATTAGCTTCTTATATTTCAAACAGTCATATTTTACTACTCTCTAAGTGTATCAGATAATTGTGTATCAGTTTTCAGTGTATTTAACTGATATGGTCTACAGGTGACAAGTATATTCACATACTAATTATATCTGAACTGCAGGGAATAGTGATAGTTTTGGAATTGTTTATATTGTCATGAAGCTAAATGAGATTATTGTTATATTTTAGAGAGATATGAATATCTCGTTTTGAATCCATATGAAACATTCTTAACATTTGAATTCAAGGATAAAATTGAATAAAGAAAGGTGAATTTCTGATAAGTTTCAGTATGCGGTCTGGATAGTACTGCAATATACTGACATTCTAATAATATCGTTGAGCAGAGTTATATTTACATTATTCTGAACTGTTTCTATATTGCCATCAGTATTGAATTGATGCACTAAAGGTGCAACAGCTGTATGTCAGACAAATACAATTGAAATTTTGCGAAGAAGATACATTTTCATGTGACTACATTGGAAAAACATCTCTGACCCATGTGTATTAGTCATGCACAGATGTCGGTAGTGCATCTGAAGCACCTGGAACGTCCATATGCAGAGTAATATGTACGTCTGCGACGATACGACAGGAGGTACCGCAACAACAACTTCTGACGCTAAGTATTCACACAGTCACATGTCACTATGCACCATGCCTTTGGACATGAATATACTGTATTCTTCGTCTTGCCGGTGCAATTGCATGAGTCTTGGTACTCAGTGGCAACACTGCTCTGAACATTGTAATCACGATGTTATGCGTGGTTTATTACACAATAAGGTCGTTTTCCATGAAGAAACACTTTGCTTGCATCTATATCTTGGCTGGATGCAAGCAACTTGAATGTCTATCTATTACAAAGTTATGTTTATTGAGTCTATTTACAGTTCAAAACACCTTACAGTTCTAAATACTATTTATATCCTGTTCACCGCTGTATTCAACTTGTCTTTCAGCTTATAATAAATATCGTTCCAAGTCACTAGGTATATATGACTATTGACTATCCATCCTTTATTCTCTGACTTCGATGAAATGGACTCATCTGGAATTAAGTGTGCCGCACCCACAATATTTCCTGAACTAATAACTGCATATGTACCTCTGGATGATGGTTTCACTACCCTACCTAGCTGCAATGTACTTTCCAGCATTCCACCATTGGCAGGCTTTAGCACTTCGAAGTATGGTAGCCAAAAGGTATTCATGGCGTGCGAATGGACGACTAGCAGCCTGAATAGCCAAAGTATACAGTACAGTACACATTCCTGCAGTGCCTTGTAAGATAGCTCCTACCCCTCCCTACGTTACGAAGTTCGAATCCATACCCAGTCATAATCTCCTGTTTATCTGAGCTTCTGAATGATGTGTTCGTCATGTATATTACGTGATACTACCTTCAATCCATTGCAAATTGCAGTAGTGATGCTTAAGACATCATCCGAATCGATATTAACCTGCTTGGAGCGTGATAAACTACAGGTGGCATCGTATAGACCATTTCGGAGGACATAGTCACTGATTGTTTTCAAGAGGGCTTGAAAGTCCTTGACTATCTATTTTCCATTGTGTTGCTGCGGAGATATGTACTTCAATAACCAACCTTTACAGATGGTGATTGCTTTCGCAGTCACATTCATTGTCTGTGGAGCAGTTCATTTACAGTTCCATGTATCGCAATTGGTCTTTCTGACAACGAATGCATCACTCCGATGGTAGTAGTTGATTATCTGAGTATAGTAATTATACCTGCTTGGAGTGTAAGAAATGACAGGTGGTATCGTATAGACCATTTCAAAAGACATCGTCACCAATTGTTTTCAAGAGGTCTTGAAAGTCCTTGACTTTGTCTTTTCCTTTGTGCTGCTGCGGAGATATAATCCTCAATAAACGATTTCTACTAGTAGTGATTGCTTCTGCCTTTACTTATACCGTCACTTCTTTTGTCATCTGTGGAGCATCTTGTTTACGGTTCCATGCATTGCAATTGGCCTTTCTGATAGCGAATGCATCACTCCGAAGGTAGTAGTTGATTATCTCAGTATAGTAATCACCCCTCTTGTTGGAGCCATTAAACCTGTCCTTAATCTGCTTGTGGTAGAAACATTCTTCGATCTCCATTGACCACTGTTTAAGCGAATCGTACTGGTATATCTGCTCTCAGAGGTGCTGCCTGAGATGTATCTTGGGAAAGTTGAAATCGCTACCCTCTTCAATGTATTTGGCCATTTCGGCATTGATAATAACTTTTCCGACATCACGAATAAGCTGTCGAAAGGCCACCGTTTTCTTCTTGTTTCCCTCGGAATTCAACTCGGTATCCCGCTCGGCCCACAATTCTGTACATCTCTCTTTGGCCTCTGCTGCAAGTCATTTGCTAGCTCTGAATTGATAAAATATATCATTTGAATGGTGAAAGCGATGTAGAGTACTGCCCATAAGGTCTAGCGTTTCGTTATCATGAGAGTCATACTGGCAATAGAAATAGAACACAATTAGAAAGCGAGAGCACTCAACTGTACAGTCAAAAACACTGTAAGAGGGGCTTGGGTCACACAAAGCATTGCGTAGGACACCCACAAGGAATTGTGTAATCGTCTTGATTTCTCCTCCGTTTCAACACAAAATCTCCTCATATGCATATCTTGGCTTTGTCATATCATAGTTTGGAGGCACTGAGAGCCAAATATCATTGAACTTGTCAAGCCACTTATGCTGCTTGAGAAATTCGTGAAGCCATGTCAGGAGGTACTTCAGCATCCCAATTTGCATCGTGTAGAGTTGATCAGGCTTGGGAAAATCTCTTGTTAAGCAATTGAGATACCCTGAGATGTTTAAGTATAGATTAGCATCATGGCATTTGAGATCGGTGATGCTGAGGAGTATTTTTGAATCTGATAGTATATGATACATATTATAATCCCAGAGGTTGTGTCGCTCATGTCGGCAGGGTAGATTATCCATTTCCTGCATAGAGTATTCGCACCAGTAGCACACACCATTCTTGATATTGTGAAGGTCATGGTACTCGGAATAATCGGCCATCCATACAGCGAGTTTCAAATACCAATACCTGAATTTGCTATCGGTACAGCGGGCATAGAAGGTATGAGTCTCGCAGTTGAGTAGGGGTTGTAATACATGCTGCAGTATGTTCTGAGTTACCATTTGGTTATTCTCCCTCCGAGAATTTCTTCTGTTTAGAGGGATATCGCGCATCCTGAAGGGATTGGACAAAAGGGCGATCAACAACACGATATGTATTGTGTACTTCATCCGTATTGCTGAAGATAGGTTTACGATTGTCCTATATATCGGCCATACCTTCTTGTCACCTGAGAAGTTTGTGAGGTAGGTGCCATCAAACATGAATATTATTGGCACCAGCATATAATCAACACGTAGTATTGTATACCCAATTGTGAGCATTGTAAACAGAATAGAATATTGTAAAAGATATAGAGCATTGTAAAGGGTATACTAAAAAGGAAGTTTACCTGCGTATCCTATCAACAGTCTCCAGTATACATCTCGTTGTAAACACGGAGCCCAGCATCATCAAAGTAACCTATGGATTTGGATATAAGATGTTCTTCGTATGCTGGCTGCTGGGGTAGCCATTTTGCTCACTCTATAAGGTCACCGTGCCAAAACTCAATTGAATACAGATATTGCATGTTCCACCCCACTTGAAATGTAGCTTTCTTTTTGAATCCATGGCCAAGTCCATCCTCCATTGCATCGATAATCTGTCAGAGGTTGTAATTCGATTTCAGAGAATCACACACACTCTCTTTAAGGCTGGAGTTACCATTCAGAATGTCATCGATGACGTTGACAGGAAGACCTTTCGATGTGACCAGGCTGTGCGCAATTGTATTTCTCCTCACTGTCGAACAGATGGAAGGGATTGTATAAGTACTGCTCAGAATTGTGCTCAGCATTGTACACATAATTGGTCGAAATGTATGCGACAGGGGCTCCCGCATCGTGATATGAAAAGCTTTTGGTATTTGAGTCAAATTCGTATAGTTCTGGAGACGTGTACAATAAAGGAAACGCGTCAGGATCATCAATGTGGTCATGGTTCGTATGAAAAGCACTGTGAGAATTGTTGACGTATTGCTGAACCTCATTTCGAACCTATTCAGAGGAGTCAATCTTTGCCCCAAGAGGTTGGGTGTGATATTGAGGATTGTCGCTGTCGATGTGGTTGTAGATCCACTGGTAAGACTTGTAAGGTTTCAAGGAAACAGGACAGAAAAGATTTGGTGTTCATATGAGATATATAGTGCCTGTAGTGTAGACAATGACAAGGCCTGTATCTGCAGTTGGCAGAATATTGTGAGTATTGCCAATCATGAGTCGTTGCCATGCTGGGGTAGTGCCAGCCTCAACTGGGATTCAAAACTCACAGAGCTGTGTATAGAATGCCAAGATCCTGAAATATACTGCAGACACAGTTTGTCACGATGTAGCCAAAGCCACAGCCTGATTGAATACTGATGGTAATGCAAATATAACAATGAATACATGGATTTGCTTGTTGCTTTGATATTTTGATGTTTGACTGAGTGGATGATACGAAATGAGGATGAAAACATCTAATATCACTCGTTTTCTGTGCCACGATATCAGTTCAGAGTTCATGATACCACCGCACAGAGTTAATTGGTGATAGAGAGGTCTATATACTGCCAGATATGCTGGTGACATTTCTCTCACTTCATATGGCAAGTCCTGACTGTTTGTGACAACACACTGCATCAGTATATTGGAACTTGATGTCACTGTCGTATAGTACGAAATCAAACTGACAGACCTGGACCCATTGACCCAACATTCAAATGACAAGTGTGTATCGCACTCAAGAAGTGGTTCAAATCACTCTCTGAGTCGTACAAAATATGAGGTGCATCTTTCAGGCCGGAAGAAAAGTACGGATGGCGGCTCATCACCATGAAAGCTACTTTTCAAGTATGATGTTTGATATCATCAGTTGGTTCAACTTTTCTGCGAGCCGCTGCATACTATTCCAGCACCTTGATGGCCTATTCTATGTTGTATATTTACTGCCATGTATTGATTCTATAGCGACTCTTCTCTATCATTTCTATCTAGTACTGCATCGTTATCTATATAACACTCTCATTGTCGTTTTTAGACTCATTAATCCAAACACTGACCGACCCCTCAAACACCTTATATATTGCTCAGAACATTGCAATGCCACCCAACATGATCCCATCAATCCCGTCCAAAACTGATGCAATTAAGGACACTCTCCACCTACATTGTTTTGCAAGTCAATTGATGGGCGAACTCATTCTGAGCCTTAATTGAATATATGTCATGCATGGTATCAAGTATGATGGCGCGATTGACGTGATGAATAATGTCCTTTCTTTGGACCCAGTCACTACAAGGCATTTTACAGAGTATCAGGGGATGTGTAAGCATCAGACATTGACACAACCATGATACATGCAATGGTGGAGTGGGTTCCAGGTGTTTCTCCAAGACTGTTTCAATATAACTTGGATGCAGATGAACCGATAGCTTAAAAAAAACCCACCTTTACCTACTGACACCAACACTGATACCGATCACGACTCGGATTACTCCGACAACTGTGACAACTCCAAACATGGCTAAGGTCATACCACGGAAGACACCTGGTATCCCGGGACACCGAAACTGAAGCTACGCTCCCACAAACATATATCACCGACGTCCATCATTACTTCTGCCCCTAAGAAGAAATGGAAACTCGATGATATCTCCACAAATCACATTCCTATCGACCCAACGCTTATATAACTCTTCACGGTTTGCACTGTCAACCCTGAACGCTACAGCCCAGAAAGCTATGACTATTGGCATGATATCGTCATTCACCATTGCTCAAATTGATAGCATCTCTCACAAGTCGATGAGCTCACCACAAAGACCGTATACATGCTGTGAGTTGCCTATGTCCTGCCAGTGATATCAGTTGCATTCTTGGGTATCTAGTTATGCCTGGCGAAACCTCTCTGCAGGAATGGAATGCCACTCGACTGAATAGCAATGACTATGTGGCCACCTGCTTTTCTGTTACAGCTAACAACTCTCTCATCGTTGTGGCTGTTCTGAAGGTAATAGCAGTTGCTCCTCCAAGTATTGCACGAGCTACTCTATCACCACAATCAACACCACAACAACAACCACCACCACTATCACCACAACTACAATTATCTCCCCTGGAAATACCTGGTGCCTCCAAACCTGCAGAGATCTTGACACCAGCTGCCAGATTTGTTGCAATAAACTACTCAGCATTGATACAACCGGAGGTGACTGCTACTGACCACGTCGAGTATACCTCTCTTCAACAGGTATTATTGTCTGTGCTAGGGAAGTCAATGAGTGCTAGAGTTGCATGAATGCCGGAGACAGCAAGAATTGTTGAGGCGACGTCACGAGCGGTGTTAAAGTTACAGCAATAGTGGGATGTGAGGTTGCAAATGGCAGAGGTTTTGGTTGAGGAAGAGACAATGTGTGATGTTATGTCGGTGTACGTGGGTGTTGCCAAGTTCTCGGAGTCATTGGAAATTTGCATGCACCAAGATGTCAATGCCGGTATTGTGAAACGGCGGAGCTAGAATGCAGAGTATCTATCATCAACACTCTGCCGCACCTCTCACGGCATCCAATGGGAATTCGTGAGAAAGAATGGTTCTGACTCAAGGAGCATAGGAAGAGGGTGAGAGGATATCATGGGATATCCGGCTGTGAGGAACCATACAATTTGCTTGGATTCATGAATTCTCAGAAAGAATGAGAGAGACCAAGAGCTGCCAAAGATAAAATATGTATTTTGTTGTCTGGTAAGATGATGTCTATCTACTCTGGGGTCCCCCAAATATATACTCACAGTCATTCAATCCGTCTCCATTATCCCTGTATCTCCGTATATCCCCCCTGCCAAATGGAGTGGTGGTGGTGAAAAATAGATTCTCCCATTACAACTCCTCTCTGGCCCTTTGTGTGAAGCACACCTCTCTTCTTTCATCCCATATAACCTTATACCCAAAACCCGAAAGAACATAAGAATAATATAAACCTAAACACCATCAAACCAAAAGAAAACCATAAAACCAAAGGAAACCTATAAACTCAAGGAAATTCATAAATCCAAAGGAAACTCATAAACCCAAAGCAAAACCATACAGGTTCTCACTCCTTGCGAACTCGCTTGTTCTTGCTACCCTCCGTATCTGCCTTCCTTTTCCCATGGCCTCTTGCGAAGTACAAGAAGGTGTCAAGCTGAGTATCGAATACAACTATCGCCTTACACATCACGTATATGGCGGCCATGACTTGTACTCAAGCTTCTATGAACATTTCATGGTCTTTGTTTACTGTTTGTCAGAAGATGCATATGGCTTTGTTCCCCATCATTCTCTCATGATATTCCAACATCCTTGTTTTGTCATCCAATATTGTCTTGAGATCCAGGAGGAGGATCAGCCATGCAAGTAAGCAGCTCATGTATTCTTCAGTCTCGCTGTTATTGTCGGAACTACTTCTTTCGCTGCTGGGAGTGAAAGACTAGTAGGGCTTTGGGGTATGCTTCTGTTTGACATCGATAGACTGATCTGTAGTCTTAACGGCCTCTTTCTTGGTGGGAGCACTGGCTTCATCTCTCGATCCATCCTCGGCCAGATCTATCAAGAGCTCTCCAATATTACTCCCATCTTTTTCCATTCCAGTTTTCTTGGTTCGCAGGGTTGGTGGTAAAAGCATCTTGCTTATATCAAAGGATGGAGGTGGGATAGGCATCCGATGCTCGGCAGATAGTACTGAGTATGAGATGGTACCAAGTCGATTGGCATGATTGCGGTCATCCATGCCAGAATAATAACTAAGTGGCATTACTAATCCCTGATAGCATTTCAGGTCCATAGCTTCGTAGTCGATTCCTTCTTCCAGCTGAGGGCAGCCATTATCCAACAACATTTTACCTTCCTGGAAGTCTCCAGAAGTATACCACTTGTTGGCGTTCAACTTCCAGTTTAGCTTGGTGAGACGGTCGATGTATGCACGATTGTTGTATCTCTTCACTAATTCGGGATATCTGAATGTATGGCAGACTGTAAGGACGTACGTCCTCTTATGGAAGGATACGTGTACATACGCTTGCAAATATGGAAAAGTGATAAAGATCTCAATTATAATGTAAGGTAGTAAGATAATCGCTAGCATGCCAAAAGCACTTCACAAGGTGACTATATAAGAAGGGCGCTTACCCAGCCTCGGCTGCCACGTATACTTGCAAGGCCAAGTACTTCTGTGAGCCAAGTATACTTACAGAGCCACGTGCGCTTACGAGGTCAGGTGCTCCTGGCACCTCCATTACATCATCCTCCTCTTTATCTGCAGACCTCCTGGACTGCAACATATACATAAATAAATAAAGAAAAGATAAGGTGTATATACCTTCGTATATCTGCATAAGTGTCACGACTGATCGGTGCCATCACGGTGACCTTACGGCAGATCCTGCGTAAGGTGAAACTCCACCTCCAGTGGCAATGGTAAAATCAGTGCCAATGCTATTTATACCAGGCCGAGATCTATAAGAAATCAAGGGAAGAAGGAGAATAGAAGACAAGAGAAAGGAAATGTCCAATTGACTCTGAATCTTCCAAGTCCAGTCCTTATGCAGGCGTGCAAGTACATGGCTCTGAATGTTCAAGTAGACTTCCAGTTTCTCTGAATCCAAACAATTGATCTCCATTATGCTAGCTCGGTGGTGATCGAATCAGTAAATGCTATTGGTCGACGTTCAGGTGTCATTCGGCATAGATATTGTAGTTGACATATAATATGCTTAACGAAGTCATCATTGGTTGACTTCCGATAAATTGATCAATTGATCGTATACGATTTCTTTCGTTGAACGTATTCGTGGCCAGAATCTGAGGGGCAAGACCATCATGGTGGATATCGTATTGCTGTGGCAGTCAACTAGCATAATTGTATCATATACTTATCCTGATTATACCTGCTGCTCTTTACAAGCTCTCAGATTCATATGATGTTTCCAATTCCATGTCTCTATGCTTTCGTATATCCAAGCACACAGCAGACCTCATCGGTAATAGCCTCCCTCTCGGCATTTGAACATATACGTCTCACCGATTGGTTCCAAGTTGACTCCTATATCGGTTATCAGGATTCGACTTTCCATTGCCATTCTGCTACAGATTGGTTGACTGGTATCGGCCTCGTTCAGCCCTCGATTGCAGTCATCATATGACGATATGCATTCATAAATGCCCATTCCAGTTGTAGTATCTAACCTGCAAGTATAGCATAAGATCGTTCTCACAGAGTAATCAAGTATGCTTCCGCTTCGGTGTATCAGGGCAACTATTCTCTGATTTCCATGCCTTCGACTTCCGAATCCACGAACGTAGTGGGTTTGCACATGCCATACCCTTCCGAGCCTAGCTGTAGGGCACGCATCCTAAAATATAGCCTGATACAGTTAATCACCACTATCTGCAGCGATATGAATCGGTTATTGTCATGGCTTCGTTCAGTTAAGGCCAATTGCAGAGCATATTCGTTTGTTGATACATCTAATTCATAAGCAATCCATACAAGATCATAGTTATCGTATTTCAGTACATTCGAACTCTCGGCTCTGATTCAGCAATATGGTAGCCTGCTCATACGTCCGTTGAGGATTGCAGCAGGTTCGCCTTCCGTGCAGCTTGACATCTCCACTGCTGATTCGGCTGGCTCTCTGACGGTAACACTGGGTGCGGTTGATACAATTGATCGTTAGCTGCAGTTGATTATGCTTTCAATGCATTCGGTGGTGCTTCCGATTCGGTGATGGATACTGGTAGCGTAGCCATTGTCTTCTCGTTTGCTCCTAGGCTTCTCGGGGCGTTGCACTTGTTCATGTTGACTTACTTCGCTGTCGCCGACGTATATCCTTATGTACGTATCCATCATAGGCCAATAGAAATCTCTAGAAACTAACTCTGGAGTTTTAAGAGCTTCAAAGTGACTGGATACAAGGTTATCATGAAAGAGAATTATCACTTTACTGCGGAGACCATTGTCTGCAGGGATATATATCCTCCCCTCATAGGTCAGAGCTGCAGTGATGACACTCCATTGATTCTTGTCTTCCACGTCGGCTTTGGCTGTGGCCATTGGATTATTGACTAGCATATTCCAGACGTCGACTGCCAATAGATCAGAAGTCTGGACCTTCTTAATCACCGGTAGGAGGTCATCGTAGGATTTAACTGTCAGGGTCACCAAGAGCCATCCAAAATACTTCTCATAGCTGATCTCATTATCGGGCTATCGGCGGGGTTGTTTGTGACTTCCAGGTATTCGATAGTAAAATTGTAGGCCGATAGGAGTACATTCGGAGGCCTAGTACACTTAATATCTGCAGCATGATGGGTTATCATTCCAGCACATCTGGTGTGGGTTTTGTTGTTGTTGCAGTTTCTCAGATTCCGAAAAGGTCATTCCCTTCTTTTTGAGGTCGGTACTCTGTTGACGACTAAATTCGGTGTCAATTCTCATCGATGTTCTCATTGATGAAATGGTTTCGAATACCATTGGAGTATTGAACCACTGTATTTGCATTCAATTGCAAGTCTCGCAGAATCTCTTGAGAAGTAAGTATTTCTTAAAGAAAGGACAGACTTAAACGTAACCTTGTATCGCCATATCCGCAGGAAGACCCTAGTTATCCTTTCCAAGGGTGAGTACGATTGCATTGTGCACTCGAGAATAGGCATTCCACAGCTCTCCCGTGGCTCAATTAGTGCTATCCACTCAGCAGCAATTTGTTATTGCTGCCAACATGATCAAACATCTCCGAAATCAATGGAAATGTGTATCGATTCCTGATGATACTCGGATTGAGAGCTTGGTAGTTAACTTCAGAGTTTCAAGCCTCCATCCTTCTTCTTTGTTAAAAAAACTGTGCCGATGGCTGCTGGATAAAACCATTGGCCAGATTTGTCTTGATGTAGGCCTTTAGAGTTCATGATAAAACCTCCGACAGCTAATAGGTTCCCCCATATGGCAGCTTCTACCCAGGGTCGATGTCATGGTCAATTGACCGGTACGGTGGCAGTATCTGCCTTGACTAAAGACCTTCACGAATTTCTGCTATTTGGCGGGGATATGGCATGGCCACCATTGTCTGCAGATACCATTTCATGTACAGCTCCATCTATACTCGTTAGCTGTGTATTTTCAACCATCTGATAGAGGGTAGAAATTCCTGGCAGTAGCTATACCAGCCGGCCCTGACACAATGGAACATTACCGTGGCACGCCTCCTATCTTTGTGACTCGGCAAGCCAGTAGCAGTCATTCAAGCACCATCAAAGTAACTATTCTGCCACACCTCCAGCCACTACTCCTGCTCGCTCGTCCAGCCCCAGGCGCTCCTCTCACCATTGATGATACCTTCAATGGAAGCTCACAGCAATCCTATGCAATTGCCTAGGTGTATGATGAATGTCACGAAAATCTCATTGCTAGCCAAGAGATTCTCGAATACAGTGGCTCCGAGCATATCTCAGGAGACTTAATATCTTCACCATCCTACTGTGGCTGAAGCTTTTCAGATACCTTTGTAGGTTTTGGACGTCACCTGGATGGTGGCTGTGGCTGCACTTGCATTGCCGCTTGGGGTCCGCAGAGCTAGAAGTCAACTGGACTTGTCAGTCGATCTCAGGATTCCTAGCCATGAACAAGGCAAGCCTAGAACCAGGTCATATGCCATGGGCATGATCAGCACCTCCGGTTCGTCAACCGAAGGCTATCATATCACTGCCCTGAGGGACACATTCTGCGAATCGTATACGTGTCTCATCCGATTTGGATTGTTGGCAACATAAATGATATTTATTCTCCTACATTCAAAAGGATATCCATTTGCCCAATCCTGATCAGGGATATGGAGGAGAATATGCGTCTATTCCCTCAAGGGGATATGACAACATTGATGTGCATCCATTTCCGCTAGGACATATGATAACTGGAGGTGTGATTTTGTTTGCAATTTGTACTTGGTCATCGGTTTTGTAGAATTGCACAATGGGATATCGGCCTTGATCTGCTTGACACTTTAGAACATTCAGGGGTTAAACTTCCCATTCAGAGCTGTTTCACCATCTGCGACTACAGCTCCACAATCAGTGTCTTGAACTCTGTCCATCGGTAGTATTTCTCCATATGTGCACTTCCGTACTCGTGAAATCGTTTTGCCCTAGGTGCAGCTTCGTAGGTGCGCTTCTGAGCTTCTGCTCAGTTCGGAGGAAGGCAATCCTCAAGTACACTTCAGATCGTAGGAAGGTAGTCGTTAAGTGTACTTCAGAGCTTCCGCTCAGATCGTAGGAAGGTAATAGTCAAGTATACTTGATCGAATGAGTTGGTCATCAGTGGCTTCTCACCAAACCCAAGCGTCAATAAACCGAAACGTTCTGGGGTAACTATCGTAGAACCGATGAATCGATGTGTATAAGGGTGTTGATAAAGGTTTCATTGCCACTTCGAGCTGCTCAATAGGTTCCAATCGATCGTTCGTACGTATGTGATTGATCTCATTGAATGTGGTTTCAAGGTTTTCTCGGCGTTGACCATACTTGTCAGTGACGTATCTCTTCGGAGCCAATTGACCTCTGAATCATCTCTGATTCATCACTGCCATTGTCAATTAACTTAATTTAGGTGTACTTATCAAGCTCCAACACTTATAGGTCATAAGTATGTGTGGGAACGTATAACAATTGCAGTCGGTAGTGCAACTCTTTTGAAATCGTCATGTGGAGTAGGTAACACCACACTCGGAACCAATTAACTTCACAATCGTCTGTGCAGCAGTCAACTGACAGGTATACTTATCCTGATTCATCATTCTAGTGATGATACTCATTGTAGGTCGAGAAGAGAGTTTTCAAGTTTTCAGCAGTGTCTTTCCTGGCAGGTGACACATCTCTCGGGTGAGATTGATATCTAAATCATGTCGAAATCGTCCCTACTACCATCCATCAACTCAATTGGATGATTACTTATCTTGTATCAACAATCTAAAGATAGTTCTCAGTGTAGGTCTGATGCATGGAAAGGGGTAATCATGAAATCCTGTGAGCAAAACCTATCTGGTGACTGAAGAGCGATCATAGTGTAAGGACATACCTCCTCGTATGGATGGATACGTGTAGATACAGTTGTAAAAGGGGATAAGTGATAAAGATCTCAATTGTAATGTAAGGTAGGAAGATAATCGCTAGCGTACCAAAAGTACTTCGCGAGATGACTATATATGAAGGGTACTTCCTCGGCCTCATCTGCCAAGTGCACTTGCAAGGCCAAGTGTGCCTGCGGACCAAGTGCACTTACAGGGCCAAGTGTACTTACAAGGTCAGGTACGCCTGGCACAGCCATTATACTGGTGATCACAGTTAATCTCATCTACTTCTCACTTCCGCTGGAGTCGCTTAAGACTTCCTGGAGTTCGGAATTGTATTTTCAGAGCTCTTCCAGCTTCTTCCTTGCTTGTGTCTTCCTCTGCTTGGCAGAGTGGTATTTCTTGATGATTTCTCTTACCCTGCAAGGCCTATCAAGAGTCTTTGGAAAGTCACTGTACCATCTGTATTTCAACTTCTTTCAGTCTAGGTTTCTCTCTGAGAAATTCGATAGCCATGCGACTTGATTATTGGCAGCATCGGTAATATTGCCAAAGAGGTCATAGACCTGGAGCAGAAATCCGCTTGGCCTTGTGGAGAAAATTCCCAAGTGGCAATCTCCACGGCTTCTTGTAACAATAAGATAGGTCTATTGAAGAAAGAATTCCTGCACAGTTACGATAGTATCCCTGATGTAAGGGATACTGCAGAAGGATTGCTAGCGATAGTAGAGATATACAAGGAAGAGACATGCGTAGTAATGGCGGTGGTAGTGGTTGAGGTGGGGGTGATTGTGGTGGTGGTGGTTGTTGTGATGGTGGTGGTGGTGGCTGCAGTGGTGGTGGCTGCAGTGGTGGTGGCTGCAGTAGTGGTGGCTGTGGTGGTGGTGGCTGTGGTGGTGGTAGCTGTGGTGGTAGTAGCTGTGGCGGTGGTGGCTGTGGTGG
>MU122106.1:594141-796343 GCA_014904905.1 Wilcoxina mikolae CBS 423.85
GTAGTGGCTGCAGTGGTGGTAGTTGCAGTGATGGAAGCTGTGGTGGTGGTGGAGTCGAGATTCGTACTGCTGGTGGTGATGGTAAAGGACGCTTCGAAATTCATGGCATTGGTGAGTGCTGCTGCAATATCATTGATTGATGTGAACTTCATGTCAGTGGTTGGTCATCAGATATAATTGAGATGGTGATATTGGGTGCAGTTGTCCCGTGTGCAAAGAGGATTGAACGATACAATGTGGTGGCTGTCTTTCCTTTGGAACATTGGAGGGGAAAGCACTTTATATACCTTGGGGGGATATCTTCAAGTTGAGCTGTTTCCTTCTTCATCCAGTTTCTATGTGGTTCCCAATTTCTCTAGTATGCTCTTGTCGTATCTCTTCACAACCTCTTTGCTTCTTCTCCACCTGTTTCCCCGCTTGTACTCGGTGATTAAGTATATCTTGATCGTCGTTCCTGTTGTCAGTGGTGAATCTTCTGCCCACTCCTGTGATAGTCGTCGCTTCTTTTATCATGAGGTTACTAGAAGGTTAGGGGAGAATGGTAGATATTTGTAGTGTAATGTGGGTATAACTCAGCCAATAGGAATATTTCTTCCCCCTCTATCTCGCAAATCCACACAATTTGTGTGGTTTCAGTATCTTTGACTCTTTTCGTTATGGTCCATACAATCGATCTCCTCACTTTCCCCCTTTTTACTATCCCTATCTTTCGCATCATTGTTTGGATGGATGGTCTGCCGGCACCAGATGTTTTACACTCCATTTATCTACTACCTCCTTATGTCCCGCCATATCCTCCGCCTATACCAACAATTATTTCTCTCAGTCTTACTAATTAATTAAATATATCCATCTTCCATCTATATATCTCCGACCTGTTACTGCCTCCACTTCGAATTTCTTGAATTCCGCTATATACTCTTCTTGTGTGGTTTTAGGCGTGTTAATTTTCCGAGGACCATATATACCTTCGTTGCAAGTTTGTTTGTTTTGTTTGAATCATATTGTATTCGGCTAAACTAGTAGCCATGACAAGGTTCATCCTTTTCCCCGGTACCTCTCTAATTAACTATTGGGTGTCTCCTTCAGCCTCTCAAAGTAAATTTTGTATCCTCCCTATCTCCTACACCCGCATCCCCAATTTTCCACCACACCTCCACACCTTTTTCCACCAATGACTCCTCCCACCATAATATCTATCCACACCCCACTATGCAGGGTTTCATATAATGTTATTGCAGTGAAATATCCCAACCGACCAATCCTGAGCCTTTATCAGGCTACTAGACCATCCACCACAGCTCAGAACAAACAGAGGGTGTATTGAGAGAGTGGTTTACACACCGGGAGGCAGGAACTGGCGCATGAACCCAGGGTATTGTGGTTAGAAGTATCCCACCTATACTTTCAGGAGCAATATCAACTGCACTACCGGGCCCACCCCCATCTTTATTGCGAGTGAAGATCTTCTTGAGTCAGATACTATCAATCCAGCTAGCAAGCTCTGCTCCATCTAGCTCTGCCAGTCGATAAGTCTCCAAGCTCTGGGCAATTTCTGTGATATGGTAGGGTCTTCCCCACCTCGCATCCAATTTGGTACCGTGTGACTGCTTTATCTTGATTTCGTGCACAAGAGCTAAATTACTAATTTGGAGGTCTTCCAGCCGAGAGATTGGCTGCTTAGTCAAAGTAACATTTGTTGGCATCATCTGACTCCTTTAGACTTTGTTTCGCAGCATCGATATGCTCTCGCCATCTTTCCAGCTTACTTGGTCCAGTCACTGGCAGTGATGCTCTATGGTCGATTCCTTGGGTCCAGTTGGCAGTATTCCATGTTAAGTTCTCCAACTCTATCACAAGTACTGCAACTTGGCCGAACATAAGGTCAAAGGGCGAATATCCGGTCGTAAGTCAGATGGTGATCCTGTCGCCCCAAAGCACTGCTGGTAGGTAGTCAATCCACATCTCTTTCAATTCGCCGAATCAGGCAGTGAGTTTGGATAGCGCATCTGCAATCGGTCTGTGTCCTCGTTCAATTGCTCCATTAGTGGCAGCATGGTACGGGGTTATGGTGATTGTCTGGATATTGTAATGTTTGAGGAGGAGGTCGGTCCATTTCTTGTTTTCCACTCCTCCATCCACCACCACACTTTCCGGAGTTCCAAACTGGCATATTATCTCCTCGTAAAAGGAGTTGACTACATTGTACGATGTACTCTGTTTTAGTGGTCATGCCTTTGCCCACCTGCTGAGATATTCCATGGCTATCACCAGCAGATAGTATCCGTCCTCCATTTTGGATATGTACAAAATGTCCATTCTCACTCCCTGCCATAGATTACTAACAGTTAGGCTTTTCATATCAGCAACAATGTTAGGTTCCATCAGGAATACCCAGGTGGTCCTGACGGTCCTGATGGCTCTGACGTAATCTATATGCCCTCTGAGTGAGCTCTGACGGAGACACTACTCCTGGGCGGTACAATGCAATGCGCCGTGTCGCACTAATGGCACGCCGTATTGCATATCCACCGGCTGCAATCATGTTGCCACACGATGTGACCCAACACATCGGTCTCCATACTCACCTTCGTGTATGCATTGTATTGCCCTTGACGTCTGGGTGATATCCATATTCTCATCCATCTGAGGGATCAAAACAGTATGTAATTGTGATGCCAATGGGCAGCATATCCTCATCAGTCTGAGTGATCGAAACAGTTTCTAATTGCAATCGCAATGCGCAGCGTTATCAAGGTCACTGCTGTGGCTGTTTATACAATTTGGATGCTGTACCAGCATTCGTCTAGGGCTGCACTCTTGTATCTACCGATTCACATAATCCTGACAATATGTACGGTGTGTACACAATGCTCAGCTTGGCATTCGCATCAGCTCTATTGTATCTTACATGGCTCATCTACACAATCTGGTCACCACACCTCCTGTTCAGGATGCTATCCATCGAATCCTGTGATCTATCTCCCTGCGACGGTCACTCCAATGCATTGTAATGATACTCGCCTTCATACTCTTCGATATCGCTGTTTCCGAAGTCAAACTCTTCATTGGCTACTTCGGATCATCTATGGCACCAGGCAGTTCGAATATCGTCATCGTCGTCGCTTTCCTCTTGGTTCTCCTGTTGGTTCACACCTCTTACCATAAAATGCTGATCATTATCTGAGTAAGCATTGCCTATTGAGATGTTGGGGTTAGTCCCTCTACTATCTGGCTTCTCAAGTGCGAGTTCTGAGTTCAGATAATTGAGAAGAATTCCATTGTCAACAGCCGACTCTGTGCTAATTACCTAGTGTGGCGTTTGATTCTCTGCTTGCTGAATCCGGATCTTAACTGATGTAACAGTATTCTTGTAAACTCTTTTATGATAGCCCTCGGAAAGTACGTTCCAGGTATTCATCAACAATTTGTATGTATCTGCAATGCCAGGCACAGTTGGAACCTCGATTACAGTAGCAATATAGCAGGACGCAGTGTTACCGCTGTCATTTGTCTATTTGAAGTAGTTCAAGTGGTCAGGTCTTTCGGCTTTCAACTTCGATTTGGCAACTTTTGGCGAAGCTCTTTTGTTCTTTTGCCACTCCAAGAGTGTATGATACAATGCGGTGTATGCGACAATGATCAGCAGCGAGGGTATATACCCTGTTTGTCGTCCATCATTGTGTCGTAAAATCCATTCGCATACTTACCACAGTTATTTAAACGGTGATAGAACTTGATGTAGATGAATCCCGAGATAGCTTCCGTAAGATACCATGGAAAACCCTGGTTCATCATTAGCTTTCATCCCTCTTCGCGTTGGAATAGTACCGCTTACACCGTCTTCGTCACATTCCGCTATCAGAAACAGATATTTATGGTCGTCTCAAAGAGAATCAATGAATTCGAACCGCTCAGTATCGGTTTCGTATTGGTGCAGCTCATGACGCTCAGCGATTCTATCCCTTGCAGACTGAATAAAATGTGACTTCACTTTATCAATTTGTGCTCGAACCTGGTATATGCTTCAGTAGTGATCCTAATGTGACCAGTTGCTTCTGCACTCTTCTTTCAACATTTCCTTTGCCATGGCCTAGAAAACGATATTCCAGTTGTCATTGTGCTGCAGGGTGATATTCCGACACTTTTCAATTTTCTGAGTTGCTTTGGCAGAAATCTTTACGACATGTCGCGTTGCATAACCTATGGTTTCCATACCGGTTGCATTCAACAAACACTTTCTGTTCTACATACAGAGTTTCAGGTTCCTGCTTGTTAAGTAAACAAGTCACATCATATCACTGTGTCCAAATCTATGGATGCTGCGACTTCTACAGATTTGGGAATTAGGGGTAACTACCACCTGCATTTGCATTTGGGTCTTATGCCACTGCTTCTTCCAATGCCTCTGATCACTTTTCGTCGGTGACCTTTGCAGTGCATTTGTAATCGTTGTGTGAGTGTCAGAATTTGAGACGGGGACAGGCCAGTTCTCAAGGCCAGCAACAGGACTGCGACTGCTAGGGAAGTCACCTTTGTGGCAAGAATCACCGAACGGCGTGGTGGATATCAGTGAATCTCTGATGGGCATAGAGGTTACACTTCGGAGTGGCTGTGTAGTTGGCTGTGTATACACGACGTGTCAAGAGCTGTTCATCACGCGAAAACTGTACAGCGAAGGGGAAAGGGTGGGATTCTGATCTTGGCTTGAACTCTGACTAGTTGAACACTCTCTACGAGCGGTATTTATCTCGGTCGATGGGGCCAAAATATACGTTTTGGGTGAAAGAAGGGGGAAATTCTCTGATTGCCGAAGCTTTTGCCCATACTGACGAATGATGGTAGTCTTTTGTCTTGTAAGGTTTATGCTTGTGTGGGTATTTTGGGACATCATGATTATTAGGATATGGAAGTTGAACGTCAGAAGTTGATGAATACTTGGGTGCGCAGGTAAATACAATGGCAGGAGATGAAAAAAAAAAAGGGTGAGTGACTCGGAAGAAAGTGGGCTTTTCAAAACTCACAAGGTGCAGTGTCAGCGACGCTAAACTACAATCACTCAACAACATTTTCCAGGTACGAAATCGTGAGAAAAACACGTATTTATGGGTTAATCCTTGTAACAGCTACAGTCACAATAAACTCGGCCTTAATATTACATACTGATGCATGCGCTACAGAAGTTTTATAATACCTGATTGGTTTTCGTACCTGTTTGGCACAACATTCACACAATTGAACTCGATTTTGACAGCTCACTTTGAATCATTGACTGTGTATAGCTCCTGCTTTCCATAGAAAATTATCCAGTAAGAACGCTAGAAAGGTTGGGAGGGTACGGATGACGTATTGTTTATCTTATGACATCACTTTGGAGTGCTTTAAAGTATATTTTCCTCAGCTATGCATTGCATGATTGCACAGTTGTTGCAAATCCGAAACCTATACCAGTTTGCTTCAAGCTGAACAAATGTCTGAGCGGTAAAAGTATGTTGACACCTGGAAAGAATGTTCAGCATGGCTTAATACACTTTACACATGTAGTAGTCATTGGAAGAAGGCTTCAGTCGAAATGATAAATGTGTTGCCCGCTCAACACGAAGCAATCATTCATCAAGCAATAGTTTACCAACAGCAAATATCCGAAATCACAGCTCACAAGTTGTACGTGAGGCTGCGAGAAAATTAGTATATATATCCCCTCCAGATACCCTCCATCTCCATCTTCTCCATCTCTATCTCTATCTTCTGCCATTGGCAATACACCTCTATCGAAACTATCAACGAAGACCATCTCAACCAACCCTAACCTTGAAAACACAAAATTTCTATTCTTAGCAATAGAGCCCAAAATCGAAAAGAAGAAGATGCCGACGATGGTGATTTACCGACCCCTGGTGTTTCATAAGGAACGAATCAAGGGGTTTATCTAGGAGCATATCTGAAGGCTAATCCACATCTACAACATATGCGGGGTGAAGCATGAGAGGGCTGAGACCTCTTTTACAATATCATTTTCCTCGATCCGATTACTACACGGTACTATGTACCATTTCTGATACTGTGGAACCACTGCAGGAGCAGGTAATTACCCAATCTGGAGTGGTGGTCGGCCGTCTGTGTGTACATGGGGCAGATGTTCGATCAAATAAGAGATCAGATGAATAACTGGAGGTGAAACAATCCTCAAGCCTTCGGTGATCAAGTTGATCACTCTACACATGAGAAAACCAAGTCTGGCAAGGTGTAACGCAACAGCGAGTGTTTCTCATGATATGCCAGCAAGGATATCGAGGCAAAGTTCGAGCCGCCAAGCTGCAGAGACTACAATCCCAAGGAGTTTTGAGCCGACAAACTGCTGAACTGGGACGACATCATCCTGGAGGATGATGACGATAAGAACTGAGTAGATGATGGCGCACCGAACAGTGGAAAGGGCTCTTGCAAAGATCGGAATACCGATGCTGATGGCGAGGATGAGAACAATGAGAGTGATGCAGACTCAGAGAAAGGGAAAGGGAAAGAGGTAGAGAAAAAGAAGCAGCCAGAGAAGAAAGGTAAAGGAATCAAATCTAATATACTCAAATCCTCCAACAAACCCCCGCAGAGTATTGGAAAGGCTACTGACAGCGATTGGTCTGGCCCATCTGGCTCTGGCCCATCTGGGTATACTCCTGCTCCCATTACTAGCATTGCTCCAATTGCTCCGATTGCTCTGGTTGCTCCCATTACTCCTAAGGCGGAGGATTCTGACTCTGACACGATATCTGAAACAAGTGAAAAAGAGCTGGAAGGATAACTCGGGCTGAGTTGATTCAGGGCCGAAAGCAATTCATGGAGTCTCTTCCCCATCTTCAGACCTGAGTGTTTCTTCATCAGAATTGGAGCTCGAATCGGAGTCCGAATCTGAGCCCGACTCTGAACAGCCTGAAGAACCCGACTACATCTCCAGTGATCACGACTCTGACACAGAATCAAGTTTGGACGAGGATATTGACTTGGGAATGGATCCAGATGTATCACCTTCCATTGACTTCGACGGCGATGTGGAGAATGATGGCGCATTGGGGGATGAGGATGAAGCTCAGGAGGAGACTCAAGATGGAGAGGAAGAGGAGGAACCTCAGGGGATAGAGAGGACCCAGGATGAGGAGGATACAATCATGGCTGAGCTCTCCAGCAGTGCCTACCTTAATATAACAAGCAAGTCTCCCAGCTATGGGATCAACCCTGACGCGAGGGGGAATAATATGGCTGACAGTATACACACAACTGCAGATGATGTGACAATGGTTTTTTGGAAGCCAGAATAATGCCAGGAGATTTACCAGTACTCTCCTGAGTCCCAGGCCTCCCCACAACCACAGATGCAACCGGATCTAGCCCACCTCTGAGTGGGACAGTTGGGGCTCATCATGCCCCAAAAATCTCACTCCGAGATACCAGTACAATGAGAGGATGGGCCAATCAGGGGTGCTGGCTCTGAGGCCAGAGATGCTCACTGTGATGTGGACATGGATTAACAGCTGCTTGGCGAATCTGGGTGTGGCGATACTCTCCCTGCATAAACTGGTCCTGGAGTTAGGTGCTCATAACAGAGCATTGTGATATGAGTTGGATAAATTCGCGGTTGAGGGTGTTTGGCTTCCGGAGTTTTCTTTGGATTTTCCATGGTTTTCTCAGAAGCTTTCTTGGGGGTTTTCTTTGCTTTAATCTTCTATCTCAGGCTTAAGGAATGTGTGGAGGGTCATTTTTATTGCTCAGTATTATGGAGACTTCAGATTATCCTCGGGTTTATTTTTATATGTTATTCTCAATGGTGTTATCTTTATTCATACATAGTATTATGGAACTTTGTTTTTCCAACTTATTTCCATCTTCTGACATAGATGAAACCTTGTCAGCACAGGTATTGAGACTCAACTGATCTCGCGACGTAAATCCTCAGGGCGTTACTGACTCGGATTTACACTTATTCAATACCACCCAGCAACTTTAACATCTAACAAATCAGTCATCTCCCACTCCACATGTCGCATTAACAATTGCAGTAAAGAATCTAATCTGTTGACCTATCTTTTCATATAGGAAGAAGTTCACATCAGACAGCTGGTGACTTAAACATATCAAGCTTTATCACCCTGAATACCTTACGCATCAGCAGTCAATGCCAACCATTCGCAACGTGACCTATCACGTCAAACCCAGTCAACGTCGAGATTTCAACGCTACCAAGGACCCAATTGAAGATCCTGATGCGTTTTACTATCTCAAACATCTCGAAAACCTGGTCCAGAGGGAGCCAACGCCTGCAGCCGAACCTCACAATGGAATCATATCTCAGCACGGGTGTGCTGCTCATCGATTACAACTCTCAGCCATGGGAAAGCGACTCTCAGCATTGCCTTTAGGCCAACTTACAAAAGAATTCCTGCTGCCCATTCGCTCTACGTGAGGAGTAAAAAAATATCCAATGTAGAATTAAGAAAAAGGAAATGAAGGCCTACTATGACGATGTCTTACGGGAGGAAAATACCTCTCTTCATTGACCAAGCTTCAAAGATTGCAACAGGGTGCGAAAGTCCATGGCTTTCATACTGGATGATAAAGCACTCAGCGAGTGGGCATTGCACACTTTCAAGGATATGAAAGGGTACAATAATCATCAACGTACGATCAAGTACTAGAATCGGAACATCATCAAATGTATGAGATGTTTGATGCGGCCACCAGCCTACGCTGAGCATCTCACATACACCTATCAGTGTTGCTTCAACAACGAGATGCCACTTAAATGCCTCTACAGCGAAATGTATATGGCAGACTGGTGGTAGGAGACTCAGGTAAATGAGACAGATAACTTTGAGTCATGAATGTCATGCTGATCGCTACAAAGAGAACACTGAGAGATGGAGATATACTGGTTCCACTGATCTTCATGTCCGACAGCACACATCTGTCGAATATTTCGGGCGACAAGAAAAAGTGGTCTGTATACATGACAATTAGCAATCTTTCTTCAATGATCTGTCAGACTCCATCCACGAACAGCATTGTAATGGTCACTCTTCTACCAATTCCACTTAAATTCCGCAATATTGCTCAGAAAAGCTTCGATGAGTAGCGACAGATGAACAGGGATGTGTTGAACGAAGTTCTCTGAAGATTACTCCAGATGCTCACCTTTCAAACAAATCCCAATGCCTAAATCGGTTATTACAATGTTCTCTGTGCAGATGGCAACTACAGATGTTGGAAATCCATTGTCACTACATGGCTCACAGATTGTCCCAAATATAGTAACCTTCACCCCTTCGAGTGACATGTCTGATTGTGGTTCGAGTGTCCCAAGAATCAACTTGGAGAATACATGGCTCCTGACAAGCAACACCCCCGAAGGAATCACAATGTACACAGAATACTCAGCTATCCAAATACCAAGGAAGCTGTTGCAGAACTCTCCTGACATCATGTTCATCAAGGGTTTAATATTTTCCGACACATACTCTGTATTGTCAGTGATCTTCCAAAGCCAGATCTCCTGTATACGATGCAGATTGGCATGCTTGACAACCTCCAGAAGTGGCTTTCTCACTTCATGAAGATGTACGGGTGACTCGACAAGTATAACACTATCTGGTTGTCTGCACCTGCGTACCACGACCTCACTCCAAAAAACAAGCCGTATGAGGCGCTCTCTTAGTGTAATGGGAAAGAGATGAAGGAAATGAGGCGCTATCTTTCCCAGAGTAGTAATCAAGTCCTTGCATGGTATAAACTCTGCCCAGCGGCTCTTATTCAACAGAGTGATTGAGTGCACGTCAACCTTATTGGAATCTTATTTGTATGTGCGGTACAAATCCGACAATGATGCAACGCTGTGTTATATGGAAGACCCCTTGTGTCATTTTCACCATGCCAAAGATATCTTCCTGCAGGGGCGAGCTGGCAAAAAGGCAAAGGCTAAAGAAAATATCCTGCTATTAGAGATCATCAAGAAACATCAGGCTGGAGAGGAAATAAATACGGTTGTCTGGATACCTTCGAAAAGACGGCGCGAAATGAATGCCTGGCATGATCATATCAACCACAAGATGGATATTTCCAAGGAAATGGTTGCAGACTTCTACTGTCCCAAAGTCCACCTCATATCCCGCAGGGTTGAGCAAATCTATTGATATAGAACATTACTGCAGTTTTTGGCTGAAACGAATGAACAAGTGCATAAGACAAATCTAAAGAATGGATGGAACGTCTCGAATCACAATCTCAACTACCAGCAGCATATTATCACTTTCTAGCGTGACATTCTCTTCTTCGATATTCGTGAGCTTAATTTCCAGGCCCTCACCTGGCATCAGGAAATGAATACTAAAACAGAGGGAAACAATGTCGCTGCTGCCAATGACCCCAGGTAGTATACAAAATCTCAATTCATTGGTCCACAAGACCGGAACGATGTAATGCACCCTGACACTACAAACAAAGACTTCAGTACCTGACTCGATAGCATAGCTGATGCAATGCCAGTGACAGGCCTTATACAATTGAACGAGGGAGTTTCTCAAGCACAAGAATGGGAATATCTTTGACGAACAATTGCGAGCAAGCGAATAGTGTACTCATCACGGAATCAAGCTGCATGTCGACGATATAAATGGCGAACAGATATCACACATATGTTAATGCATCGGAAATAAGCTATGGTATAGAGGTGGTCTTCACAACGACTGGGTGTAGATAAAGCAATACCCAGGGAGGGTTTATGGCACACTGAATGGTCATCTGCCATGGCAACTGCCGCGACTTTTCAAAGTTAAGATGAGAAATGAGGATGGCGATGCCATGTACTGGTTAGCTCTAGTACTCACCACAGTACCCAAAAACTCAGATAATCTAGATCCTATGTCCCATTTCGTACAAGTGAGGTTAGCACCAGCCACCATTGCTTTACAGGTGTTCAGCATAGAGAATATCATCAGATACTTACATGTGATTCTGGAGATTGGCAATACTGAAAGAGCCCCGAATGAACGGTGGAATGTAAACACCCATATAGATTTGGAGACTTGGAATGATGTATACAACTAGTAGTCGTGAAATAGAGTGTCCAGGCAGACGTATGCAATGCGAGAAGATGATATTGGAACAATATTTACAACTAGTTATAATGGAATAAAGTGCATGGGAAATGATACACAATGCAAGAGGAGTGATGATTGATATTAGACTGTTTGCCCAGCATTTGCACTGCCAGGTGAGGTTTACGACGAGTCCAAACAGAAGTAATCTGCCATCACAATTACATCCAGGTATTGGTTTGCGATCAAAAGCCGATCGAACGGATGCCATTGTTTATAAGATGGGGGGATGTGCTACACAACGTATCGCGGTGTGTAGATGACACGTGATGGATGATCAACTGCCCAGACGCTTCTGACAGCTCAGACCGAGTGCTATCACCCTGATGGAGCCATTCTGTCAGGGTGGGTAATTGTTTTGCTGATGCAGGGGTTCATCATACCGTATCAGCGGTTTCTCCTCATACTGATCACATGTTTTCACCCAGAATATGACGTCGAATTACATTGTGAGCTACCAGTTACACTCTACTACCTTCCGTAATATTCCATCCCTTCTACAGTATCTACTCAGTTCATGTGCAGCTTCAATAGCTTTCCTTTTCCGCTCTGTGCTCACCAATACCTTTACCAGTAGTTCATTGGTTTTCGGCCTTCGGTAGAGTACTCTGTCTGAAATAAGATATGTTGTGGCTCCCTGCAGAAATTGCTGCATCTCCTTTGGAGTTTTCCCTTCCGGCCGCTTCAGGTTCCCCAGATATTCACCTATCTCGTTCCATCTCCCTTTATATTCCTCCACCAATTTTAACCCAACAAATGGTTAGTATGCACACTCCTTCCTCTTTCTTTCTGTCCCTCGTTCCATCTGTATTCCACCTTAACTTGCTTCAATATATTTCCTCTAGATGATTTACCTCCTCTGGCTCAGGCTTCCGTTCTCCGTGTGGTCACTGCAAGAGACCATCAGGACCTTCATTCATCCTCCCTGGAACATGTTTAACATTGAAATCGAAAAGACGTATCCATACGATTCAGCAGGTGACTAGTACTCCTGGTAGGTCATTGGCAGGTAAAGTCGATTGATGCACTAATATATTAATGTCTGTCTCCATGAGGAATCTGACCCCATATACATAGTTGCGAAACTTCTTTAGTCCCTTGATGAGTCTATAGTACTCACGTTTTCTCACGTCATATCTCTTGTTGACTATATTCCAAAGCCCGCTTTCATTGGGACATGGGTGCCAGTCCTTATATTCATCTTCCTGCTGTATGATCGCCCCCCACCCTTCTAATCTGGAATTCAGCCCCATCACTATTAGCTCGGCGCCATCGCTAATGTTCAACGTCTTCAGTACAGGAGCATTGCAGAGGACATCCTTCAATGTTGCTATGGCTTCCTCTTCTTCAGTCTCCCATTGGAACTCGATGTCCTTCCGCAACATTAGGAATAGGGAGTCCGTGACTATTGCATACTCTGGGATCCATATTCGATAGTATGTGCAAAGATACAGTAATGCCCTGCAATTGGTGTGGTTCCGACACCGGGCTCAATTCCACACCTAGTCGACCTTTGACGCTTGCGGCCATCTTTCCACTTCTCTGCAGACAAAACCAATTTTGTTTACTCTGTTTCAGTACTAGCTGGATTGTTCTCTGTAAATGGTACCTCCAGATCTCTCCACATCGGCAAGTACGTTATCCAGGTTCTGGAGATATTCAAGTTCGAACCTTTCAACTTCAGGCAGCCCTTCTACCTCTTGTCTCAGTATCTGCTCTTTAGACCATTCACTCCCACATCGTCAATGAATACTTCTGCGATTGACTCCAGGTGGGCGTTTCGTGATTTCCGAGATACTCAGACAAATACCGATATTCAATTGGTGGCTCCCTGTATCAGCCTGATACCCCGATATATTCTTTGAACAGTTTGAAAGGCCATATAGTTCCGAATATCCTCGTGCAACACTTTCTGCTCGTGGCCAGAGTGAAAGTCAGTCAGTGAAGAAATCGGCAGTCAAGCAAAGGTTCCAGAAAACTATTCGATGTTAGGCAGTATCTCGGTATCTTCCAGTATATGGCGATTTGCACTCGAAGCAGAGAGGATGAAGCGGTACTTCCCATTCTTTTTCGGAACTAAGAAGTGATCATTTCTATAGGGATCCCAAGTGGACTCGAATAGGCCCTGCCGAACCCTCTGTACAATCATCTCTTTTTCCATGGAAGTGACTTTCTTGGACATGCCGAAAATATTATCCTTTCAGACTTTGTGATCAGGCTCCAGCTAGATGCGATGGTGTGGCTTGATCTTGTCGCTAATCATTCCCAATTCCTCCCATATCTATGTGAGAGTGTATTCTCTATTCGATAGCATATCCAGAAGGGCTTCTTTTCCCTTCGGCCTTAATATGCTCCTGATCCATAGCTCTCATACTCACTCAGGTATCAACTTTCCACTTCTTTCTCCGTGGGAGAACTTGGGGATAAATCACTTGTTCCAAGGGCCTGATATTGATATGGCTCGGGCGATAGCTCTTCCTCTCCAGGCAAGTCCGGCGTCTGGTATACTTCTATCTGACAAGGCAACACACTTCACTTTCTTGGCAATTCATCTGTAGCAGGCATGCACCGTTGCTGCTTTGATATTGTGTCTAAGTTGAACTTCACTGAATGAAAGGAAGAGGGAAGGGTTGTATTTGAATAAGTTCCGGTGCCTTGCTATGTTTCGAAACCCACGCAAAAGTCGTGGATTCTCTCCTGGTTAACCTCTTTTGCTCCACCACAGTCTGTTCTCTTATCGACCACTGCTCTGCTAACATCTTCCTATCCAACTCTCCGACTACTAGTCCGTTCTCTTCTTCCTACTCATCCTCCCAATTCACACCTTATCCCATCAGCTTCCTTACTGCCTTTGATTGTCCCCCATTTCTGACTGACTGTTCCCCTTCTTCCTCAAACGATCCTTTCTCTTTCCCTGCAAATGCCCTCTTCCTATCAATCGACTTCTTCTCTTTTCCTTTTTTACTATGTGATTCCTTTCTATCCCACTCTTTCTTCTCAGAAAACTCCACCCCTTTCCCTTCATATTGCTGGACCCTATCCTTCCTAGTCGTCCTTGCCTTAACTAGGCGTGTAAGTTTTCTGAGCTGCTGGCGAATCTATCTGTTTTGTCTTGTGGAAAGGTAGAAACAAATGTCACCTATTCTGATCCATCAACGGTGGAGATGGTGATCTCGCAACTGCCATCATCTAGGTTCCTCTCACACATGCGAGTTTAAGTTTCCCAGGGGCGGCCCAGAATAACCTGTTCGGAACTGGATTCTGCTAAATGAATTGATACGGGAATGACAATACCATGGATGTTGAATGTTACGGACTCTGCCACTTTCTTCAAATCAGACCGATTGCCAACCACAGTGATCATTTTCCAGTTGGCATGTTTCCACCCGATATTCAATTCTTTAGTGATTTCTTCTCTTATCACGCAGAACTCAGATCCCCCATCCATGGGTATGCAGAACTCATACCCATATATCTTTCGGAGCACGGTTGGCGAGGCCCTGGCATACCGGAACTCAGTATATCTGATGTGATATTTGAGGCTGGAAAAGGCAGAAACGTGAGTGATTTCGATTTTCTTTCGTCCGGCTGGGGTCCTGACTACAACTCATTTGTCTTTGGAAACTGAGATTGTTTTTGCTTTTGTCAGTAGTCGAAATGTCAATTTGCCAGTTTCTTTTTCTTACTGGGCTAGGATAGTATAATCGAGTTGGCTGCTTCTGAGAACCTTATTGATTCGAGTATCCAGATCTGGTGTATTTCTTTCGCGGTGCTTTTGGAACCTTCGATTATCTTTGGAGTGGTGTTTTTGCTGGGGTCTGTTTTGGCCGGTTTCTTGCTGAACGCCACCGCTTTTCTAATAGTTCATTTTTTCTGGATACTAGCACTTGTTGAAACTTCTGTGACTTCTTCCTCAGTACGTATCCCCTTATCATCACCCATGGTCACTTCATTAGTCCTATTCCTTCTCTCATCCACGATGGCATATCCTGTCTGTATACTTTCAACTGCCGACCTTTTGTCTCATTCTTCCTTACCTAGATGTGCATCTCTCATCTCCTCCGTTTCAATTTCCTCTTCCTGTTCCGCACTGCTTTCGTGTTGCCCCTCTTCTTGTTCTTCATCCTTGTTACTCAGTTCCTTGATATGATCTCCATTACCTTCTTCCTTACCTTCCTTACTTGCATACCAACCAGACCATTACCCATGGATCTCTGACAGCTGTCGAGCGATCTCTGAGTGAAAGGCCATCACCTGATCGCTGTCCCTCTAAAACAGTTGAGATCTGACAACGTGCTGCGGTAGAGGCGGCAGTGGTGCAGCAGTGGTGGCTACTTCCCCACCGTACCCTTGTCGTGATACTTCTCAGGCCTAATCTCCCATTGACAAAAACCTTCTTCCTGGCCGATATCCAGATATCTCTCCTCCATTTCCTCCTCTTGATCCTGAGGTTAGTCTTCCACGTTCATTCAGATGGACTATATCCTGTTCCTGAGCGGTGGACACATCCGGACAGAACATGTATATGAGTTCTATTTCATTATAATATTTACAGAGTCATTATCCTTGCTGTAGATACTGTTGGTAATTGGATCCCGGTCAGTAATAAGCTGATCCTGTGGGTGCATCTGGAGGTGAGAAGTTCATCGGTGTGTACGGAGGGAGATGGTTAGCTTGAATGGTATATACCCTGGCAGTCTGGTAGCCCCTGTATTTGGGTTCATTCGCTCCCCTCATCTGGAAGGTCTAGGTCTCGAAGGCCTTCTTCATGTTGTCCATTTTTGTGTCGATTGTATTTTTGGCTTTAACGATAGAAATTTCCTCTGTAGCTTGCACTTGTGCCGGGCTTTCTTCGCTAGCGATTGCCAGAAAGTTCACCACTACTGGCATCTGTGTGAGGGGAACTACAGCTGAAACTGAATAAGAAGGGACTCCCGGTACCGTATGTGCTCTGTCTCAGTCCACAAGAGCGACAGCTTCAGCGGTTATACATTTGACAAGGACATACTTTTGCAGTTTGTCGTATTTGAACGTCGAGGGGTCTCTAGGATCTAGTTTGAGTTTCGTTAGAGCAGTTATCCTCAAATCTCCTGGGAGAGCTCCGAACAGTATTTCCACCTGTGAGTACACGGCCAAGGCTCCTTTGTAGATTATAATGCAGCTGATGTTGTCGTATGCGACGATAAAGACTTTCAGACCGATATCACCACGTTCCAGCTGATTCTTGCATAGTCATTCCAAGTACGATCTGGTACGCATATAAACTCGGCTATTGGTATGGTAGAAGGCATCTTTCAGCTCCTCTTTCATCAGCTCCCAGTCTTTCTTCAAATATCTGTTCATCATTTTGATTGTCTCCTGGATCATTTCAGCACAGTAGCATAGGAAGGGAGCAATAATGTCTTCAGCTGCAGAGTCGGTCCCAGTATGAGATAATAGGTTTTATATACTTCGATAAATTTGGTGACACCCACTCCACTGAAGACTGGGGCACCCATGGTTCCCGGAAATGGCATTTTTCTCATGTCCTTATCAATGCCAAGGGCCAAGAACTCGATGAATTGCTTTTGATCGTGTATATGATTGGACGAGGTCTTGGCAGAGGATCCAGTATTGGCGGAGGCTCTGGTATTGCTTGAGGGTCCAGCTCTAGAGGAACCGACACAGCTACTGGAATCAGTGGCGGTAGATGTAGATCGGATGTATTCAGTCGAAATGTTGATCGGTACTGCAGTTGCGATTTGGCAGTTGGATGGTGGTTTAGGTGATGAATTGGGAGTAATTTGTGATCTCAGGTCAATTGCTAATTTTGTGAATTGTGAAAGGGGAGTTGGATCGATTCGCACTCTTTTTGAGGTGAATTCTTTCTTTTCGCTCCCTTCGTAACTCAACTTCATGACCTCTCATAGTGTTCTCTGTTAGCTTTTTGGCACATCATCTACCCCTCATTTTCTGTTCCCTGCACCTTCTACCCCCCATGACTAGTAGTATCCTCATTAGCATCTTTCATATTCCTACCCTTATCGTCGACTTCCTTTCTTGGTATTCCTTCGGATGAGTTTCTGCATTAGTACGGTAGTTGCGTCCATTTTCGCTTCTGTTTTCACGTCCCGGTTGAGGTTGGTGCCTTTTCTCGAAATATGTCCCATCTGCAAGGTGGGTACCTTCTGTCCCGGTGGTAGGTCAGTGCCTTCCTTTCAGTGTTCATCCCGGTATAAGGTCAGTACCTGTTCTCAGACCATTTCCCATCTGCGAGGTCAGTACCTTGCATCCCGGTATTGGGTTGGTACCTTTCTTTGGGTTTTCGTCTCGTTCTAAGGTTAGTACCTGTTTCATTAGTGACGTTGCTGTACTCTGCTTACTGTACCCAGCATTGAAATCCAATATTGTTAGCACCGCCTCTAGCAATGTTATTATTTCTTTCGGTGTTCGCTCCGCTCACAGGATAGGTATCTTTCATTAGTTGCTTCTGTCCATATTTACCCATATTAGTTTATGGGGGTCTTTCCCAACATTGCGTACTAAGCTTTCCGAATCAGAATTCGTGTTTGAACTCTATTTTTGGTGAAACGGCAGATCTGAAAGGCAGAGGACCAATGATCAACACTCTGCTGTATCACTCACGGCATCCAAAGGGAATATGTGAGAAAGAGCTGTTCTGGCTCTAAGAGCATAGGAAGAGGGTAAGAGGATATGATGGGATATCCAGCCATAAGGAATCACACAATGTATGTGGATTTACAAATTTTCAGAAGAAATGAGAGAGATCAAGAGCTGTGAAAGATTGAGTGTATATTTTGTTGTCTGGTAAGATCATGTCAATCCACTCCGGGTTCTCCCAAATATATACTCTCCATCGTTCAATCCGTCTCTGTTATCCCTGTATCTCCGTATTCCCCCCCTGCCAAACGGAGTGGTGGTGATGGTGAAAAACGGATTTTCTCGCTATGCCAATATCAGCTTCATACAGCTTGAAGTATCGTGTTTGACTCCACCATGGATGGCTCAGCAATGTTAGTCATGGTTATGTGTACGTCCAATAGTACTGCAAATGATTAGTATACTGACCCACATATTCAGGTTCGCGTTTGGGGGTTCAGTGAGTTTGAGTTTTTGCGTATCCACTTTGCATCAGGTGGAATCGTTTTTGCATTTTACAGAGTAGTTTTTTATCTCGTTTGGGTTTTCTTGGTATTATTGGCATTTGATTGAATAATTGTACGTGATACTGTCGTGACAAGCTAATACAAAATCGACTTAATCAGCCCCTTTAAGAGGAAATTATTCTGGTGTAATGTCCAGTGACATGTAGGTCCTTTTCCATACTATATTACCCTTCGTCTATATCACAACTGCACTCCTTTTCTGTCTTTCTGACATTCCTGCCTTCTGAAAATGACCCGAATAACAAAGCCACTACACAAGGCTGGATCCTCAATTTCAAAAGCAGCACTGACCACTCCTGGCACCTCAATCCCATATACAGCAAACGGTCATAAGAGGAAACATGCTTTGCAGTCTTACAAGCAGAAACGAAAGCGGATGAAGGCTACAGTCTCACGTATCGAAGGTTCGATTACTCAGATCTCCTCAGCATCTACACACATTGTCTCCCCACCAGATCAAGCCATGAAACCATAGCTGCCCCCCACGTATCAAGCACCCAATTCGATGTCACCAGCAAACAGTATTATCTTTAATGTTGGTATTTGTTCAGAGACGAACCTTAGTCACCTTCGGAGTCTACACCCATAATCATCGCCTTACAACTTATCCCATCGTCTCCACCAAAGACACCGTCGAGTCTGTTGGTCATAAGTAAACGATATGACAGTCGAAGTGTCCTTGCACCAGGTGATCCTCAAGTTAATGCTGTACTGGAGACAATGCGTCACATGATGGAGAAGCAACTGCTGAGCGAGACAGCATATCCAACTCATGCTGAGTTTCTGCTTGTAGCTTATATGATTCCAAGAATGGTAGATAGTGACTAACATGTTGTTTCGAACACAAGGTCAGTTGGATATTCCTGGCCGAAGGCAATCAGGCAGAAAAGAGTTAATAAATGCTTCCAGGAATATCAGAAGGAGAGTCTCAAGATAGTCAGACATCTCTCAGAATCGCATTCGCACTGACTAACCGGCCGTATATCAGATCAAAAATAGTTACATTGAAGTCAGATCACACATGATGAAGAAGACCCGTAAGTGTATAGGGAAAATATTCAACTTGCACTGTTTTGATGATTATGAGCGCCACAAATACATTGACGTAATTCTTTTAGATTTTATATTCATTGTACGTCAATACGATCGTATGAACGAACCATATGTGAGTTCTATCTACATTATGTACTGTTGTTAATAGTACCAGGAATGAGCTAGCTACAATCGTGCTGAGGAGATTCTACGATTTCAATATATACATCATTTCCAGCGATTGGGCAAACGTGGCAAGCATTCGGAGGGCTTTCCTGACTGGATTTCGGAACAGATAACTCTGGAACTGATTTTGTAAACATGTACGGCAGTGCATCATACACTGACAGAGTAGCAATGAAATGGAGGTTTTGTTCCACCAAAGATTGAAATCGATGACTATGTAATCCAGCGCAACAGACCCGAGTGAGAGAACTACTTCAATCGTAATAATGATGGCAGTAGGTATAGCCTTCAAAATGTATGCAATCACTCTAACATTTATTTTGCATAGACTTAGACAGATCTTAAGAATATTTGGAACAATCTCCCATCTCCATTGAGACAGAAGATAATCAAGTCCATCAGAGCAGCTCTCAACAAACCTCATTCTACATGAGAAAGGAGCCAATAACATGGCACCTTTTCCTCATCCTTGTCGAGTGGTATTAAACAACATTCCGATGGAAGTCCTGATGATGGAGCCGGACATTGAGATATCGATAATTTCAGCGATCTGCATCCCCATTGCTAAAGATTTGTCTTTCAATGCTGAGGATAGGATTGACGATGGCGACAATAATAGTGACAATGAGCAGGATGACAGTACCAGGAGCCATACTCAACGACATCGTGGTTTCCAGCTGGATGATGATAATGTCAAGAATGAGGAGGATGAGGAGGAGGATGAGGATAAGGATGAGGATGAAAATGAAAATGAGGACGAGTACAAGGACTAAGAATCAGAGTCGGTTGATGACTGCAACAGAGAGAGTAGTTGAGAGGATATGCTTCAAGCTGGGTGCAATGTGTAGCATGGCATTTATAATGGGTAACATTTGGAACCGAAAACTGTATATATTAGAGCTTAATATCAAACATCATTAACAGTAACGTCACTGCACTATGTCAGTTGTCAAAGATGTGAAAGCAAGTCAGGAAATCAAATAAACATCGAAAGCTGTAAACATTGCATTATGTCATGGTTTATATTGCACTCATGCATTACATGAGTAGTATTGTAGATCAAAAGGTATGCTCACTGTATGGATGTGTCAGTAAGAATCATGTACACTGAATAGCACTTTAAGTCAGGAATGCTGTGTCAAGAGGTACCAGTGTAACGCCAGACGTTGTGTATATGTACATGTAGTGTTACTCAACGATTAGGTTTAAGAGGTTTCCTTTGAAGTGTCTGTTGGGCAATAAATGTTCTGGCGTCTGGAGTGTGACTTGGTTTTCTTTCCAATATATTGTAGTGTAATATTAAACAATATGTAAATTCTTTTTCATATTCCACCAGCATTCTGTTGCACTATGATGATGAAATATCATTTCTATCTACTATATCTGTACTATATTTCTACAATCTTTCTGCTCTGAAAGGGCATATATCCTTGTACGACATATAGATATGATTGAAAACAGAAATAGATAATAAAAACGATATTAATTGTAAGGTAAGGTAAGTATGTATATAAGTAAGATAATTGCAATCATACAAAAGCACTTGGTAAGGTGAATATATTTGATGGGTACTTACCCTGCCTCTGCTGCCACTGGCAAGTGCACTTGTCTGCCACGTACACTTGTGTGTCAAGTACACCTCTGATCCAAGTACACATACAAGGACAAGTATACATGGAAGCCAAGTACACTTATGAGGTCAAGTATTCCTGGCACCACCATGTCATTGTCCCCCTCTTTATCTGCCGACCTCCTGGGCTGCAGCATATATATACATAAACAAAGTCAAGATGATATGCATAAGCATTTGAACATATGCATACATCTCACAATCAATTGATGACATCACAGCACATTTGGCGAATGGAGAGATCCCACCTTCTGTGGCCAGGGTAAAACCCATGCCGACCCTATTTATAATAGGTCGAGATTTATAAGAACTGAATTGAAGAAAGAGAAGAGAACTGAAGAAATGAGAAGGAAACATCTAATTGACCCTGAATCTTTCAAGTTCACCTCTGAATTGAAGCTGCTCCAGCAGTAGACATCCAATCCTACTCCTTGAGCAGGCTTGCAAGTTCATGATTCCAGATATCCACGTGTACTTCCAGTTGTTTTTGAATCAAAGCAATTGATTTCCGTAATTGAGGCTGGAAGATATTAATATTACTGGTGCTATTGGCTTCCGCTATTTGATTCTCTTGTCAAATATATTCATCAATATTATCTGACAGATCAGACCATCATGGTGGTACTGCATCTATGCAGCAGTCAACTAGTATAAATACATAATCTACTTATCATGCACATAGCAGCTGCTTTTCAGGGGTCTCAACTATGTATGATTTCTCCAATGTACTATTGTAAATCCAAACACACAGTAGACCCCTTTTGTTATAGTCTATGCTCTCAGCATTGATAATATGCGTCTTACCAATTTGGCTCCAAGTCAACTCGTATACAGATTATAGGTATTTGATTCTCAGGTTGCAATTCTGCTTCAGATCCAGTGGCGTTTTACTTGTATCGGCCTCACTTGGTCCTCAATTACAGTCATCATTTGTCGACATGCTTTGGAATATATTTAATCGAGTTGTAGTATCTAACTCGTATATCTACTAGATGGTCATACCTTCAAGTAACTAAGTATCCTTTCGCTCCAGGTGCATCAAGGCAGACATTATCTGATTTCTATGCCTTTGTCATCCGAATCCATGAAGGCAGTAGGTTTGCACATGCCATACCTTTCAGAATCTAGCTCAAACATTTATACCTTAAAGTCTAGCCTGATATGGTTTAGCCCTACTATGTGTGGTAATGTCAATCGATTATAGTCATGGTATCATTTGGTGCTCACAGAGATAATGACCAATTGCAAAGCATATTTATTCTTTGACATATATAATTCATGAGCATGCCATACAAGGTCAGAGTTGCCATATAATTAAGTACATTTATATTCTCAGCTATACAGTTTCAAGGTGATAGCGTTCTCATATATCCAACACGATAGCCATCTCATGTGCATATCAAGGATTGAAGTTGGTTCACATTCCGCTCAGCTTGACAACTCTACTTCTGATCTTGCTTGCTCTCTGTCACTAGCACTGGATACGGTTGACTCTATTGATCATTAGTTGACACTAATTGTACAGCGAATCAATTTCGTTGTACCTCCAGTGATTAAGATCAGCATTGTAACCAATGACTTCACGTTCAATTCTAGTCTCCTAGATATACTTGAACATGATCATAGGGAAGAAAACCAAGTCATACCTCGGATACCGGAAAGTCTAGGGCTCATCAGATGCTACAGACGAAACCTCTTGAGTCTCGTCATACTCTGACACAACTCTGACACTACAGATGTAATATTTGCATCCAGATGCACTTACAAACACAGCATGTTTCTCCATAGACACTTGCAGGTAGACCATTTATTTCCAGACCCAGCATGCTGTACGGTCGCAGTCTTGATTCCCTGTCACAGCCTTGATTTATCCGAGCAGTCAATTGATTACTGAAAGTCACACTTGATTCTGTAATGTATTGCTAACTATATACAAATAATCATGGTAGATCTTGGATGCACTTGGGGCTGTACTTGGAGCTAGTACACGGGTGGAGAGAATCAATACAGGCTGCGTGCAAATAGTTGGACAGGCCTGATTCAGCTGGCAGGAGACTATTGAGATTGGCTGGCTTACCGCTGGCTAGACGCGATCGAGCCATACTGGCTTCACACAATCGAGCTGTACTGGTTTTACGCGATCGATCTGTACTGGCTCACGGCTGGCTGGTCACCATGTAATTAGAATGGTCAGACCAAGAACACAGTATATTAAGCATTCCAAGGTGCTGTGCATAGTGATATTCGACCTGGTGAATACCTAGCGCCTAGAGTTGTTGTTGCAGTGACTAACATCGAATTGTCATGGACTTACATATTATCTGGCCTACCGACATTCCAGGCACTTCAGACATACGACCCATATCAGGGTATGACTAATGCGCCCATGTACACGGATTGTTTCCCGATAATCTCATTGACTTACTTTGCAGCGGCTACATACTTCCTTATGTAAGTATCTATAGTATGTTAATAAGATTCTTTACAGAATTACACAGCAGTATTAAGAGCTCAAAAGTGATCAGACTCAAAGTTGTCATGAAAGAGACTTTTCCCTTTACCTCTGAGAGTATCGTCTGCAGGGGAATACATCCTCTCCTCATATGTTAGAGCTTCAGCAATGATACTCCTTTGGCTCTCCTCTTTGGCTTTGGCTGTTGCTTTGATTGTAGACATTAAGTTATTGACCTGCTTACCTGAGATGTTGACTCCAAGAACATCAGCAATCTGTGTCCCCTTAATTACCAGTAGGTGGTCATCATATGGTCTATATGTCAAGGTCACCAAGAGCTATCCGACAGGTATCTAGTACCCAATGTTATAATCAGACCATCTCTATTGGCTATTGGTGGAGTGTATTGAGCCTTCCAGTTACTCGATAGTAAAGTCTTAGGCCGATAAGATTTCATTGACCTCCAGCCGACCTGCGAGCAATGTATACACTCTAGGCCAAGTACATCAGGTAGCTAAATGCACTTAGGTGGCCAAGTAAACCTATGAGGCTAGGTGCACCTGATGTCTGTAGCATGATGGGTAAATATGCAAGTACTTCTGGTGAGATTTTTGTTGTAGTAGTAGTTTCTCTGATTTCGGAATAGTCATTCCCCTCTGCTTTGAGATTGGCACTCAATGGATGACTAAATGTGGCCGGTACATGCTGTGTTGAGTCTTGTATCGATTCCCTTATCGATATTTGTAGAATCCTGCAGGTTCGATTGCAATTGAGACTTTGAACTTCAATATCTGGATTCAATTGCACGTCTAGCAGAACATATTATAAAGTAAGCATTTCTTAAAGAAATGGATAGAATCAAAATATAACCCTATAACACCATATTGACATGAAAACTCTTGTATCCTATCCTGCTCAGGAGTGAGTACGATTGCAATCTGAACTTGCAAAATCTGCATTACCCGGCTCATTCATGTCTCAAAAAGTGGTATATGCCAAGCAGCCATTGCTCATCAATTCATGATTGTCCATATTGAGTGTTGTATTGTCAACCTCAAAGTTTGAGGTCACTGTCCTTTTTCTTTGCAATATTATCAGTACTGCTACCGATAATGATGACTGCTGGATGATACCATTGGTCAGATTTGCCTCAATATAGGAATTCAGAATTCTTGACTGAACCTTTGATGTTTTGTAGATACACTCATATGGGAGCATGGGTCCAGATTCCCTGTCGATCACATGGTCAATTGATCACAGTGGTGACAGCATCCTGGCCTTAATTACTGACCTCTAGGAGTTCCTGATCCTGGCAGAGATATGGCACCATCATCACTAGGTACTATATAACATACCGAAGCTGCATCTATACTCATTAGCTTGTATACATAATCCTAAGATGGAACTGATGGTTGGACTCCAGCAGTACTTGTCTTGACAGGTTATTCTCGATGAGAACCCTTCGCCATCTGGTACTCCCTTCATGACTTGGTGAGCTGGTAGCAGTCATTCAAGAACTGTCAATGTATAATACTTCTATCGCAACTACTGCCGCTTCTTGTACTCGCTTGTCCAGCTCAACACACTCCTCTCACCATTGGTGATGCATACCATGCAAGCTCTCAGCCACCCTGAGAAATCGTCAAGTTATATAGTGAATACCATGGGAATCCTATTGCTAGCTAAGGGATTCTGGAATACGGTGGTTCTGAGTAGATTTCAGGAATCTTATTCACTTTGCTGTCCTCCTGCAGTCGAATCCTATCAGTTAACTATGAGAGTTCTGATATTACCTGGGTGGCCACATGTGGTACCCATGCTTGGAGTTCAGTATGTCAAAAGTTAAAAAGTCACTCTGCTGGTTTCTTGCCTACGTATGTCAAGAAGTAGCTCATAAGGTTCACCAACTGGAGGCTATCACGTAATAGTATTAGCAGTCACATTCTGCGAATTACTTAGATGTCTGATCCAATTGAAATTGATGACAATCTAAATGAGGTTCATTCTTCTATACAGAAAAGGTTATCTATTTGCCCAATCCTGATAGGGTATGGAGGAGAGGATTGATCCATTCCCAAATAGGGGGTTTGACAACTTTGATATGCTCCATTCCCGCTAGGAAATCTGAAGATTTGAGGTGTCATTTTGTTGGTATTTTGTACTTGATTATCTGTCTGATACTATCGTCCAATAGACTATCAGCTTTGACCTGCCTAACACTTTAGAATATTCAGGGGTTGAACTTCCCACTCAGAACTGTTTTATGATCTGCAATCAAAGCTCTACTATCAGGGTCTTAAACTCTGGCAATCAATAGTCTTTCTCCCTAAGTATACTTCTGTGCTCCTGTAATCATTTTGAATAGGTACACTTCGGTACAATACTGATACACTGAATGTGAGCTTGCAGCTTGGTTTCTGGATGCTAACATAGTACAGATGCGACTCAGAGCTTCTGTTTAAACAGTAGGAACGTAATTGTCAAGTGCACTGCAGACCGTTCACTCAGCTCAGAGGATGGTAATCATGGGTACACATTACAGCTTCCACTGAACTTGTATGAAGCTAATAATCATGTGTACTTGATCTAATACATTAATGGTTGGTGACTTTTTGCCACATTGCATTGTCAATGAACTGATATGATTAAGGGTAACTGTCAAAGAACCGATGAATCGATGACTATAAGGATATTGTCAATAAATATTGTGCTAGCACTTTGAGTAGCTCATTAGCTCACCATCAATTGTTTGTACATATATAGTTGATCTCATCAAACGCATTTCGAGGTCTTTTCAGGTGTATTATCACTAGATAGATTGGGAGTGTATTCAGATAATTTGTTCTCAGAAATGTCTCAGAATTGACTCAAGTCACATCAATCAACACTAATACCCAGAATATGTATTTCAAATCATCATCCGACTGATGATACTGTATATGGTTTCTGAATAGTGAAGAAAAGGTATATTCTAGAACAAATTAATTGACATGTAAGAGTGATGTTGATGAAGGTTCACTACCACTTTGTACCCAATTTGGTGTGATGTATGTCGATCCTCCATTTGTATACAATTGATTTTGTTAAACGTGGTTTGAGGACTTTCTCACAGTAACTATAAGGGCCAGTAACAAATGTTTTGGAATTGATTATCCTTCAAATCACCTCGGAATGGTATCTGCAGTTGTCAATTGACTCAATACAGGAATACTTATGAAGTGTTGATTCTTGTAGGTCTCGAAAAGTGAGGTTTTGCGATGCATTTGAATTTGTAATGTTGAATAGTTGTCTACTTGGCCAGCAACACCACATTGAGGGCTAGCTGAAATCAGAATCGTCTCTGCTATAGTCATTTGACTCGATGGAAGGGTATATATATCTGGAATCATTGATATTGTGATGATACCCTTTGAGGGTTGTGAATTGAAAGATTATTCGAGTTCTCAGAGGTATCTATCATGGCTGGTGACACATCTCTTCAAAACTGAATAGCCTTCTGTATCGACAATCTAGCTATAGTTCTCAGTATAATTATGGCAAGCTGAGACGAATCATAGATATCGAAGCCGTTATCGTCATAATCACCTTTATTGATAACATTATCCTCATCACCCAGGTTGTTATGCATGAAGAAAATGCAATTTTCTCCCTGGTATAGCACCCACCTTCCGGTATCCGCCTTGGAGCTCGGGAGGCTTCAACACACTTCCGTATCATTTGACTATGCTACAATACACTCCAGGCTGTACTCGGTATACCTGTGAATTTTCCACAATTACACAAGACCATCTCACAGCATTCCTACTACTTCCTGGGAGGTTCACCAATCTGCTCCTTTGCGTACTCCACTCTGTATGCAACCCAGATGTTTCACAGCTGTCACCGCCAATTGGCGTCATCTGTAATTCCATTCATAGATCGTGATGTCAATTCATCGCTGCTACTTTAAGCATCGTCACAAGAGATTTGTATAAATAGACATCTCTAGATCTCATTACACTAATATATTGTCTATATACAGCAGCTGGATATCGAGCGCACTCCTTCGTTAGACTCCTCTCATTCGTTTGAATAAATGGTAGAGGTGGCTCCAAACCTTTCGTCCATATGTATTTTGTCTTAATATACTTTTCAGAACATATTCAAATCTACTTGATTATTTACAATCCATACCGAACCGTTCCCTGTCGCTGTCCGGATGTCTGGGACCAAGTCGCACAGCCCTTTATTTTTGTCCACGGCAATAACATGTGTTGTTGATTCCTTCACCATACTGAAGAACCCATCCAGTTCTTGTGGGTGCCCTAAACGATGCTCGAAATGTGTACTCACAATAATGGCCAACTCCAGTGATGATGGTCTATCAACCCAGGCTTAAAGGGATGAAAGGAAATGAGGGTGCTGCTGCAACCGCCCACCGCCAGTCCTTGCAATCATCCAAAGTAACAGCGAGGTCCTGGTCGGTGATGAATAGGTGAAGTATAACACGGAAAATGTGGGGCAGCAACCGCTGAGTCCATCATTTGTACTTTCACCCATGTGCACCCATATCACCTACGGTGGCCACCTGTACGTCTCACCATCTGGTGGACCCTCAACACAGCAGTCAAGCAGAATCCAGTTCATCTGCTGAGGGTTATAAAATTCCGGCATGTAGAAAGACACCTTATTGTGAGGTTGTAAGGTTACCTCTTCCTTGAACTCATTTCCGGAACTCCACATCACACTGACCGCATCACAGCCCCAGATCTGATGTAGATACAGCCTGACAAGTAATGGCAATGTCGGGATGTTGAAGGTTGCAGCTTCTTCAGCTAATGATATCCGCTTGAAAGACCATGAACATGCACAAAGAGTTGAACTTTTAAACTGCCGCAGAGGGTGTGTACTGTGTCGAATCCAAGGTTCAGATTCGCTGGCAATAATCCTTTTCTGCCTGGGGTACCTGGTCATTTGCCATCTCTCTCGACCCATCATCATGTTTTGGACTACTTCAGTCTCCTCAATATACCAACCGTACAAAGCAAGCCACCGAAAAGTCTATTCCGTGTAGTTCATCGCGGTATAGCGATCATTGCGCTGAAGAAGCTGTAGCATGAAGTTGACCCCATTGCTGATACGGTATACTTCCTTGACATTCAAAATGTGCAAGAGTTCTGAGATCTCGATTGAAAAATTATCGGGAGCACTCATACTGGTGATGAACTCGTGGTAATAACAGAGGAGGTACATTTAGGATTTTTCGAAGTGATAGAATTGCAGCGTTAGCTGCTTCCGTAAATTCGGACCTTTCCATAGAATCCCATTCCTGATCATACTTCAGGTGCTTCCCCGTCATGGGGTGACTATAAGCAGCTTGAGCTACCTGACTTGCCCCGTAAACTTCAATCCCCAGATGCCAGACAACCTCTTGTTCGCACTCTTCTGACCAATCAATTGCTGCTTCTCAGCTTCGAACAGGCACCGCTTGAACTCCCAAGTTGCAGTGACAATGACCTTCAATGCATCGAACACAGCAGTTATGATGGCGTGACGTTCCCGTTCAAGTTCTCGAGCAACCTTGCTTGTCTGTCTATAGCTAGCTTGGAAATACAGCTTGAGTTCCAGGCGGTCCTGAGCTTATTTAAATAACTGCTCAAACAGGGCAAGCTGATCTGTAGACGCTCCGTAAAGCTCTGCTTCGAGTCATAACATTGTTGTCGCCCACTCGTGTACATTTCAGGTAGTGGCGTACAGCTACTCTTCTTTCAGGTACACCTCAAAAGTTCTCAGCTATCCCATTGTGATACCATAAATCTCCCAATCAAGCTTTCTCTCTATCTTCTCCATCGCCATGTCTTTAAATTTTGCTGCCTACACTTAGAAGTCGCTTTCTAATCGCTTTGTCTGAGTATCAGTAGTATGTTGAGGGGTGAAGATTTGTTTGCACTTGTAAAGACTTTCGAAAGCTTCATCGAGATATTGCAACGAGATATCCGAGTTCGATCTCTGGCTGGCTAGTAAAGGCAATTCAATCAGTACTCGAATCGTTTCCATAACCTCCGAATCAGATATATTTTATAAGATTGTTTTCCCTGCAACCTCGCTAGAAAGGAGGGGAGTACATACTGCAGATAGACTTCTGAACATTTCTTGGATTTTCATGCTATGCCAGGATCCATTCTTGAGAGTATCAAAGGGTTTAGAGAAATGCAACATGTTAGGGTAGTGTGGAACTGAGGTGAACCGGGCATCGAATTCAGCTTACAAGCCTCGATCCGTGACGTATTCCAATAGCCAGTTGACGAGATCTTTCACGATCCCGAAATAGAGTTGGTGAAGTACATCTGGTTGGCAAAGGTGATAGACGTTACACAGAGGATAATCCCATAAGAGATTCAAAGTCGGTTGCAGATGCACCTCTTTGAATTCAACAAGTTGATTCTCCTCCAGGTGCTCCTGAGTGCATGACGTACATTGAGGCTTCCAGTTGCGAAATACTTTGCCATCGCCCATCTCAGATCCCTTCGATACATTAGTCACATGGTATGCTCCTCCGACTATCTTCGTGATCATTGCGATCTCCAGATAGTCTCCAATCCATGCTGCTAGCAATGGGTAGAAGGTATGTTTGAAACTGTCAGTGCAATTCCACTTGTAACTAGTGCCACTGATATCAACTTCTCTAAGTGGTTTCAGGATGGTATGGATCGTGTGGTGCCATGAAGAGTCTATATTAGTTGTGCCTTTCGGTGGAACTGGAATGAATCCCATCAGAATCCAGGAGTGCCTTGATATTGCACGACGAATATCTTTCTGAATGTTTCCAATACTCATATATAGCGGCCAGATGATCTTGTCGCCAGAGAAATTGGTGAGATGGATTTTGTCCAAGACGTAGATTACTGGCACAAGTGTCGTACTGTCGGGTTGTTGCTCCTGAGTTTCATACTACCACTCTTCTGAGTTCATCTCACTATAGATTTGATGATCAGCCGAAGTGTACAGCTGCACCAGAGCGAAATCTAGGTGCTCTGCAAACGGTCAACACCCCAAAAGAAACTGGATACACTTGAAAATATCCCTGCAGTATATATTTCCATATTTTCCAGGCAACTGAAGCCAACTCACTGCTCCCAGTCCGAAGTCGAGGCACTTGTAATGACGTACATCCTTGTATGGATAGATACTTATATATATGGTTGGAAACGGAATAAGTAATAAAGATATCAATTGTACAGTATGTAGGTAAGATAATCGCTAGCGTGCCAAAAGGACTTTGCGAGGTGATTTTATATGAATGGCGCTTACCCAGCATCGGCAGCGAAGTGCACTTATGAAGGACCTGTGCGCTTGAGAGCCAGGAGTACTTATGAGGGCCAGGTTAGCTTGGGAGCCAAGTGCACTTATGAGGGCCAAGTGTGCTTGAGAGCCAAGTGCACCTGGCACCGCCATTATATCATTTCCCTCTTTATCAGCAGACCTCCTGGGGTGCAACATATATATACATTAAGAAAGATAAGATAAGGTGCGTATACCTCTGTACGACTGCATAAGTCTCACCACTGATCAGTGCCATCACGGCAGCCACTCAGCAGATCCGGAGCACAGGGAAACTCCACCTCCAGTGGTGATGGTAAAATCTATGCCGACACCATTTATACTGGGCTGAGATCCATAAGAAATGAAGACAAGAAGGAGAAGAGAAGGAAACGTCCAATCAACCCTAGATCCTCCAAGTCCACCTCTGAATCATAGTCCACCTCTGAACTGTTCAGCAGCGATGACATCGATTATGGCCGTGGCTTCCTTGGGTGCTCCCGATGGAACTTGTCGACTAGTTCTTGAGTATTCTCGAGGTTCCCTGCCGGCTCCCAACTCGTACGTAGGTAGTTATAATCGGCCCACTGGATGAGGTAGTGGATCATCCGATAGGGTCACTTGGAATCGAGAATCTGATCGAGCTCCCACTTGTCCATATCGTCCACAATCATCGGTTGCAGTTCCGAAGGCGGCAAGTACTTATCAAGCAGGGAGATGTGAAACACATTGTGAATACGCATCGTCTTTGGCAAGTCTAATTTGTAAGCATTCTTGTTGATGACTTTACTCACCGTGTATGGTTCCACACGCTTGTAATCTAACATCTTTGACACCCTCACCATGTTGATGTTCCGAGTCGACAGCCAGACCTTATTTCCAACCTCGAACGTCATCTCTTTTCCGCTGGCGTATCTTGTCTGGTGGGGTTGGACTTGCAACAAGTTCTCCCGGAGGGTACGGTGTGTCTCCTCGAGGGCGGTTGCCATGGAGTCCACTTGGGCTTCAGACTTCAAGTGGACTCGAACTAAGTCTTTGGGTACCTTGAACTGCATCATCAGGTGGTAGATGTAGTTGGCCCAGAAGGGAGTCATCCTCATCGAAGCGAGCACAGCGTTGTTGTACGCCAATTTGACCAACGGTAGGAGCTCCACCCAGTTATTCTGCTGATAGGTGTAGAAGAGTCGGAGATACTGCTCCATCGTCTGATTCTGCTGCTCCATCTAGCCATCCATCTGCGGATGAAATGTGGTCTACAGTTGGTGATCCATACTCATATGACTGCAGACCCTCGCCCAGAATCGGTTCGTGAACTGAGTACCCCGATCGGTGATAATATTGTCAGAGACACCGTGTTTGCCGATCACATGCGAGAAGTAGAGACTGGCCAGTTCTGGTGAGTTGACATCTCTTTGCTAAGCAGGAAGATCGCGATCTGTGTCAGTCGATCGATGATGACTAGGATCCACATGTATTCGGACGCGGTCCATTTTGCCAGATCTGTGACAAAGTCCATGGTGACACCTTCTCATGGTCGTGACGGTGGTGGCAGTAGCATGTTGATTCCATGGCAGGCATGCTGTGGGACCTTGATTTCGTGACTTACTTTGCAACTGCTGACGTACTTCCTTATATACGCGTCCATTGTGGGCCCAAAGAATTCCTTAGAGACTAACTCAGTAGTTTTAAGAGCTCCAAAGTTACCGGACTCAGGGTTGTCATGAAAGAGACTGATCACTTTGACGTCCAGAGTGACATCTGCTGGGACATATATTCTCCCCTCATAAGTCAGAGCTCCAGCGATGACACTCCATTAGTTCTCGTCTTTGGCTTTGGTGTTGGCTTTGGCTTGCCTGGGGCCATTGAGTTATCGACTGACTAATGCAAGATATCGACTGCCAATCGGTCAGTAGCCTGGGCCTTCCTAATCGCCGGTAGGATGTTATCGTAGAGTTTGATGACAGGTGTAGTCAGTGTTCCCAAGAGTCGGCCAATGGGATCCTCATAGCCTTGCTCATAGTCGGACCGTCGGCGGGGTATTTGGCGCCTTCCAAGTATTCGATGCTGAAGTCGTATGTCGAGAGAATTTCCGACCACCTAGCTTCCAGCCATGAGAACCATTTAGAAGTTTAGAAATACTCAAGGTTCTTGTGGGCACAACGTACCAAGACTTTGTGGCAGGTGGCTTTCAGATAGTGTCGCCATTACTTGAAGGTCTTGGTGATGGCAAGGAGTTCGCGATCGTACGTGTTGTAGTTCTGCTCAGCTGGAGAGTATTTCCACAAGTAGAAATTGACTGGCCCGAGTATTCCAAAGCCATCATACTGGTTCAGGATGGCTGCAATCGCAAAGCCACTTGCATCTGTCTGGATGATGAGTGGCTTGGCCAGGTCGAAGTGCTACAAGATTGGTGAGGCGGTGAAGGCCTTTTTGAGTTTCCAGATAGCCAGCTGTGCTTCTCTCGTCCACTCCCACTTGGTCATTGACTTCTTGGTTGACTTCAAACGACCTCCGGTGTTTTGTCTCCCGGGTTTCTGTAAGGACGTACGTCCTCATATGGATGCATACACGTAGATATGGTTGCAAACGAGAATAAGTGATAAATGTCAATTGTAGGTAATGTAGGTAAGATAATCGCTAGCGTGCCAAAAGCAGTTCGCAAGGTCATTATATATGAAGGGCGCTTACCCAGCCATGGCTGCCCAGTGCACTTGGAAGCCAGGTGCACTTATGAGGGCCAAGTATGCTTGGGAGTCCAAGTGCACCTGGCACCGCCATTAAATCATCCCCCTCTTTATCAGCAGACCTCCTGGAGTACAATATATATATACAGAAAGAAAGACAAGGTTAGGTACGTACGCCTTCGTACGTCTGCATAAGTCCCACGACCGATCGGTACCATTACGGCGAACTCACGGTGGATTCGGTACACGGGGAAATCCACCTCCAGTAGTAGGTGGTAAAACCCATGCCAACACCATTTATATTGGGCCGAGATCAATAAGAAATGAAGAGAAGAAAGAGAAGAGAAGAAAATGTCCATAGTGCTACCTCGGTGGTACTCGAATTGGTAAATGCCATTGGCTGACTTGCAGCCGCCATTTGGCATCGATATATTGTAGTTGATACATGATATGCTGGACGCGACTTCCCACTAATCGATCGATTGATCGTATACGATTTCTTTCGTTGAACGCATTCGTGAATGTCATCTGAGAGGCAAGGCCATCACGGTCGGTATTGCATTGATGCAGCAGTAAACTAGCATAATTGCATGATGTACTTATTTTGGTCATAGCTGCTGCTCTTGCTAGCTTCTCTAATTCGTATGATATCCATGTCTCTGTGCTTCTTGTATATCCAAGCACACAGTTGACCTCATCAGTGATAGCCTCCACTCTCAGCATTGATCATATACGTATCACCGATTGGCTCCAAGTTGACTCGTATATCGGTCACCTTGATTCGACTTTCCGTTGTCATTCTGCTTCAGATTTGTTGAATTGTGTCGACATCATTTGGCCCTCGATTGCAGTCATCATATGCCAACATGCATTCGTACATGCTCGTCCGAGTTGCGGTATTCAACTCGTAAGTGTGCTGTAAGGTCATACTCACAAAGTAACCAAGCATGCTTCCGCTCCAGATGCATCATGGCAATCATTCCCTGGTTCGCAAGCCTTCGACTTCCAAATCGACAAAAGTAGTGGGTTTGCAAATGCCATGACCTTCCGAGCCTAGCTGTATGGCGCGTACCCTAAAATCTAGCCTGATACGGTCAATCACCACTATCGGTGGTGACGTCATTCGATTATCATCGTCGCTTCGTTCAGTTAAGGCCAATTGCAGGGCATATTCGTTGATATATCTAATTTGTAAGCGTTGGGTACAAGGTCATAGTTACCATGTAATTTGGTGCGTTCGTATTCTCGACTCTGAAGGTCCAACACGGTAGCCTTGCCATATGTCCATTAAGGTTTGCAGCCAGTTGTACATTCGGTGTATTCAGTGGTGCTTCCGATTTGGCGATGAAGACCAGTAGTATAGCCTTTGACTTCTCGTTCACTCCCAGACTTCTCGGTGGACTTGTACCTGATCTCATTGACTTCGCAGCCACTGATCTATCGTAGGCCAATAGAAATCCCTAGAGACTAACTCCGAAGTGTTAAGAGCTCCAAAGTGACCGGACTCGGGGTTGTCATGAAAGAGACTTATCACTTTGCCGCAGAGAGCATCTCCTCAGGGATATATATTTTCCCCTCGTAGGTCAGAGCTGCAGCGATAACACTCCATTGGTTCTTGTCTTCAGCTTTGGCTTCGGCTGTGTCCATTGGGTTATCGACTAGCTTACCCGAGATGTCGACCGCCACTTAGCCAGTAGCCTGGACCTTCTTAATCGTCGGTAGGAGGTTATCGTAGAATTCAACTGTCACGGTCACCAAGAGCCATCCGAAAGGCTTCTCGTAGCTGATCTCATAATCAGGTCGTCTCGATGGGCCATCAGCGGGGTTTTATTTGTGCCTTCCAGGTGCTCGATAGTAAAGTCGTAGGCGAGGCCAAGTGCACTCACAAGGCCAAGTGTTTGCGCAATTCAAGTGCACTTATGAGGCCAAGTGCACTTATGAGTCCAAGTACACTTACGCGACCAGGTGCATCTGACATCTGCAGCATGATGGGTTAAAGTTCCAGCACTTCTGGTGCAGATTACATCGTAGTAGCGGATTTTCGGTTCCGGAGAGGTTGTTCCCCACTTTTGAGGTCGGTACTCCGTCGACGACTCAATGCAGTGTCGATTCTCATCGATTTTCTCGTTAAAGACGGTTTCAATTGCTTTTGGGACTTTGTGCTTCTGTAGCTGCATTCAATTGCAAGACTCGCAGAATATCTTATAAATTAAGTATTTCTTAAAGAAAGGATAGACATAAACGTAACCTTGTATCGCCATATCGGCAAGTTGCACTCTGCACTCGAGAAATCTGCATTCCGCAGCTCTCTCATAGCTCAATAAGTGCCATCCTCCCAGCAGCAATTTCTCGTTGCAGCCAGCATAGTCAAGCATCTCCGAGATCAATGGAATAGGTTACCGATTCTTGATTGAGAGCTCAGTAGTCAACTTCAGAGTTTCAAGCCGCTGTCCTTCTTTGAAAAAATATCGGCGCTGATGCCGGTGATGATGGCCGCTGGATAAAACCATCGGCCAGGTTTGTCTCGAAGTAGGCCTTTAGAGTTCTTGACTCAACTTCCGACCAGTAATGGTTATGCCCATATGGCATCTTGTGCCCAGGGTCAATAGCATGGTCAATTGACCGGTACGGTGGCAGCATCTCTACCTTGGCCTTACTAAAGATCTCAATAAATTCCTGATACTTGGCTGCTATATGACCACCATCGTCGGTCAGTACTACTGGCGCTCCGGTCTTGTCTGCTGCATCTGCAAACATTAGTATTCAGTTCTTATATGGGAATGGAAGGGAAAGTTGGAATCCAGGAGTAGCGGTACTGCCGGCTCATCACAATGGAGCATGACCGTGGCGTACATCCTCCCTTTGTGACTCTGTGAGGTGATAGCAGTCATTTAAGCCCCGCATTGTTGATAACTCTTCTGCCGCAACTACCGCTGCTTCTCCCTGCTCGACCATCCAGAATCGGAGTTTCTCATCTGAGGTCCCACTTCATGATGTTCCCAGCAGTCTGGTACACTCTCCAAACCATAGGGTGAATGCCATGATGACCTTGTTGCTTTCAAGGAGATCGTCGAATGCAGTTGCTCCAAGGAAACAAATGTCCGAAGGCTTACCACCGTGTCCTTGCGAAGTTCCATTGGTATCCACATACGGGGAACCATTGTGATTCCCATTCGTGGCCTGTGGCCCACTAGGGATTCGCAAGGCCACGAGTTGACTGGCCTTCCAGTCAATTTCCGGGTTTCAGACCTTGAATCAAGGTAATCCCAAAACCAAGTCGTATGCCTTCATGGGTACAATTAAGACATCTGGTTCGTCAACGAAGTGCCAAGCTTTCAAAATACTGAACCGAGAGAGTAGCCTTGCTACTTTCTCCTGCAGATATCATCTCGCTGCCATCGAGACTCGAGGTTGCGATGAATGCAGGTTCGTCCCGGATGCGGAGCCGTCTTTGCAGCTTGGGTATTATGGGCTGCTGCCACCGGTGGTCTTTCCACCGGAAGTTGTCTCGGCGGCCAAGTAGACGTCCATCCACACAGGGATAAGACGAAATAGAGGTCATTCGCACTTGGATAAGACAAAGAAGAGGTCCATCTGATCTAAGGATGCAACCAAGTAGACGTCCATCCTGCTTGGATAAGACAAAGGAGAGGTCCATCTGATCTAGGGATGCAACCAAGTAGACATCCATCCCGCATAGATAAGACGAAGGAGTGGTCTATCCGGTGTAGTGATAAGACAACTCTATCGATGTGCGAAGGATCGCTCGCTGTCGATCGAAAATTGATTTATATCCAACTTGGATCACTCTCATGACGATAACAATCAGCATCGTGCAGTCGGTAGTCATTGTTGTCTCACATGGCATCGCCGGTTTCTCGAACGATTATCAGTAATTCGATTGAATATCAACGAGGGGCAATGGTGATTGTCGTTGCGATCAGGTATCGATCAATATGTTCGTAAAGATGGAATATCGGTTTAGATTCTGCCAATCGGTAGTCTTTCTCTGTAAATGCACTTCCATGCTCGTGTATTCATTCTCCGTAAGTGCACATCCATGCTTGTACAATCATTCTGCATAGGTGCACTTCCGTGCAATGCTGATGCTCTGTAAGTAAGCTTGCAGCTTCGTTTGTAGATGCTAATGAATTGTAGGTGCACTTTGAAGCTTCAGCTCAGTTCGGAGGAAGGCAATCATCAATTGCGCTTCAGATTGTAGAAAGGTAATGGTCAAGTGCACTTCATCGAACGGGTTGATCATCGGTTACTTCTTGCCAGACTTGATCAGGTGTGAACCGACAAGTTCAGGAATAACTGTCATAGAATAATGAATCGATGCTTGGAAGGGTATCGTCGATGAAGGCTTCACTAGCACTTTGAACATCTCAATAGGAAGCCCTCGAGAGCATTCTGACTAGTTTCGATTGTTCGCTCACATGCGAGTGCTTTCGTCAAACGTATTTCAAGCACCTTTCGGTGGTGGTCATCAGGCCGATCAAGGGTGTATCAGGATTGATTGACCTCCGAATCGTCTTGGAATTAACTCTGCTCTCATCAATCAACTCCAGTAGACGGAATACTTATCTCGAATCATCACCTTAGTGATAATGATCTGTATGGGTTCTGAGTAGTGATGTTGATGAAGGTTCGATTAGTCTCTATCATCCGTTCATATGCGATGGATCTCGTTAAATGTATTTCTCGGTATTCTCAGCAGTGGCCATAAGGGCTGGTGACGTATTTCCTGGGATCAGTTGACCTCCGAATCATCTCTGATTCGTCACTACCATCGTCAATTAACTTGATATAGGTGTACTTATCAAGCTTTGATACATATAGGTCGTGAGAATATGTGTGTAAATGTATTAGGATCGCGGTTGGTGATGCAACTCATTCGAAATTATCATGTAGAGTAGGTGACACCACAGTCGGAGCTAATTGACTACTGAACCGTCTCTGCAGCAGTCAATTGACTCGATATAGGAATACTTACCCTGATCCATTGATCTAGTGGTCATACTCGGTGTAGGTCAGGAATGGAGATATCTTTCGAGTTTTCTTGGGTATCTATCTATCATGACAGGTGACACATCTCTTCGAGACCGATTGACATCTAAATCATCTTGGAATCGTCCCTACTACCATCAATCAACTCAATAGGATGATTACTTATCTTGTATCGACAATCTAGCAATAGTACTTTGTGTAGATCCGACGCATTGAAAAAGTAAAGAAATCTCAAAATCCTATAACGAAACCTATCTGGTGACTGAAAAGCGATTATAGAGTAAGGACGTACGTTCTCGTATGGATAGATACGCGAAGATACGGTTGCAAACGAGAATAAGTGATAAATATCAATGGTAGGTAATGTAGGTAAGATAATCGCTAGCATGCCAACTTGAAAAGCACTTCATGAGGTGATTATATGTGAAGGGTGCTTACCCTGTCTCGGCAGCCACGTGTACTTAGGAGCCAAGTGTACTTACCAAGGCAAGGTATGCTTAGGAGCCCATGTGTACTTGGCATCGCCATTACAGTTTCCTGGGCTCACTTGACTTCAGACATTCAGTAAGAGGAAGTATCACCTTCGCATATATCCTGATGAACCTCCGGTAGAAGTTTGTGAAACTGAGGAGGACTTCGACATCCCGTACCGACATGGGAGTCGGCCAATCCTCGATCATCGTGATCCGATCTCTTTCCGTGATGACACCATCAGCAGAGATGTACAAGCTGAGGAAGCTGACCTCTGAGACTCCAAATTGGCACTTCTCTGGTTTGCAATAGAGGCCGAACTCCTGCAGTTGTTGTTGTACCTTTCACAGGTGCTCTTCGTGCTCCCTCTCGTCGGTGGAGTAAATCAGGATATTATCGAGGTAATATACTCCAAAGTCGTCAATGTAAGACTGATGGCATTGGTCGATGTAAGACTGAACAGTAGCCGGTACATTCGTCAGACCGAATGGCATGACCTTGTACTCGAACTGGCCGTATTAGATTTGGAAAGCTGTCTTGTACTCGTTACCTTTCGTAATGCGAATAAGGTGATAGGCTCCGCGATGATCGAGTTTCGTAAAGATCTTGGCTCTGCCAATACTCTCAAGCATCTCCGAGATAATTGGAAGGGGGTACCGATACTTGATTGTGCTCTTGTTGAGAGCTCGGTTGTTCACACAGAGTCTCAAGCCACCATCCTTCTTCTTTGCAAAAAGTATTGGTGCCCCTGCTGGTGATGATGACCGCTGGATGAAACCATTGGCCAGGTTTGTATCGATGTAAGCCTTTTGAGTTTTTTATCTCAACTTTCGATAGGTTATAGATATGCCCATAGTGCAGCTTGTATCCGGATACCAGGTCGATCGCATGGTCAATTGATCGTTGCGGTGGCAGCATCTCTGACTTGATCTTACTAAAGATCTGTACGAACTTCCGATACTTGGCAGGGATATCGCCACCGTTATCTGTAGGTACCATCTAAGGTACAGCTCCATCTATACTCGTTAGTACTAGTTTCTTATATGAGAATGGAAGCGAAAGTATCGCGGAAACCAGGAACCACAGATCTAATGACCGTCCACAACAGAACCAAGGCACCGCAGCCAGTGAACTCCCTATACCGCCCTTCTCAGATGCCTGTGGAGGATTCGACGTGACATTGATGGTGGTCATCGGTGTATTTTCATCGCCACTTGGGGTCCGAAGAGATTGAAGTCGACCAGATATCCAGTCCACCTCAGTGTTCCTAGCCTTGAATCAAGGCAAGCCTAGAACCAGGTCATAAGCCATAGAAATGACCAGCACCTCCTATTTGTCAACCGGAGCCAAGTGCTCAAGATATTGAACTGAAATGCTCGTCTTTTGATTCTCCTTTGCTGACATCATAAATTGGCCGTTGAGACCCTGCGTGACTGTGAATGCCAGTTCATGTTGTAGCTCGAGGCATCTGACCAGCCTCGGAGACATGAAGATGCTCGTCGCACCACAGTCGATTAGAGCCCAAATACACTGCATCTCACCCTGTCGATCTCGTATGAATAATGCATGAACAATGTGAGACGAATCCTGCTTCTCTGTACCACATAATTATTGACTTGAAATGTGAGCCCGGGTGTGCTCAAAAATAACTCTCAATTTGAGAGCGATTCGGTAGGGCCGGATCTCATTTATCGTCGCCAACAACGATCTCATTTCCAACCTCTCCAGCCCTAACTTCTCTTCGTCCAGCCTCTACCGACAGACTAGGTGCTGGAACAGATATGCGATTGTTTTGACTGTTCAGTGTCGAACGACTTTTGGCATTTCACTTGGTAGTATCCACCGCCACCTCTGCCACCAGCGCTGCCACGGTGGCTTCCGTCATGGTTGAAGCTCAATTCATGCGTGCAAGCAGCACTGTAAGTTGGACCCTGAAGATGTTTATGGCTTTTGCTTCTACACCGTGTGTACTGCTTGTTAGCCATTCTGCCATCAAAGACCTCCTTTGAGACAAATGGTGCTGGGGTCAAGTTGCCGCGGGTGCTATCAGACCTGTTGTTGGTCGACTTCTTGGTCATTTGTTCAGAGATAGATGGTCGATAACTTCACTTCCCACCTTTTTGGGACGATTTTGGGTACCGTTGCAGTTGCTGCTGCTGCTGCTGGCTGCCGGGTTTCTTATCAGTGTGTATATCCTCTGAAGCTGCAGCCTTGTCGAAAAGGTCCTCGATTGTCTCGAACCTTCCACAAGCAGGGATTATCCGTCCGACCTTGTTTTTGAGTACGTGTCAGAGACCTGTCCAGGTTATGTTGTAGAGCATCTACTCGCTCTTTTGTATGGTCCATCTGGCCTGTCTCCAATTACCTTTCACATGGTTCGGGTAGGCTCTAACCGACTGATTAGGCAATTGTATGTATTTATCGATCACCTTCATCATCGCTTTCCTGCGGCGATCCTTGTCTCCATATATCAGGATCATCTCTTGTGCAAAAACGTCGAATACCTCCAGACAGGGGTCAGAATCCACGTGTAGCTTGGTAGCCCATTCGGAAGGGTCCATCATCGCTGTCTGATGCTGTGTCGGATCCAGATGGTTGATCCAGCAGTTAAGGAGCGAGATCGCTTATTTTACTTGATCGAGTCTGCCGCGTGGGAACCAGTGTTTGTGTGAGTCAAAACTGGAGTGTAACGTATAGATAAACTTGTCTAACTCCTTGGCTCAGCCGCAGTATCGTACGGGGTCAACCATGGTGAAGATTGCAGGTTTCGCATGCGTACTAGCTTAGTATTCGGCACGTTCGGTGGTCCATTTCTCTCGTTCGAAAGCCAATCGTTCTCACTCGGCCCTTAACCATATGGCCTACTGTTCGAACATTGTCGTTAGCATCTTATTGTGGGCCGACATTTCCCTATGATCCTCATCAGTGATCATCGATCTGAAGCCATCGTCGCCATCATCACTGAGAGCTTTGTCTTCATCTTCAACGTCGATCTCATAATCGTCATCGATCTCGACCTCTGGAAAGGCGGTCGGAGTGAACCTGAACCTCGTGATTTGACGTGTTTGGTTTTGGGACGTGGATGTTGCGGCCTGCAAGAATTCCTCATTATCGCGACTGTCAGTAACATGCAATTGAGTTGTTGATGACTTCTGTGGGGGTATTAGGGCTGCAATGGTATGAAATTGACAAATCGTCTGTTTGTGTATGTATCGTGACTCATCGAAACAGTAAACAAATCACAAAACCCCGTCAGCGAAACGTATCTGGTGACTGAAGAGCGATTATAGTATAAGGACGTACATCCTTGTATGGATAGATACTTATATACAGGGTTGCAAACGGAATAAGTGATAAACATATCAATTGTACAGTATGTAGGTAAGATAATCGCTAGCATATCACAAGCACTTCACGAGGTGATTTTATTTGAAGGGTACTTACCCCGCCTCGGCAGCCAAGTGCACTTGCGAAGGCCAAGTACACTTGGAAACCAGGTACACTTACGGGGGCCAAGTGCAATTGGGAGCCAAGTACACTTATGAAGGCCAGGAGCGCTTCGGTACCAAGTGTACTTACAAGGGCCAAGTGTGCTTGGGAGTCAATGTAAGGTTGTACATCCATATATGGCTTCGTATAAGTGTAGATTCAGTTGCAAACGTGGATTCGACAATGAGGTAGATTCAATAGGTAAGGTTATCGATGGCGTACAAGAGCAGTCGCATGAGCTGACTATATACTGGGTAGATTGGCGATTACCCTGCCATAGACCTGGCCATCATTACAGCCAAGTATACCTGGCACCGCCATTACAGCACCTCAGCAGCTCCCAGAGCTCCAATGCTGTCTGGAACGAAGTCGTGTGGAAATCGTCCAGGCCGCGCCGCAGATAGTCGTTTACACAGGTTTTGATTAGTGTATCCAGAGTACGGGCTTGTTGATAATCGAACACATTTGCAATTGGATGCCACTGCTTCCAATTCGGATTCCGGTGTTTGTCGTAGAGGCTCGTAGCCTCTCCCACCACTTGCCTACCTGTGGCCCCTCTATACATATCTGCATGGATGACTTTCCTGACGGTTACAAATATGATGTCGTGTTTCTCTGGTAGATCAGGTATGGGAGTGCTCTCGTAGTTGTACATGGCTGCTATGAACACTTGGACACTGTCAGATTCTCCTGCATTCGTTTACTTCTTGCTTTGATCATCTCGCTACTTACTAGATCTCCAATTTGCTTCTGTTCCAAGTCATTTCATTACCACTCCCATGTCGTCAAACACCTCTACGTGATTGTTTCGATAAGGTCGATCAGGATCAGTTGAGTTGGGGATCCGCTTTCCACATAGTGTGCATCTCAATCGTAAGAACTGATTTGTGCGATGGCTTATACTGGCAACCGTTATTACAGTATCTCTGGTAGATGGGGCGCAAAGAGTGTATGGTAAATGGTAGATGGTATAACAAATATATAGTGAACGGTAGATGGGGTGGGACAAGTGTATGGTGCATGGTGAGGAGTACCGATTCAGGGTTAAAGAAAGCTACTGAAGGTTCAAGTTGTACACCCCTGCAGCGAGAAGAGGCTCCACACCATATGACACGCAGGCTTGATAGGAATAGTCTTCAAACAGATAAATAACTATGTCACTTTACCCGACAAATTGTTTGTACCCCACGAAGTCATTGAGTTCCCGTCCCTAACTCCTGCTAAGCCTATGATTTTTGTACTGAGCACCTCACCAAAACCTCCAGGCAGAGGTTCAGATGCACCTGTAGATAGCAGCAGGGCTCGGATTGCATCTAATCGTGCAGCTCCCTTCCAATAGCAAGGCACCTAAGTCTGATAGGTATTGGATAATCGGAGTTTCCCATTTCTAGATAGTATTGTATGTTCCGATGTGTGGTAAATGTTCAGTATATTCCCAGATTCTGCAACCACAGACAGGGGTTCATTCAGGTTACCTGCTTTGTTATATGAGAGATGGACATCTGCATAAACAAGTATTAAGCCAGTAGACTGATATCACTGCTCGGGGCTTAGCCCGGAAAACCTGGACATCATTCGAGAGCATGGCCGGAGCCTTCTCGGGCATCGAGCTGAGAAGCACCAGCCCTGACTCGGACATGAGGCCGGTGCCTTGCGATCCCCCACCCTGAAGGTGAGGGTTCGGCACTGATACTTGGCTTCGGCTTTGGCAGTCGGCATGGAGTTTCCTTCTCTTTCTCTCATATATATAGAGCTCTGTTTTCCCTCTTCTTTGTACGGTAGACAATTCATCTTATTGCTCTCAACAACAAGTACCTCTCCTGAAACGCAGCAGGCTGATTTCGAGTATCAAAGTTTAACAAGCAAGGCGATGTCTGGTATTTATATGTTTTGTTTGTTCTAGCTTCAGAATCGTAGCATAGGTTGGGTGGGCTTTGAGAAACTGCAACCAAGTGGCAGGGGTGATACCCCACCTTTCATCTAGTGATCAACTTGAACTCTCCTAGCAGATAATGGGTGACGAAAACATGTGTCAAACATTTGTCAAACAAGACGATCGCGGGTGTTCATATATTTGTTGTAGCTTCAGAATTGTAGCAGAAGTTGGGTAGGCTTTGAGAAACTGCAACTAAGTGGCAGGGGTAATACTCAACCTTTCATCAAGGGATCAACTCGAATGCTCCTAGCAGACAATAGGTGACAAAAACCTGTATCAAAAGTTTGTCAAACAGGGCGGTATGGTAAGAGAAGTGTGGGCGAGGTCAGTGCTCATTGAGTATTCTCAAGAGAATGGTGAGTGTATATAAACATACCTTGCCTCCCACCAATGCAGTCCATCACACTACCTCATTCTCAGCAACTACTGCAGGTACCATAACTTTTAGCAAAAAGCTCTGAACCTCCTAACCTCCTCTTCGTAACTACTTCTATACATTATGTCACAGAACAACCCCTCCAACAACAACTCTCCGTCCAATCCAGAACCCCCGTATCAATATTATGGTGGTGCACCACCACAATGACCCAATCCGAATTGCCAGCTCAGCAGTGATGGGTCTCAGATGTGGGATAGGTTTGCCTGATATCCCAATCCCGATTATCAACCCCCTCGGCTGCCAACAGAGGAACTGCAATATGAACCGCACCCACTGAACAACTATCCTCCGTAGACTGCAACACTGATCATCAGCCCTGATGGATGGCACATGTGGAATATGTACCAACAAATCTGGGTTCCATATGAATGGGTTCCACCCCGATCACCTCTACCACAACCACCACCACCACCACCTTCAGTGAACCCAAACCCATCAATATCTCCGCCACCTAACAAAGACCGGCACACACTGCTGCCTCCCCCTCTGCAGCCAGGTCTACCTGGACCGGAAGGATCCCAGTTCACCCTACAGCCTCCTCCCCCTCCACCTGAAGCTGAAGGGCTCCGGTACACCCCACATCCTCCTCCCCCACTATCAAGACCACCAGTTGCTTCAGGCTCATGGTGCACAAACTCTCCCCCACCTATGATACAGCCCACCTCCCCTCAACCACTGCCAGCACAGCTGGGAGTACCAGGACCACCGATGCCTAGACCGGAAACAGCCACTTCTGAAGACACCAGCGAGAATGAAGGGAGTACAGCCCCTGACCAATGGAGATCGACCAAAACACTACCTAAACTGTCGACAAAGACCCCAAATTTTAACATCCCCTTCGGTCAATGCCTGTGGCAGATCACTCTCAGTAAATACCAGGGTCAGACAACTCCAGCCGACAATGTTCCACCCGATGGAACTGGTGATGGAAAAAAGCCACCCACTATCACTGGAGCTAAAGTGACCACTGGGCAACTCATGATTAAGATGAGCCAATTTAAAAAGTGGTCCAAATAAAGTGAGTGGTATGCCATGGAAAACCGACATCACCAAGTTTGAGAATTATGTCTGGTACGAATGGCTGATTCCTTCGCACCCTGAATGCGTGATGGGACCACTCCGCTTGAGGACGGAGGGAATCGAGGGGCATACCGGGTTCGAACTTTGGGAAGCAGCTATCTCAGATTTCATCCAGAGTTATGAGGAGTTCCTGCTCCTTGACCAATTTGATAATTCTGAGAGTATCAGGTACAAAGTGATTTACCATATTATCAAAATTCTCTGCACCCACCTGCGAGAAACAGCTACCGGAACTGTATATGGTGACAAAAACAAAGTGAAGAGAGGTGGTGGGAAGCGCAAGGTGGGGGGTAGCAATGAAGAATGCCCTCCCAAATAGCCGAACATTCAGGTGGCCGATATCCAAAACAAGTCGTTTGTGGTGTAGGTACGTGGAGATGCCACTTCTGGGTCTCTATTCAGGTCATTTCAAGGACTTGAAGGATATTTCGAACTTCTGAAGTGGATCGTTAAGTCAAAGCTGAAGGGTCCATTTACCCTCCAGACCGTATATCGCTGCCAGTGGAGTGAAGAAGCTGCTCACAACACCAGAGTTACGGTTGGGGAGGAGTTTTATGGTGGTGTTTGGAATCAGGAAACATAGAATGGGGGGGGTCCAGAACTTTCATGAAGTTGCACCTAAAGCAGCGACTCTGCTTCTTGAGGCGAACCTGTGGAATAGAGATGCGGAGGACCCACCTGAGAAGGTCCTGTTAGTAGAGGAGCCCAAGAAAAGCAATGATAGAGAGAAAGTAAGTTAGGAGTGCCTGAAGTGATGAATGAAGTTCTGGGCTAACTGGAATTCCATGTAGAGAGCACCCCCACAAACACACAAAAGGAAGTCTTCCAGAACTTCTGGTATATCACCTGATATACCCAGCAATTGGAGAGCTCCAGCCCAGCTAGATGACTAAGCTGATTTGCCTGTGCCACCAACCCCAAGTGCTCTTGCTGCGCTGGTGAAGGAAATTAAGAGTACCAAAGTTCTATACAGCGATTCACCATTCATCAAAGAGCTGATAAAGCCTCATGTTGATGAGCCAGAGCAAGTTGTAGATGATACTTTTATAGCTATTATCAACAATGCCTTCCAGCATGAGTGTCTTGAAGAAGCAGTTGTATTACTCTTTGCTGTGCCACGTGGAGTTTCACCTGCAGATGCCATTCGAGGGTCAAAGTATACCTTGAAGTAATTTTCAGAAGTAAGATTTCTTTCACATCAGATGAGGGCGATTTGGTTCCTTGTGCGCAGATGGATCTTCCATATGGACCTTTCTGGGGTGCTCCGGGATGATGAAATGGGACTTGGGAAGATGTTTACCTTCTTGGCTGCACCTCTTTATGTTAAGACTATTATAGAAGATGTGACAAATAACTATCAGACACAACTACCGGTGCCCTTGAACCTCTTGCTTGGTGGATAGTATCTGGCGATGGAAACGGGCTTCTCAACCCTCAGAGCTGTCCAGAAGCAATGGTACCCTTGCACTCACTCTAACCCTATTCCTCGTCGTCTTCTTCAGTTGCTTGATGATAAGCAGACAACTCACCTCCCACCATGGAATCCGGTACTCTGTGTGGTACTTCCGAGTATATGGGTGACATTTATTGGTGCAATCAACACCAGCACGAAAGGGACTCTGTTTACAGTGTGCGATCTCTGTGCAGAAGATGCTGTAGTCCTGACTCACGCACACCTGAACATCTCAGTGGAACATCCCGAGAGACGGTGGAATATCCAGGTGATCACCTACGATACATTCACGAGCCAGACACTAAGAAATGAGAAGACACAGTTTGCCAGCTCAAGAACTGCCAGTGTTCAGGGGAAATCTTCGATAAGGAGCACCACTTCAAAGGTCCGAAGTCCAAGGGTTGATCCATTGCATCTGAAGCTCAAATTGCTTCCAAAGTGCAAGATACGGCGATGTCGGCCTACGACTCACTGAACAACTGGGGATACATAACCCGGTGGCTGTTTACAATTCCAGATACATCTCAGAATTAGAGAGCAGTAGAAGAACATAGTCCCAAGGCTTTGTTGTCAGCGTTCACTGCCCTTCAAACCACTGTCACCAAGGGAAGTTATTCTGAAGCTCAGCAGGAAGCTGCCACTGTGATGACCAAAGTCCCTCAACCCTGGACAATCCGCAAATGGATAGAGTCACAGCTGGTATTAGGTGCACCCCTGGTTTACATCCCATTGGAGGATTTCCATCCAGTTGTGCTGTAGTGGTCTCAGGAAGAACAGAAGCAGCTCTCTGATATGGTCACCCAACTCAAGAGGCAGAAGCTTGAAAGTAAATATGGTGTCACCTGGCAGATTCATCACTGGCAGCTGGCTTGATTTGCGCTACTGTTGGAGCAAGAAGGTGATCGTTTTGCCGATGGCAGTTGAAAGGATGAGTGGGATGCCAGCAATTTTGTGGAAGGACTGATTATCAGATTGCTCCGAAAATAATTCCTCCCTGAGTTGATCAGAAGTTCGGCAACTATTCCTGAGATAGATGATCAGCCTATTACAGGCTCTGCTGTCCTTTCACCACTTCCTCAGAAGGCTGTAATTTTTTGTCCTTTACCCGGCCAGGTTTGTCATATGGCATGGTAGATTCATTGCCATTTCAACCAAGACATCCAGGGCATTCACATGGTCTCTGAAGATTCCGCTGACAGGCAGAGTGAAGTTATGAACGATTTCCAGAATTACCCCTGTTACTTCATCTTCATGACAACCACCACGATTGGGGGCAATGGGCTCAAACTTCTGGCTGCCAATTATACAGTGATACTTCAGAAGCCTTGGATCTTCAATGAACAGTGGCAAGCTTTTGAACGGATTGTACGACTGGGTCAGATGCATACACCTTACACCTGGCTTGTCAATACTGGTCCAAACGGCTTCGATGATAGAGTGACTACTCTCCAAATAGTCAATGGTACTCCTCTGCTACGTATTTTGCATGGACTGATGAATCGTCTGATAATAAACAAGGAGGACATCTACAACGTTCTCAAAATACGCATTGAGGAGACTACCATTCAGGCTGGGATGTTGTTGCAATCGGAATAGCTGCTGCAGTGTTTCTAGGTGCGCTTGGATTTGGATTTTCATTGATGGGTCGTTTTGAATGTTTTTTTGATTTGCTGGGGTGCAACTGAGAGTATTCTTTGTGGTTGAAAGGTCTAGGTATACTTGGATTTGGAATGTCATTGAGGAGTCATTTAGAAAGTTTTTTTGATTTGCTGGGGTGCATCTGGGAGTATTCTTTGTGGTTGTACAGACTTTCGATGGGGGTATTATTTCGGCTGTTACTGGGTTTGTTCTTTAAAATAGACTAGATTTTCTGTATCTCTATTATCTCTCATGTCTTACTGGGTCTAGATGTTAGAGAATTGATGGCTTTGGGTTACAATATATATCCACTTGATATCTCATGAGAAACAGGATCCAGTTGTGAAGAATTACTTATGGTGGTGCTCGAAGGTAAGGGAACCCAGTGGTCGAGCTGTCAGGTGAAACATCCTTGCCCAATACCAGAAATACAAAGCGAAGGCACAGACCTCACAGTTCGGATCGTGCTTGAAATAGCAATACATTTGATCCTAATTTCCCACGCTATCCCTGGTGCATCTACCACACACCGAAACTAAGCTTTGCCAACTCTTTCAGCTTCCAAAGAAGTACTAGCAATGTTTCATATGTGCACTTGGCCCACCCAAGCTTTCGCGACATACTGCATTCCAGCTCACAGCTTCCAGAGTATGCAAAGATCAAGTGAGAATAGATGTATAGGTTCGACATCATTCCAGCTGATAGTCACCTGATTCTTCCTAATGGGAGTTAGGTGCACCCTGGAGCATCCCCCTGGCAACCACCAACATAACATCATGTTTTTGTCCCTTCTGCTCCATTCCATCTTGTCTCTTTTTATCATCTCTGCACATCTACAGCTTAACCCGCCTGCCTGCCATTCGAATCATCACAGCTCCACCTGAACTAAAGCCCCTATTCTATCTACTATTCGGTGAACGCATTCCCCCACTAGATCTTGTCTAGAGGTGAATCGACTGTCTCTGGATAGGTACGATTCACACTACAGAAGATACTATGTGCATTCAGCTTGAGATTGCATATAGCTGCGGTACATTACTGCACAAGTTCGATTGCTGAGGGTTCCCAATTTTGAGCAACAGAAACTGCCCAAGGGGTGTCACGGATTCAGATGCTGTTCCACGATACGGAATGAGACTGTGCCCAGCACGATGACAGCAGCAGTGCGATCCTGAAGAAGCACTTCCTTGAGATTGATAGAGAGGACTATCGACCGCTAACTAAGATGATTCATTCCGGTTCGCCTATTTGAGGTCTGAATAGTCGCACCGAGACAGGCGACTTTGTGCTGCTCGTGCTCGAACATGTCGAGCTACTGGAAACTGAGCACGGCACCACAAAACCCAGTGCTAATGTACAATGAAAACGAAAATGGAAGCGTCAATCGTTCGATGGCACCTACTCTTATGGCAGGGTATTAGACACATTCGAGCGCCATTGAAGGCAAGAGATTTCCTGGGGCAATGTTGAAGCCAAAATGGAATGCAAAGCACTGGTATCCCAATGGTAAGAATACCGGTAGCTCTGGAATATCCAGACCAATCTGCGTTATTGGTCGGCTATGATAACAGGTGACAAAGGAGATATCAGCAGCTCAGGTACTCCCGAAATCGCTGATGCAGAGTATGAGCTTACATCTAGCTCAACCACGTCAGAGTCTGAATGTAGTCACCTCACAATGCAGGCACTCCAGAAGACTCTTAGGCAGAGCATGGGCTTGCATCTAGCTCAACCATATCTGAGACGGAATCTAGCCACCTCACAATGATAAGCAGTCCTGAAGCCCGAATACCCATTCGTCTCACTAACAGATCCCTGAACTCAGTATACAGATTAGCAGCTCAGGTGCTCCTCAACTTCAGTGGGAATAAACAGCTAGTCTTCTTCGATGCGAACCACTGTGTCACCTTCAGTTTCCTATAAGAAAAAAGAGGTTCTCCAGGTACACCTGAGCTTTATTGGGACCTCTTCTTCTCAAATCACATTTAGATATATTGTCATCACCTATGGCCTCACAATACCCTAACCGTATCGCTTCTCACGAGCTAAAATTGGAGTGCTCAGCAAGGACAGCCAGTGAAAAAGGTTCTCTACACATTCCCAGATAATTAAGGTCAGATGAATCTCTAACTTGTATCAAGCTAACCTCCATGGCCACCGGAATGAATTGGATGATGTAGAAGATGACGATGATGAACACTGAGAGCATGACATCTATCCCACCACCGGTTCGGACTATAATGATGACGAGCTACTGTCAACTCATGAATGGAATAGATGCAGTCGCAATACAGGCTCAAAAGATCCGAAAAGGGCTCGCTCAGATACTGTCCAGGCGACTGTCCGACTCCAAAGAAAGATATCCAAATCAAACTGCGGGAGCACCGATGAAGACCGTTCTCAGTTGTCGAAGTGCTCACATTCACTTCAAGGAACTCCGACTAGATCTCCTAGCCAAGATACGAGATTCTTCGTTCCAGTGAACCATAGCAGGCAGCAGCCTGCAAGGTGTCAGGATTCCTCGGCTGCCCCTCCACATATTTTCGGAGCCTCAGGAACGAAGAGCAACAAGGATAGCAAGGTGCCACTCCATAACAAAGCAGCTTTCAATTTAGCAAAGGACTTCTTGAGATCTGTTCTGTGTAATGAAAATACCTGCCAGACCTATCAAGAGGACGAATTGGACATTTGCGATAAGGCATGGGATGAAGCCCTTGATGCCATAACCGGCCAGCAGAGAGCTGTTGGTGCACTGAATGGCACGCAATAGGTGTGGGAGCACCCTGGTAGACTCAATAAGCACATGGATGTTCTGACCCGTGGAATTGTGAGTTTCCGAAGTATTTTCCGGATTTCAAAGTTTGATAATACTAATTATGAATGCAATACAGTTGCTGGGAAAACTCAGTGGTTTGTGGGGTTGACTATTCACTATAGCGAGGCTTATGGTGACTTTACTGTACACGTTGAAGATAAACGAGAAGCTTCTATATCTACAGCAGGTTGCCACTTTGCTGAATGATGACTCTTGGATTGGAAATTGGGAAGATCTCCCGAACGGTACGAAGGAAGTCCGGTGGATTGGAAGAAGCGAGCCTGCTGCATTGATCTTTGCTCACTTCTTCACTTTCAATACTTACCGTGGCAGACAAGAGTATTGCAACAAATATCGGAGCATGTGAGTGACTTCCCAATTGATTTGTTTGGCTGCGACCGTACTCAACTGCACCTTGATGGACTACAAGAAAGGAATGAAGAGCAAATCCTCTCAGGACTTCCGCAGGGAGATATTCAGCCGTCAGTATACTCCCTCGATCCTATAATTAATGGCTACTAATATTTGATATAGCCTTATAAGAGAGATTCCGGAGAAACTGGAATTCTATTGGTCCTGGTTGCCAGGCAGATGTCATTGAACATATGGGCAGGTATATGGACACAAGAATTGCAAGCTCTACTGAACACCTGACCTGTTATATTGCACCAGATGCAGCAGGAGAGGAAACGGAGTACCTCGCAGCTGTGTTCAAGTGAGAGTCTGTTTCTCAGGGTTTGGGTTTCTCGGGGGTTGTATTTCTCAGAGTTTGTGATTTTTGAGCATTGTGGTTATCGGGGTTTGTATTTCTGGGATGTTGTAATTCTCGGGGTTTGTATTTCTCAGGCATTGTGGCTCTCGGATGTTGTGTTTCTCGGGGGTTATATTACTCGAGAGTTGTATTTCTTGGGGGTTGTGTTTCTTTTGTTAAGGTCAGGTTGAGTTGCTGCTGGGATGCAGTGTAGATATATGTTGTTTTAGTTGATAGCGGTACGCTGCAGTAGATGAATGCCAAAGATGTATGTTATGCTACAGACGTATCTGAAAATGGGTGACACACCATGATTCTATCTGAAAATGAAGAAACAGATCCAGATGCTCCGGAGTGATCCTAGAACGTACAGGAGCACCACAGAGAGTTCAGATACGTCTACGGAGGACTTTGTTGTGCTTTGGGAATCCCCCAGAGCACCCTTAGAGGTATCAGAAGTCGCTACGGAGTAAACTATAGGGATATGGGAATCTCTCAGAGCACCCTTAGAGGCATCAGAAGTGGCTACGGAGTACACTCTTGTGATACAGGAATCTCCTGGAGTAGCTTCAAGGCTTCTGAGAGAACAAGGAAGTACGCTGAGACTGCAGTTGCCAATCCTGGTGGACTCCTGAAAGGTCTGCAGAGTGCATCATTCAAAATCAACCTCTGCAATCTCTAGAGGCTTCCGAGGCTTCCGGGACCGGACAATTGACTTTGCTGATGTACAAATCTTGCGACTGTCATGTTATTCTTAATTACAGTGCAAGTGGAATCTTCTCTTGATTACTCACGAGTTTGATAATTGATGACCGACATACATTAAATGATAAGTGTCAGTTACAATAGACCACAATGGATATGTAACAAGGTATATAATTCGGCAAACAACTTTACTTTGATACTGAAACATATCACATTACCTTGTACAAGTTCCGTCTGGCCTTCACTATCGAAGCACTAAAGTATCAGCTCGAATATTGTTACCTGAAGATCAGGAATAACCTTCGAAGCCATGGCACTAAGTTATTCAGGTATCATATCACCGACTATTATCCTATAAATAGAGTTTACAACTCTAACCCTTGCAATATGTACAACCTTTGTGGGCTAATATATTTGGGAATCTTGACGTATAGAATAGATCGAATTGGATGTTTACCTCTGGATAGTTTCTTTTCTTGTCTTCTTATTGGATCTCAGCTTGGTGCAATTGGTATTTGCTAAGGTATTACCACCTACACCTGGAGGTCAATATTGCCCACGTATCAGATAGCCTCAACAATCAGACTTGAGTTGAATCCATAGGTATCGAGATTAATCAGGCAACATGATGAGGTATCAGCTCGGATTAATTTTTTTATTCACTTATACAGTTGTCTATGATGTCTGCAGATATAGATGAAAATGATGTAATGGCAATGGCCTAGTATACTTACAGAGTCAGATTTACTTGGAGATAGCCAAGTAATAGCAGTTAACTGTGGTTAGGAAATACTACTTACATACTGATCATGCAAGTATCATTGTACAATTGCGATAATCCTATATATACAGTTATTCTTGCAATCACTCTTGATTTCATATGCAATTGTTTCTATTATATTTATATAATTCCATGTATGGGAATCTATAGAAACATACTCGATCTTACATTCAAGGAGAAATGTCAATTCTATAGATACATGTTGAATCTCCTGAGGTGAAAATTATATTTTGCTGATAAGTAGTCTCTGAACTGAATTCAGAACATACTTAGAACAGAGTTTAATAAGAGTCGCTTAGGATGAAAATAATAGTTGAAGAATCCACATAAAATGATAGGCTGTAAAATTATATATTGTTAATATAATACCAGGAGTGTCACCTTAGCTTTACCAGCTCAAGTACTATTTCTACCCCTTTGAGAACCTACATGCAGTGGGGAATATACAGATTCAGTCATGATCTGAAAGTTGGTAACAATAACCATTCCCGAGACCAATATCGTTCCTTTAATTACTCTTCCTATACTATTCATCTGACCCTCCAGATCTATTCCATTCAGTTATCCTACTGGATTGAATGAAATTCCTACCAACATCAATTCGTCGGACTTCTATTGTTCAGACCTATTGTATCCATTTGATCCCATAATCTTCAGAGGAATAATACATTTCAATCATAAGATATATCATTGTAAGCAGCCTGCATATGCATGATTATAAAAAGCTTTATCAGCAATGATAAACACTCAGTTGCTAACTTACTTACAACCTTTCAGGTGTCTGCAATCTATCGGATATATGAGCTTGCAGAGTATTGACTCAGAACAATATATATACTCCTTATTAGTTGTAATGTTGACTACTCAGATACTTATCTGCATTCATGGATTGTGGTAACTGTACATGTAATATCTTCGGGAGATCCAATGATATGTAGAGATGCCATTTGTACTATTTAGATCAGGTTATTTGGGGTCGAGTGATGGTACATGACTCCACTTCAATGGTGTCCTAACTCTCGGGTATCACAGTTATACTTATTCTCCACATTGAGAAGGTTGCCTTTCTGCTTTTGGAAATTCAGTGATCTTAATACCAATTTCCTCTTACTGAAATGGATATATAAATCTTTATTTGTACCATGTACTCTTCTATTTAACCACCTGTGTACCAATATAGTTTTTCTAATAATTCTATTTCCTGTATCTTTCAAACCTATCCTACAATACTGATAAGTACTTGGTCATCAGGAAATTAGTGGTGGTATACTCAAAAGATGAAATGGAAAGTTAGTTTTACTGGGTCAGAAATTTCCACTCATTCTATCAATGGAGATGTAATCAAGTTAAATTGATATGAGGAATCAAAATATATCGGTAAATAAGTGAGAAATTATTAGGTAGCAGTTTGATCGACATCAGTATATCAATTTAAATAACTGCAACTGAATACAAATATGAACTACTAGAATACAGTTGATAAGTATGAAAACCAAGGAAAGTATAAAATGGAGAACTGAAGTAATACAATTGAAAAAGAATTAAAGAATTAAGGTAACACAAGATAAGACAAGTGTAACACAGAGAACTGAGAAGTAATGTAACCAAATTAGACTAAGGGAAAATGAGGTGACGAGAAAGCAAATGGGAAGCAGCTAGAGAATCATTGTGCAAAGCTGAAACATGGAAGAATCAGACAAACAAACAATAAAGTTGAGACAAGAAAAAGTTAGAGGACTGACAGCACAAGAGCTGAAAGCATTTAAACTTCTTCATCTGATTCAATGTCAGAGTTGATGTCAACCAGAAATACATAGGTGAGACTATTCAGTCCAGAATTTCTCGTCCTGATTTTTCAGCAGAGAGAGATGGTAGGTTTCGATAGGATCACCTTAAGCTTGTTTTCTTTTGACAGAAGCAAATTTGAAATCAATATTCTTTATAACAAACCATTTGATTTTGCTTTGAATCTACTCATGAAAGATCACCTCTTACTCTATGGTATTGTAATACTGGTTACAAATATCTTGTCTATGTTGAACATGAGCTGGTCTGCATTTAGTATGTTGCAGATAGCGATTCAAGAATGACATACAGCTAGACCCACTACTATTGAACAGTTGTAGAGTCTTCAGTTTATTAATAGTAAATGATATTCTCAGCTAGCAACTACGTATAGTTATGGCTATATAGATTACAATCTTATTTACTTTATAGAGGAAGACAGCCTCCAAAGGTCCATCTTTCTGCGATCCACAGAATAATAATCTGAAGAGGAACCCAGCTGTCACAGTGTAGACAAGACATTCTTTATGTTCATCACTTTATATAATTATGATCAGCTTATATCTAGAAGTTACTATACAGCTGGATGAGACAATGACCACAAGATAGTTCTGAATGTATATGAAGCAATCTTGATTGGAAAGATTATTTCCAGATACAGCAATCTGGATCACGATGTTCCATTTGACATCCTACTTATATAGCAACCAGATGAGGCTTCTGGCTATACATATGAAATTGCTTCTAGTGCTATACAAATCTTGCTTCATCAAAGTAATAATTACTACTATTGGTTAGTACTGAATTCACAGAAGTCAATGGAAATATGCTATGATCCTCCTTAAGTAAAGTTGGCTGACTATATCCAAGTACTCACTTTGCAATCTTCACCACTCTATAAACTGCAAGCAGAAGCTTTGTTATACTTACACAGGATTGACAAAGATAGTCATGTTCCTGAAAAGCATCATCGCTTGAGGTGAAAACTGATTTGAGATATATTAGAAGTTATTGTTTGAATGGTCTTGACATATAAATTCAAGGTAGGGAGTCTGATAAAGAGATATAGTAGATAGGTGGGAAAAGGAATTTTTGGGAGGTGATAGGTGTATTGGCTGGAGAAATATTGGTAGATAAGATATCCGACGGTGAGATATTGGTGGATGAGATTCCAAATATTGTCTTAGACAGAGTGGCTAGGACTCCAATGCTGGAACTACATCATGAGAACAATTGGATGTGTGACATGTAAAGTTAGAGAGAGGACCATATACCAACTTCAGAGCTACCTTTACATGACTTCTGTATTAAGAGCAGTATAGAGCACTGCAGAATATAATTTGATAAAGAGATTTGTCAGATCTGGAAATGTTACTCAGTTGAAATTGATTCACCTTTGTGAAATGGATCTGGACAATGAAGGAAGGCTCAGTAAATTTGATTTGCAGAGACTTGTCGACATCTGTAGTCATCTGGTATTTGTTAAGTCCTAGTTTTAGCAGTGCAGATATCCAGAAAGGCAGCTCAAGTATGGAATTGATTGAACATATTCTGCCACTTTGCCTGGAACCAGATGATAACACTGTATCTGGCTGTAATAATTGCAAGTTCAGGATCTTAGTTTCCACTCTTGCCAGCTTAGTTTTCCCAGAAATATTGTCAGTACTTATCTGACGATATTTCTGTAAGGTCATTGATCTTTGATACTATATAATGGCGGTGCCAGGAATACTTGGCCTCGTAAGTGCACTTGGTCTTCGTAAGTACACTTGGCCTTGTAAGTGTACTCGGCTCACAGGTGCACCTGGCTTCGTAAGTACATATGGCCTTGTAAGTGCACTTGGCAGCCGAGGCAGGATAAGTGCCCTTCATATATAATCACCTTGCAAAGTACGTTTGATACGGTAGTGATTATCTTACCAATAATACCTTACAATTGATATCTTTATCACTTATTCCCAGTTGCAATGGTATCTACGCATATCTATCTATACAAGGACCTACGTCCTTCCACTATAATTGCTCTTCAATCATCAGATATATTTCACTCTCAGGATTTCATGATTTGTTTACTTTTTTGACCCATCGCAATACATATCCAAACAGACGATTTGTCGATTTCATGCAATTGCAGCCCCAATACCCCAAAAGAATTCTTCTAGAACTCAATTATGGGTCACTGAGAGTCGCCACAGTGAGGATATCTTGCAGACCGCAATCTCCGTATCCGAGAACCAAGCACGTCTAATCGCTTGGTTCAGGTTGGCTCTGACGGCCCAATCAGAGGTCGAGATCAAAGAAGTGGATGATGAAGACGAAGTCGATGATGAAGATAAAGTTGACGATGAGGATGAGGTTGACGACAAAGATCAAGATCACCACGGCAATCGTGATGACAGCATCAGATCTATGATCACCGATGAGAATCTAAGCGAAATATCGGCCCAAAACAAGATGCTAAAGACGATGTTTGAACAGCAGGCCGTATAGTTAAAGGTAGAGTGAGAATGATTGGCTTTTGAACAAGAGAAATAGGTGGCCGAACGTGCCGAGGATGAAACCATGATGTTTGTGAAACACGTAATCTTCGCCATAGTCGATGCTGTATAATACTGCAGCGGAGCCAAAGAGTTAGATAGGTTTATCGATGTGTTACACTCCAATCTCGACTGACACAAACACTTGTTTCCATGTGGCGAATGTGATCAAGTCAAATACGTGGACTCTCTCCTGGACTGCGGGAACAACCACTCGGGTCCATTGCAGTGTCAGACAGATATGATGGGCCCTGCTGAATTGGCCAGCGATCTACACGTAAACTCCGACTCCTATTTAGAGGATTTTGACCTCTCCATGCAAGAGATCACCATAATATATGGATACAAGGATCGCCACGGAAGAGCGGTGATAAAGGCGATGGATGAATACATCCAATTGTACAATGAGCCTGTTAGAATCTATGTGAACCGTATGAAAGCTAATTGAACACAGGTCAAATTGACCACACAAAAGAATGAGTAGATACTCTATGACATGGCCTCGGCAGGGTTCCAGGATGCACTCAAAAGTAAGGTTGTACAGATGACCTCCGCTTGTGGAAGGTTCGAGACAATTGAGGACCTTTTCCACAAAATCGCAGCCTCAGAGATCATACACACTGACATGAGACCTCGTGGCCAGCTGAAATAGGAAATGATACCAGAATCGTCCTAAGAAGGAGGAAAGCGAACTTAGTGGCTATCTATCTCCGAACTGATGACCGAGAGGTCAACAAACGACAAGTCCAAAGGGTAGGACAGGCCCGGTAGCACTCGCAGCAAATTGACCGCAGTACCATAGGTCTCAAAGGAGGTATTCGATAGCAGAAGGGCTAACAAGCAGTGCATGCGGTACGGAAACAAAGGCCATAAGTATTTTCAGTACCCAATTTACAGTGTCGCTCATGCACCCGAATCGAGCTCCAATTATGACGTAAGCAGTGGCGGTGTCGGTGGCAATGGTGGCAGACTCTGCCAAGTGAAGTGCCAAAACTCGTTCGATACTCAGCATTCAAAACACTTGCATACCTCTTCTGACATCTAGCCTGGCGGGAGAGGCTGAACGAAGAGAACATAGGACTACAGAGGTTGGGAAGGAGATCGTTGTTGGCAACGACAGATGAGATCCAGCCCAACCTTATCACTTTCAAGTCGAGAGTTATCCTTGAGCCTCCCTGGGCTCTCTTTTCAAGTCAATATATATGTTGCACAGAGAAGTCGGATTCATCTCATGTTGATCACGAATTACTCGTGCGAGATCGACACCGTGAGATGCAGTACATTTGACCTTTAATCGACTGCCGCGTGATGAGCATCTTTATGTTCCGAAGACTGCTGCGGTGACTCGGACTACTACGTCAACCGGCATTCACAGCTACACAGGGTTTTAATGGCCAAGTAATAATGTTTGCAAAGGACAGCCGAAAGAGGAGAGTCATCAGCAACAACCATAGTTTCCGTCAGGAATACTCGGCTGTTCCTGACAGCTCTGATGGCTCTGATAGAACCTTGTATCCTCTGACCGAGAATTACACGCTACCCATCACCCAGGTGACAGGTCGCATTGTATACTTACCCTGCGGTGGTTATTATACCACATCTCTTATTCTTGCGATGTGTCATGTGGTTTATTACTCCGTGGCAGACGAATCCTCTTGGCATTTATTTCCAGATTCAGCACACTGTACATTCGCAGCCTTGATTCCCGATCACTGCCTTGATTTACTAGGGCAGTCAATTGATTACTTACAATCACTCTTGATTCACATATTTATTGTTACCTATATACAACAAATCATGGTAGATCCCAATACAGGCTGGGAGCAAACGGTTGGGCTAGCCTGGCTCAACTGGCGGGAGATGATTGAGATTGACTTCCTGACCGCTGGGTGGATGCGATCGAGCCGTGCTGACTACATGCGATCGAGCCGTGCTCACTACACGCGATCGAGCTGTGCTACCTACATGCGATCGAGCTGTGCTGACTACACGTTATCGATCCTTGCTGGCTACACACGATAGAGCTGTCCTGGCTCTTAGCTGGCTGTATGCGACGAGAAGATCTGGATGGAAATATTAGCATTTCGAACAAGTGCACTTGGAGGTCGAGCTTGGCTGGCTGTCGACTGACTAGATGTGATCGAACCGTACTGGTTCTAGGCTGGCTGGACGTGATCGAGTCGTGCTGGCTCTGGACTGGCTGGATTCGATAGAGCCAGGCTGGCTCTCGGCTGGCGGGAGATGATCAAGCAGGGCTGACTCTTGGTTGGCTGGATGTGATCGAGCCGTGCTGGCTCTAGGCTGGCTATATACGACGAGACGATCTGGATGGAAATATTACCATTTCCGTCAGGTATGATTGGAGGTCGAGCCGGGCTTGCTTTTGGCAGGCTGATGATGATGGATAAGGACCAGCTGGTTGCCTCGGTTAACATTATCTGTACATCTGTTAGCATTGCAAATAAGAGGGTGACTGTGAGAGAGAGAAAGAAGTATCATAGAGTTGAACTTAGAACTTAGAACTTAGAGTACAAATACGATTGAAAGAAAGGGGGTGGAAAAGGGTTAGACTATATATAAAGAGCACTTATCCGGCCTTGGCTGCCAAGTTGACTTACGAGGCCAAGTGCACTTACAAAGCCAAGTGCAAGCCAAGTGCACTTACGAGGCCAAGTGGACTTACAAGGCCAAGTAGACTTACTAGGCCAAGTGGACTTACGAGGCCAAGTAGACTTACGAGGCCAAGTGGACTTACGAGGCCAAGTGGACTTACGAGGCCAAGTGCACTAACAAGGCCAAGTACACTTACGAGGCCAAGTACACTAACAAGGCCAAGTGCACTTACGAGGCCAAGTGCACTTACGAGGCCAAGTGCACTTATGAGGCCAAGAGTACTTATGAGGCCAAGTGCACTTACAAGGCCAAGTACACTTACGAGCCAAATATACTTACCAGGCCAAGTACACCTACAAGCCAAGTACGACGTAAGTGTACTTACGAGGCCAAGTGTACTTAAGAGGTCAAGTACACTCACAAGCCAAATAGACTTACGAGGCCAATTGCACTTACAAGTCAAGTGCACCTGACCACACCATTATACTGGGTCTCAGCTAGCTGGATGGGATCGAGTCGGGCTGGCTCTCCGCTGGACCCAATGAACCCATTCCAACTTATGATCACTGTTGATCACAACGCCAGAGTGTTCATTTAAAATAGGAGACTGACAGAGTGAGAAGAAATAGTGAAACTGCGATTGGAGGGCGATATGCAACGCGATGCGTGATATTGATGCTGAGCGCAGAGTAAGCCACCAACTAGGTGTCTCTGATGGCTCTGACGGAGCGCTTCTACTCTGACTAAGCCATTTCACCCGGACGGAAAAATATTATGCTGATGCCATTTCAGTCCAATATTGTGAGCACTTGACTCCGGTTGATATATCGGAGGTGCTGGTCGTTCCCATAGCATATGACCTGTTTCTATACCTGCTTTGATTCAACGCTAGGAACTCTGAGGTCGACTGGACTTCCAGTCAACTTCTATCTCTGCGGACTCCAAGTGGCGATGCAAGTGCAGTGGTGGCCACCATCTAGGTGACATCGAGCACTCCACAAATATCCGACAAGTGTCTGCCGCAGGAGGACAGTGAAGTGATTAAGTCTTCTGAGATATACCTGCTCGGAGCCACCTCATTAGACAGTCTCTTAGCTAGCAATAAGATTCTCATACAATTTGCCATACACATTGGCGATTGCACAGGGTTGCTGGGAGCTTCCATTGAAGGTATCACCACCAAAGGTGAGAGGAGCGCCTGGAGCTGAACGAGCGAGCAGGAGCAGCGGCTGTACATTGGGAACAATTCCGTACGTCCAGGCATATTAGTCACGCTGTGATGTGGATTGTATACCTTGAGCGTGCCAGGTGCACTTGGCCTCGTAAGTGCATGTGGTTCGTGATCGTACTTGTGCACTTGGCCTCCTAAGTATACTTGGCCTCGTAAGTGCATTTGGCTCATGAGCATACTTGGCCTCGTCAGTGCACTTGGCCTTGTAAGTGTACTTGGCCTTGTAAGTACACTTGGCCTCGTCAGTGCACTTGGCCTCGTAAGTACACATGGCGGCTGAGGCAGGGTAAGCACCCTTCATATATAGTCTGACCCTTTTCCACCCCCTTACTTTAAACTGTATTTGCACTCTAATTTCTAAGTTCTAATTTCAACTCTATGATACTTCTCTCTCTCACTCACACAATCATTCTCTTTATTTATGATGCTAACAGATATACAGACAATTTTATCCGAGGTAACCAGGCGGTCCTTATTGATAATCTCCAGCCAGACCAGAGCCAGTATGGCTCGATCACGTCCAGTCAGCTGACAGACAGCATGGCTCAATCGCATCCAGCCAGCACGGCTCGATCACGTCTAACCAGCCCAGAACCAGCATGCCCCGATCGCGTTGAGCCAGCCGACAGCCAGAACAGCTCGATTGCCTCCAGCGAGCCAAAAGTCAGCCTGGATCGATCGCGTTCACTCAGCCCAGAGCCAACACAGCTCGATCGTGTCTAGTCAGTCGACAGACAGCCCAGCTCGACCTCCAAGTACACCTGATTGAAATGCTACTGTTTCCATCCAGATCTGCTCATCGCATACAGCCAGCCAAGAGCTAGCACAGCTCGATCGTGTGTATCCAGCACGGTTCGATCAAGTGTAGCCAGCACCTTTAGATCGCCTGTGTCAGGGCGTACGTCTATGTACGACCTCATATAAGAGTATAAGAGCAGATAAGGTTGCAAACGAGGATAAGTAAATATAATAGAGTAGTGTGTAAGTAAGATTATCGCTGCGGTGAAATTGTACTCATACGTGGAGTATAAGTACACCGGGGGTTATCTGGCCATCGGCTCAGACAATCAGGTTGATTATATTCAGCCCAGATATAGACGCAAGTAAGATGATTGGCCACTATTACATCATCCCGCTCTCTAGGAGCAGACCTCCTGGGCTGCCATATACGTCCATAAAAGAAAAGGAAACCACAAGAAGAGCAAGAAATAAAGATCCAGACTCGTAGGCCTACGCACAGCCTCGTAAATCCTGCAACCGATCGGTACCTGTCGAGCGTGATCTTTTGGTAGATTCGGCGCATGGGAAAACTCCACCTCCAGTGATAGGTGGTAAAGATCCGTGGTGATGCCATTTGTACCTGACCAAGATCCAATAAGGGAAGAGAAAATAAGCGAAACCATAAGGAGGAAACGTCCAAATTGAACCCAATAACCTTCGTTCCTCCAAGTCCACCTCTTTGAATTCAAGTCTGCGAATCCATATCCGCTGCTGAAGCAGGCATCATTCCAAGTCCACCTCCGAGTCCAAGTTCACTTGTAGCCCTCGGGATCCAGGCTTCCAAGCCCACGTAAGACCTGAGGGTAATAGCCTCCACGCTCAGCATTGATTGTATGTCTCATTGATCGGCTTCAGATTGACTCGTATATTGGCTATCTGGATTTTCTTCATCTTTGACTTTTGATTGCAATTCGGCTTCAGATCCAATGGTTGTTCATTGACTTGTGCTGGCCTCATTCAGCCCTCGATTGCAGTCATCATATGGTGACATTCATTCGTACATACTCGTTCGAGTTGCGGTATCTAACTCGTAAGTGTGCCATAAGGTCGTACTGACAAAGAAATGAAGTATACTTCCGCTCCAGGTGCCTCAAGGTAGCCATTCTCCGATTTCCATGCCTTTGGCTTCCGAATCCATGAAAGTAGTTGGTTTTCGCATGCTAAGCCCTTCCGAATCTAGTTATAGGGGACACACTCTAATTCTAGCCCGATACAGTTAATCACCACTATCTGTGGCAACGTCAATTGATTATCGTAATGGCTTCGTTTGGTGCTGCCGCAGATAAAGGCCAATTGTAGAGCATACTTGTTCATTGATAAATCTAATTCGTAAGCATTCCATACAAGGTCATAGTTACCCTGTGATACGGAGCAATTGTGCTTTTGAAAACTCCCGGAAGCTCGTATCGCTATAGCCTCGTATATTCGATCAAGAACCTAAGCTCACATCCCATTCCAATGTATATATAACCTGGAAGTTCTGCTCCCATCCTCCTAATCCAATGTAGGTACGCTTTCATTATACTGCAAATTCCGATGAGGTGCAATTCCGATGAGATGCATATTCTGAGAAGGTGCGGCTTAATGATCCATATCTCCGACCTCGAACATCTCTTTGCTGCCGGCATATTTCGTCTGATGGGTTTGGGCCTCTATTAGGTGACCTCGAACAGTTCGGTGCGTCTCCTCCAGGCCAACAGCCATGGTCTCATAGATATCTCTGCTCGGTATTGACATCTCGATATTGATGTCTCTATAGACGGCTTCATAGATTCGTTCATTCTGTATGCCATTCGATTTAGCCTTGTAAATAATCCAAATACTGTTAGCCTTGAGAACCACTCTGAACATCGTTCCATGATAACTCCAATTCGTATAATATCTGTCATCCGGTAGCAATCTCGATTGTGTCCCGTTTGGCCTTCGTCCTCTCAGTAGTCTTTTCGGAAGGCCTTGCTTCTGATGCAGGCCATTTGTTCGGTTCAGCGAAGTCTCAGCATCGTAACCATTGACTTCTCGTCGTATGCTTGGTACGCATCACCGTGATGGTGCTTCATGCCAACACTTCGATTGTAGCAATCGTTTGCATTTGGAGTTGTTTCTGGTATGGTCATCCCCGTCTTTGTGGTTAAGGCTCCATCAACGACTCTCCAATTTCGATGCTGTTTGCTTACAATTGCCATTGTGGCTCGATATATAAATATCTCCGAATTGTATCAGAGATCTTGATTCGATCATTTCGTCAGTACGTCTCAAATTTGTATATGTGCATATCTGCACTTAATTGATAGTCTTGTAGCTTGTCATCTAAGGTAAAGGTTTCTTAAAGAAGGGAAGAGTTCCAAACGTAACCTCGCCATATAAATAAATTGACTTATCTCCGGCCATGACCATCTGTCTCCAGCTAAGCATTTCGCAACGTGTAAATTTGCACTCGTACAGTTCACATTTCGTGACATCTCCTGTAACTCTGTAAGCTCCATAAGGTCATCTTGTACTGACCTGCATACACTTAAGATCAGCTTTCACACCACCATCATCTTCTCATTCAGCCCGAGGATGATAGTCCTTGATATCTTCTTTCGTATTTTATCCGGTGACATAATACCCATCATAAGAAAATACCCACTCATCGATCCGTCCATATGGCATGGGATCTTAAGTCCAAATCCCGGATGTGGCTCTTTCACACGCAATCGTATTCCATACTTTTTCGGGAATACCACTCCGCACCGCCACCACCTGGCAGGACTTCCGTCCCCAGATCTGTTGTAGAGCAGTAGGCTCGTACAATCATAACTACCAAATGAGAATGCCTCTGTATGTCATAGTGACTTTGCAGTCTCGACTCATCTGTCTATTGGAAAATCATCTTTTTGTGGACCATCATTTCGATCGTCTGTTCATGGATTCGGAGGGAATTCCTTGCGGTAAAATATTTGGTAAGCCGAATGTGGCTCGTATAGCATCCATAGCATAATCTGTACTTTTAGCATTTCGAATGCCTTTTCATCGTTTCCACAGGTATCTATCATATTTTAACATGGCTTCGTGTTCCGTTATTCCGGCTAATCGTAGGTAGATATCGTCTCTAACATCCATATGGGCTCGTATGGCTCCATAACTGCTCCATTCGTATCCCCATATTGGGTTAGCCAGGATGTAAATTGAAAAGATGGACCGGCAGATGTTGCGGAAACCAGGAGCCACGGATCTAATGGCCGTCCACAATAGAACCAAGGCACTGCAGCCGGTGAACTCCCTTTCTGACTCAGCAAGCCGGTAGCAGTCATTCAAGCCCCGCATTGTTTGTAACACTTCTGCCGCAACTACCGCTGCTATACCCTGGTCACCCATCCAGTACCTGGTACCTATCTCACTGTTGGTGATGCTTTCCATGGTCGCTCCCAGCAGCCCTGTACAAACTCCGACTCTTAGGAAGAACGTCCATCGATGACCCCCCCCTGGCCAATAGATTGTCTAAAGTAGTAGCACCAAGTATTTGTATATAAATATGGAGTACAGCCTCCTTCGGACCGCGCCTCCTCCCTAGCCATGATCCAGGTACATTCCAGGGGCATTCCTGATGGTCTATCCGGTCCACTGTCACCTCTTCCGCTCACCCTGGAGATCGCAGAGCCAAAAGTCGAATGCTTTGCAAGTCGACACCAGGATTCCTGGACTTGTACCAAGGCAACCCAAACTCAATCTCCAGCTCACACAGTGTGTCCACTGTGGCTGCTACCATTTGTATGAAATAAACTCACTCAGCGAATCACCTACAGGTCACACTCAATTGGAACTGTCTGACAACCAAATAACGTCCTTATCTCATCCGATTGGGACTGTCGGACAATCACATAACGTCCATTCCCACTTCGGAATACGACAAGTATCAATTGAACCTCATGCTGTATATACATACGGGATCCGCTGGTCTCCCAAGAGTGTCCAGATGGGCTATCCTCCGATTGCCCTGCGTAGAACCTCGGATTCCAGGCTATAAATTGAAATCAAGTCGTCTCTGTCATATTCCTAGGACTCCGCTTCGTTTGCCATCGTATGGGTACATATTTGCTCGTTTGGTGATAAGGTTTTGTTGACTTGTTCTATGAAATTGAATAGAGTTGGCACTGTCTGCCACTTCAAAATATTCGGAATTTGGAATACTTCCCATTCAGGAATGCAGTACAATCTCGATCGCTGCTCAATTAGCTTGCACTCTTCTGTTGGTAGATGAATGATATCCATAATTATAATTGCCTTATTGACTCGTTCGGTGTAGTAGCCGTAGAGCCGTGGCTTCCATCTGCCTCCATTGCTCTTTCGAATCGTATGCAATTGTGTAATGTCGTAAGGCCGTTTATGGCCTCACATGACTTCCGTACCCGTAACTGACAACTTTTAATAGCACCCGTAACGTAGTCATTGACTTCGACATAGCTCCAGTCATCGCAGCTCATTGTAACATAGATAACTCAATTGAGTCTTGTAAAAGGTAATTGCAATCGTAATTGCCATGGGTGGTATCGATCGATTGCTCAGTAATCTCGTGCTTCGATCTTCCGTAAAAGAGGTGATTCTCGTAGCGTTCCGCCTTCTCAGCTCTATAGGTCTCGACCGTGTATAAATCTGCTGGCGAAATGCTGAGCCTCCGTATGCACATATCGCTCGACGAATTGACATGTAGAGTGGTATCGTCGATTACAGCCTTGCCAGCACTCTATACTTGATTGACTGCTGTCAATAGTATTTCGCTCGCCTCGATAGTTCAAATGCGATTGCGCTCGTCAGATGAGGTTTGAAGAATCTCTGGAGTACAGCCAGTGATCCATCTCTCGGAGTCACTTATACTCCGGAATCATTCCTGTAATTCGTCAATTGACTCAAGTAGATGGTATCTTATCTGATCTCATCACTCTTGCGATTGGTAGCCTTTAAGTTATCCTATTATGAAATCGTCGTGATCGACTTGGTTGCCGACGTGTCTCCTGGCCGATTGGCCTCCGGAATCAACTCGGAATCATATCTGCTACTGTCAACCTCAATTGGGTATACTTATCAAGACTCTTTGCTTATCCAATCGGTAGGTCGCAAATCTGTATGATTTCTTGTTCAGATGTGTTGCGACGTGACGATCGAAAATGGTAATTCATGAAACCCGTGAGCGAAATGTATCCAATTTCTAAAGGGCAATAATAGTGTAAGGGTGCACATCTGTGTACGGTCTGATATAAGGGTTTACAAGTAGATACGGGTGCAAATGAGGATAAGTGAATATAATAGAGTAGTTTGTAAGTAAGATTATAGCTGCAGTACAATTGCATTCGCACGTGAAGTATAAGTTCGCTGGAGGTTACCCGGCCATCGGCTCGACCAATCAGGTTGTTTACGTCCAGGCAAAACATGGATGCAAGTAAGATGATTGGCTGCCATTACAGTGTGTAGCCAGCATGGCTCGATCGTGTGTAGCCAGCACCTCTCGATCACGTGCAGCCACCATGACATGATTTGTTGTATATAGTTAGCAATAAATTTGTGAATCAAGTGTGATGTTAAGTAATCAATTGACTGCCCTGGTAAATCAAGGCTGTGACCTGGAATCAAGGCTGCGACTGTACAGTGTACTGCATCTGGAAATGAATGCTCCACCTGTAAGTTTGTATGATCGCAAATGCTGTGCCTGTAAGTGCGTCCGGATGCAAATGCTGCGTCTGTAGTGCCAGGGTAGAGCCAGAGGACGATGAGGCTCAAGAGGTTTCGATTGAAGTATCCGATGCGCCCTAGGCCTACACATGGCCTGGACGCAACATGATCTTTTTCCCGATGCAGTTCCTGCAGAAACGTTACACCTTGAGGAGCTTGAATGAGTGCTACAGGATCGCTGAGTCACGAAGGGAGTATCGAACCACTAAAGGGTTTCCCTTCGAGGATAACCCATTATGACAAGGGCTCCTGGATTCCAACCTTTCGCTTCCATCTCAAGATTATGAGTACAATGCTAATGAGTACAGATGGAGCTGCATCTGATATGGTGCCTCCAGATGACGGCACCCATATCCCCACCAGGTATCAAGAATTGGTGGAGGTCTTTAGTAAGGCCAAGGGAGAGACACTACCACTGCACCGGTCAATTGACCCTGCAATCGATCTGGAACCCAGGTACAAGCTGCCATATAGGCATATCTATAACCTATCAGAGGTTGAGCTAAGAACTCTAAAGGCCTACATTGAGACGAACCGTGCCAATGGTTTCATCCAGCAGTTATTATCACCGGCGGCAGTGGTGATACCTTTTGGCAAAGAAGAAGGATGGCAGCTTGAGACTCTGTGAAGACTACTGAGATCTCAACGCGGATACCATCAAGAATCGATATCCTGTCCCGTTGATCTCAGAGATGTCTGACCCTGTTGGCAGTCTCAGGATATTTACGAAATCTGACCTTCGTGGAGTCAATCACCTCAATCGCATTAAGGAAGGTGACGAGTACCAGATGGCTTCCCGAATCCGATACGCCCAGTTCGAGTAAAAGGTCATGCCATTTGGCCTGACAAGCATAGTGGCTATGTTTCAGGCTTAAATTGATGAGTGTCTGCGGCCTTATATCAATGACTTTACTGTGTGCTACCTCAACAATATCTTGATCTACTCAACCGACCAGAAGAAGCATGATGAACACCTGCGCAAAGTGCTGCAATGGCGGCAGGATTTCGACCTCAATTAGAAAGCAGAGAAGTGCCAATTTGGAGTCTCGGAGATCGGATTCCTTGGCTTCGTCATCTCTGCCAATGGTGTCAGCATGGAAACAGATCTGATCGCAACGATTGAGGATTGGCCAACTCTCAAGTCGGTATGGGACATCCAAGTCCACCTCTGCTTCACCAACTTCTACTGGAGGTTTATCCGGAAATATGCCAAGGTTACTGCACCCATATCGAATTTGCTAAAGAAGCCTACAGGACACAAGCCCAAATGGGAGTGGCCGAGAGATGCAGAACCTGCCATCCGGAAACTGAAGAAAGTCTTTTCTGTGGTACCGATTTTGCATCACTTCGATCCATCCATGCCGATCATCCTCCAGATGGATGTGAGTGGCTTCGCAATTGCAGGCTTTCTGAACGTGTATGATGGCTTTGGAACCCTTCGGCCAGGCAATATCTACCCTCGGAAATACTCTCCGGCTTAGCAGAACTACAACAGGTACGATCGGGAACTCCTCACCATCATCGAGACTTTCAAGCAATGGCGACACTTTCTGAAAGGTGCTCACCACAAGGTCTTGGTGCGGTCTGACCACAAGTATCTTGAGTATTTCTAAACTTCCACAGTGCTCTCATGGCGACAAGCTAGGTGATCAGAAGTTCTCTCAGTGTACAACATCAGCATCCAATACTTGGAAGGTGTCAAATACCCCACCGAGGGTCCATCTAGACAGCCCGACTATGAGCAAGGCTACAAGAAGCCCATTGGCCGACTCTTGGCGATGATGACTACACCTGTTATCGAACCCTACAATGACCTCCTACCGGTGATACAGAAGGCCCAGTCTACCGACCCATTGGCAGTCGACGTCTCGAGCAAGCTAGTTGATTACCCAATACACGAAGCCTAAGCAAAAGCGAAAGACAAGAACCAGTGTTGTGTTATCGCTGGAGCTCTAGCATACGAGGGGAGGAGATTTGTCCGTGCGAACGATACTCTTTGCAGCAATTTGATCAGTCTCTTTCATTACAATCCCGAGTCCGGTCATGTTGGTCCTCTTAAAACTGCTGAGTCAGTCTCTAGGAATTTCTTTTGGCCCACTATAGACGTGTACATAAGGAAGTATATCAGCGGCTGCGAAGTAGGTAATCAGATCAAAGCCCCGCGGCATGCTCATGACGGAATCAACATGCTACTGCCACCACTATCATGACCCTGAAAAGGCGTCACCATGAACGTCGTCACAGATTTGCCAGAGTCAACCTCATCTGCATATACAGGGATATTAGTTATTATAGATTGACTGACAAAAATGGCGATCTACCTGCCCTGCAAAAAGGATATCCACTCACCAGAGCTGGCCAGACTCTTCTTTCACCATGTAATCTGCAAACGTGACATCCCTAATATCATCATTGCCGATAGGGACAATCAGTTCACAAGCTGATTCTGAGTGAGGGGCTGCAGTTATATCAGTATGGATTACTGACTGTCAACCACATTTCATCTGCAGATAGATGAGCAGTCGGAGAGGCAGAACCAAATGATGGAGCAGTATCTCTGAGCCTTCTGCAACTATGAGCAGGAAAACTAGATAGAGCTGCTTTCATTGGCCGAATTTGAGTACAACAATGCCGTGCATGCTTCGACAAGGATGATCACCTTCTGGGCCAACTACAACTACCACCTGACGATGCAGTTCAAGGCACTCATGGACTTAGCTCAAGTCCGGTTGAAGTCAGAAGCCGAAGCGGATACCTTGGCAGTCGGGCTGGAAGTGATGCCAGGCTCCCTCTGAGAGAACTGTTTGGAAGTTCAAGCCCACCAGATAAAGTACACTGGAGACAAAAAAATATCGTTCAAGTTCAGATATAAGGTCTGGCTCTCGACTCGGAACATCAAAATAGTGAGGGCATCAAAGAAGTTAGCTTACAATCATGTGGGACCATACATGGTAGGTAAAGTCATCAACAATAATACTTATATATTAGACTTGCCAAAGGTGATAAATATTCACAACGTATTTCACGTCTCCCTGCTTGATAGGTTCTTGTCACCTGCGATCTGCAGGCCGCCTTCGAAACCGTAACCGACGATTGTCAATGTTACGTATGAGTGGGAAGTCGATTGGATTCTTGATTCCAAACGACGCTATCGGAAGATCCACTACCTCATTCAGTGGACCGGTTACAAGTCTCTATGTACAAGTTAGCAGCCAGCTGAGAACCTCGAGAATGCTCAAGAACTAGTCCACAAGTTCCATCAGGACTCAGGAGCACCCAAAGAAGCCACGGCCATGATCGATGTCATCGCCACAGATGGCTCAGAGGTGGACTCGGAGGATCTAGGGTCAATTGGACATTTTCTTCAGTTCTCTTTTCTTTCTTCTCTTTGTTTCTTATGGATCTCGGCCCGATATAAATAGCGTCGGCACCGGTTTTACCATCGCCACTGAAGGTGGAGTTTCCCCATGCTCTGGATCCACTGTGAGGCCGCCGTAATGGCACCAATCAGTCGTGGGACTTATGCAGACGTACAATGGCGTACGCACCTAATTCTGTTCTTCTTTATGAATATATATAATGCAGCTCAAGAGGTCTGAAGATAAAGAGGAGAATGATGTAATGGTGGTGCCAGGTGATCTTGACCTCGTAAGTGCACTTGGCATTCATAAGTATACTTGGCCTCGAAAGTGCACTTGGCTCGCAGGTGCACTTGGCCTCATAAGTGTACTTGGCTCACAAGCGCACTTGGCCATTTAAGTGTACAGGGCAGCTGAGGCAGGGTAAGCACCCCTCGTATATAATCACCTCGCAAAGTGCTTTTGACATGCTAGCGATTATCTTACCTGCATTGCTATACAGTTGATATCTTTATCACTTATTCCTGTTTGCAACTGTATCTACACATATTCATCCATATGAGGATATACATACTTACATACTATTGGCTGCAGTCTTCTAAAGTGGTAGATTTGATGTCTTTTTGATAGGCATGCGAGGAGCCATTCTTAAGGAATATTGAAATGAATGACAATAATATAAATGAAGCTGAAATGAGAATGAAATAAGGAACAAGTATGAAACTGGAATCAAGAAGATGTAGAAAGATATTCAATGTATGAGCTTACTCTGGAGACTTGAGAATCACAGCCAGTAAACCTACTTTTTAATTCCAGGTCTCAATCAAAGATACTTACCTCTCATTCCCTGTGATCCATTCAAATATGATGGTTCACTCAGATCCACTGGTATTGCACATCATAAAAGCTACCAGATATAGCTGCATATCATGTAGATTCCAGGTTTAGGTACCTCATGATTGATAGTGTTAGTGTTGCTGTATCTGATATGTCAGGTGAGTTTACCATTGTACTTGAGAGAGACCAAACAGAAACCTCATTTATACCTATTCACTAAGTATGTACACATTGTTGAGTATAGGTCAAAGGAGCAGTATCAGTATTACCTATTAGTTGAGGTAAAGAAAGAATATTCAGGGTTGTGATTATCAAATAAAATAGTTAATGCTTACTGTTGAGCTCTGAATAGACTGGAACAGCCAATATCAGCTATAGTACTGGGCCTTCTAATATTATTCTCAATATACTGCTAGTCTTGATTTGTAGTATTCAAAAATATCTGGCTGAACAAGAAACTGAAGGATGCAATTGTTCTAGCCTAGTCGACCTCCAAGTACTGTGAACTGAAAGAGAGAAGTATGAGAGAGAACATGTCCTTCTAGACTCTCTGCACTGACTTGAAGTTCTCCAGCAGAATAATCAGCTTGTCAGTCAAAGCATGCAATAGGTTATAGGCGAATGTCTTAGTCAGTATTGGCAATCAAACTCTATTGGGTTCTAGCTCTAAGTCAAGGAAATAAAGTTAATACAGCTTGAACAAGTTTGGTATGGCTACTTGTAAGGTTCGAGGTCTGAGCTCCAAGTTATTCAGAAAGTCTGGGAAGAGGAGTTGTTTCTCAAGCTTCTTCCACTCTATTTGTATTCTATAGATGTTGATCAGAATTGTGAGATTGTACCCTTGGCTAGTTTGTTCAATGGGATAGACTTAGATGCTAAACAGACTGAATAAAGTGCAAGGTACAGACTTGGAAAATGAAGATGACATAGCTTGACCTAGTTCAGTATGGCTAATTGTATCTTTTGAGTACAGAGTTCAAATTGATTAAGGGCGTGAACTGATTGTTGGAGAATAGATTCTTTCCCTCTCGGATTGCAGATTGTAAAGTCTGACTTGTAACATTAATTTATGGCGAACTAGCTCAGCAGTATATATTTAGTTTACCATTACCTATGATGGCCACATACTAGTAAGCAACATAGTATATTATACAAGCAAGTATTCATTTTGCAGCTCAAAATAGCTTTAACCTACAAATATACCTCATATCTGACAAAGTAAACAATATAAGAGAAATCAACAACACAGATTGAAATAATAAAATGGAACTGATGATCTCCAATACCAAAACCTAGTCTATAACAGGTACAAAAAGAACACGTTCCAATCTCAAAGTCCAAAGAAAACTATCCAATTCCAAAACCGAAAGAAATTCCAACTCCCAATTATCACGTCAATATATGAGACATTCAGCTACATCATTGTGGCTTTTCTCTGAATTGATGGCTGAGTAATAATGCTGCTATCATCTCTGTTTGATTTAGTTAACTTAGCCCTTCTATCTTGAGTATTGATCTGAACCCCTCCTTTGGATTTTGTTAAGCCTTATGAAGATTCAGGAGTTATATCTGCAGAAGGTAAAACTTTGTAGTCCCAGAACTGGTATTTAGGAATGTAATCTGGGGAAATGAAGTGACTGGAAGGTGGCTCAAGAAACTGGAGGTGGTATTGAATATTTGTCAGAAGGTGAAAGATGATATGTATTCGTGGTATATATATTGCTGCAAGCCAGATTGATATCAAACCAATTCGGACCTGATAATAATCAATCAACCACACAAACTGGATGGGTATGAATATAAGTATGTGATCAAGGTTAGAATATAGATTGATAAGTGCCCCAACTACCTTACTCTACATAACTCCAGAATATGTTCTGCATCTTTCGAAAGTAATTCCTATGTCCTCATCAAAGGTGAACTCACTTATAATACTGTATCTGTAGCTACAATCTGGACTAATTCAATTTCCAAAGTGATTGATTTGAGTATTCGAAATATTGATATTCTCTGGAAATCTGTTCTACATTGTCAGGACCACTGCTAGGCTCATGAATGGGCAACTGTAGCTGGATAGCACAAATCTTCCTGTTGGCCAATGCAGTTGCTTCATCTGTTCGATGTAACTACTCGTCAAATCAGAAAGTAATGGATCAGGTATTTACCCCTAACCAATGTTGTACGCTTAGATTTGGTGTGGTTTCCGTACCCATCAGTCGCCATTTATCGCTCACTTACTCCTATCTTCACCAGCTAACTACACTGCTAGAAAGAGGAACCCGATGGCTATGCATGCTGCTTTACCTGCAAGAGTAAATAAGCAGTGAAGAGATAGGTATGAGTGTTGTTGATAGAGAATTACAGGTAATCGACTCGCTTTGCCAGGTCATCAGATTACACCACACAGTCAAGCTATCATCGTTGCACTATATCATGCCATCTCTGGATTCCAGTCGCTTTCTTTCAGGATGATTGCGCAGGTTAGTAGGGGTGGCTGCCTCAATATGTGGGAATATCTACAGGAATGCTCTGAAGAATACTATAGCCAAGCGGCTCCAAACATGGTCCAGTCAGGGCATAACTGTTAAGGAAGAGATCAGTAGGAGTAGTGGAGAAGGAGAACATGAGTTCAATGATATCTTCTTCAGAAGTATTGATGCTGAGCTGAATGATCTTTATCTATCAACCGGAGTTCCAGCAGGGTGTTAATATTTGCAGACTGGACTCAGAGATCAGGACTCTACACCGCAATTTGTAGCTTCTATCGATACAGAACTGAGTACACATTAGGAAATAATGCCTTCTGAGCAACTGCGAGAGCAGCTCGGACTTGAGTCCTGTGAACCAGATGAAGTTTCACTGTGTCAATTGATCTCTGTGGTGTGCCTTGATACTGATGAAAAAAGTGGCCGGCCTCATGTTCTGTTAGAAGCTGAGAAACATCACTTGATTACCACTGTTTGACAGAGCTAGGTAACACAACATATGTCTTTAATTGAATTGCAGTTGGAAACAGGCTTGGGACATGTTAGCAAAGCAACAATTCTGCAGGTACTTAATGTTTAGGGTATTGAGACCTATATTGATGAGTGCAAGTTCATACAGGATAAAACCAATAAGAGAAAGCGGATTGTAAGTGTGAAGTTGTATTGTCTAAAAAGATACCGAAGACCACAGCTAATCTGTATGGACGCTTAGCTGTAGTACTCATCTTATCAGCATTGGACAATTGATCAGGATTGGAAGAACTATCAATTCACGAATGAAATGTCAATTGAAGTAGGAGGCACATTTGGCGAATCATTAGTCTGGAGAGACAACACTGAACGCTGCGTACCTGATTGTATGGGTGCTAAGGAGAATCAAGGGCCAACGGTTATGTGTTGGGGAATGATAGGATATGGCTGGAAAGGTCCATTCCATGTTTGAGATCCAGAGACACCAGAGGAGCGAGCTGCAGCTGAGATAGAAATTGAAAAATACAACAATAAGGCCATAGCAGAGTGTGAATATCTCAATTTGGAATGGAAAGTATCAACAGAGTGGCCCTTACTGCGTATACAGGAGCTTGAAGCGCCAAGGATTCAGCGAGATGCAGATACAAATGGTGTATCATACAGAAAACAATGAAAAGCTGACGTGGCAAAAAGTTTAAAGTTGAAAAGATTATCTGAGGTGATGGCAAAGGGATGGATGCATGGCAGTATGTCAAGCATATTGCACGGCCATTAATATGGCCAGAATGCTGTCAACAGCTTCAGTACAATCCGAACTTAATTTTCATGGAGAATGGCCTATCTTGCCATACAGCAAACTGTACATCTTGTGAGAGGGAGAAGTATGGTTTACCAAAAACTAAGTGGCCACCCTGTTGTTCAGATTCTAACCTAATTAAGCGTATCTGGAAAATTATGAAGTGCAGAATAAAATGGCACCAAGCATCTAAATACATTACGACTGTTGCCGAGATGAAGGTGATTTTATAGGATGAGTGGAAAAAGATTACAGTAGAGGATCTCAATAAGGAGATCGCACAACTTCCAAAAATAATGCAGCGTTACCTCTCTGTAATTGGAAGCAATAACTACCATACCTAGTAGTACCCCTATACTCTTTGCTGTCTCTATTGGTAACCATGCCACACTCTTGCTACTAGATTCTAGTTTCTCTGTTCTTTGCATTACTGGTTCTTTACGTTCCTTTGTTAGCAGTTCTTTCATTATTCAACATTTCGTATGCAACACCACTGTCTATCACTGTTTTAATCTCTGGCTTTTCCGCTTTCGATTGACAGTATGCTTGTTTTGTTTGGAATAGAATTGAAGTTGATACAGTACATTTTGTCATGGTCAAACTGCCTTGTTACAGTACTGAGTATAAGCTCGGCTAGTGTTACGGGTAAACGTATGACCAATTACTTTCTGATCTGATGAGTATCAATATATAATGCGGACAGTAATCATTACTGTTGGCAACAAATAGTCAGATGTTCATATCATTGACAAACTGGTTTGATTCATGTAAAGTGGATCCTTACCAAGCCATTCGCCTCAAACAGCACCATTTCACCCCACAACCTGAAACAAGAATAAGTAAGTGAGTTCTTCTCCAATCGGCTCGACTTTTAGTTCATCCTGTAGCTAACATCACACGCTACAAGATAAACTACAAATCGAGCAGATCAGACATAAACTCGCTTACTTGTTTTTGTTCACAGTTGTCAGATTCAGTCAAAGTTTGAGTCGAACCTCAAAACTTCGCCAAACCTCAGATCCAATCCACTTGAAACCCCGACTTGATTTGATCTGCTACGAACCAATCCCCCTCATTGCCAATCCTAGTAATTATTGATCATCTGCCGGTTTACTAATATTTGGTACATTCTGGAATTGAACAACCACTCAATTCTCAGCTCTAGGATTTTGTACCAGATTGTCCAGTATATATAGTATATCTGGATCCCCTTCATGGTATCTATTATTGAAATAGTGTACCTGTTGTTGTATAGGTAGATAAATAGAGTTAGCTGTATCTACTTGCAGATCTCATCCATCACCGTCATGAAATGATATCCAACATCCATGCAGTTTTTAATCCAAGCCTCTTATCACATCAACTGTTCCTTCAACACATATGTACTGAATGAGCTGCTCTCTCAGTAAAAGAATGCAGCAGAAGATGTTAGTAGAAGTTGTATCAGATCAGAATATATATTTCTCCTTGATCTAAGCTCGATATATATACTTGACCTGCTTATCAGTAATTGATTGTTTCCAGTTATCTGTTTGTCTTCACCATCTAACCAGTCAACAGAGATAGACATGATTATACTGTTATTGATATCAAACCTCGATAATTAGAGGTTAAGTATCAGGTACTCTAAGCTGTTTGCTTCTCTTTGTTATTCTTCTTTGGAGTCTTTGTTGATATTATTTCAACCTGCAAAACGTCCAACACATATAACTTCAGCTTCACTAGCTCTATGTCATTTAGCTCCATAATGGTATCTAGCTGATCAGATGAGATTTCTAGTACTTCAGATATTTTATCTAACACTGTTCACTTAGTATGTATACCTATGAGGACCATATTTCTGTGATTTCCTTTCTTTGTTATTGTGGTCCTATTTCGAATCTTCTAGTCATCATTATCTTAAATATCATGTACCAGCATTATCTTGTTGATACTGGTGGTGGTCATATTTATGGTCAGAAATGGAGACCTCCTCTTTCCCAGGATAAATCGGATAGCAGGAGTGGAAATGGTATTCTGAGTGGGAGTTATGCAGAATTAACTCATTATAGACAGGTTAGGTAGGTACTTCTGGTGTTTGCTGATATGTCTAGTATAGCAGGCACGAAGTAGATGGCAGGTAGATAAGCATGGTTAGTATGTATGACAGAGAAGGAAGTTCTACTATAGAGGCTAAACATTCAAACCTGTTCAAATGTACAGTTAAGGTTGCTGTAGAACAAGGATGGAGGTGTGATTCAGTCGAATATATATCATTGGCAGCCTCAATCAGCTGTTCAACTTCAGAAGAAGCCTGGGATATTGTAAATTGAGGTATAATATTTGCGAATCCTGTTGTCTCATTTGATGTTTGTCAAGTGAGATAACCATATCACGAACTTGAACCCTATTTCCTAGTGTAATGCTTGCGTCATTTTGTTCTACTCATAATTGAGATGCTCTACAATTGCCACGTTTGGAACACTTGATAGTGCTCCTCATCCCACTTAGCTTGGCTCCAAATATACACTTCATATGGATGCAATCAAAGTCAAACAAAGAATTATCATCTGAAAGAATGAAGGATGACATTATAAATATTACTTGTCTCACACTAGTACTTGATCAGTCATATGTCACAATGATTTTTCCAGATACTGTCCTCACATTTCTCGTATTGAAGCATACATCCGTCTCACACAAACATATCAGCCCTACATTCGGATAGCACTACCTCATAAATCAGCAGTTCACACTTGATAAATTATGTTTGACTTAATCATTTGGATACGTTTAATTATATAGTATGAGTTATGGAACCGAATGTACGAAAAGAATCTGAGCTTTGCATTCAAACTCTCTATCTGCATACATTCAAGTATCTTTGTAAAGCAGTGGGGATACTTCTTTATTCTATCCTGATCAAGAAGGGTTCATTGTGACATAATCACCTGAGATAGTTCTCTGAATTCCTAGCCATATAAGGGGATCTAAGATCATCCGGATAAATTGATATGATGGTAATGAACTCCTATAATACATTTCTTAGTAGATTCTGAGCTCACAATAAATCAGTTGTATTTTCAAGCCACCTTGTCCAGTTCATCTTTATATCTGACCATACTTAACTATTCACCCTCAACTAATTCGTAATATATGCATGCTACTTTTATACTTGCAGGTTTCAACTCGGCTGCCTTGCATTTCTCGGTACTGCTCAATTACACTACTTAGAATCTATGAAATATCTAAATCTTCATATCAGATAGCCATAGAGTGATATGGTCTACATGAGATCTGGACCGCAATCTAACAATATTATCACTAAATATTCAGGCTATCCAGAAGTTATCACCAATGCTATTTTACAACACAACTATCAATACCGGATGGAATAGATAGCCAGACTCCTAACTCAAATATAATCCTCTCTAACCATTGATGATATTGTTAGAGATATTGTAGTGGGGGAGGAAAAGGAAGATGATAACAATCATGATGATGATGATAATTATCAATCAGAACTCATCTTAGGGGAAAGATACCAATCTGAATATGGATCTGACATAAAATCGAATACAGTCACATCTGATAACAACACATCAGAGACAGATCTTTTTGATAATTCTCAGGACAATCTTGAGTTAATTCTGATTTTGAAAAACCTATCACCCACATCTCAGACTATGATAATCACCCTTAACTCTAGAATCCATTCAATACATCTATAAATGGACCTGTATACTCGACTGCAAACAGGATAATCCACAATAAGTGGAGTTACAGACAAATTGATCAGGAGTTCAATGGCGAAAACCAGACAAACCGACCTAATCTCAGTTTTTCGTTGGTTCATACATAGCAAACAATGCTGACACCAATAGATGGTTACCTAGATTTATTTAAGAAGAGATCATGCAGAAATGGAGGACAGGAAATCATATTTACTTTTGAAATGTTGTACAATGTACTGCATATCTTATTGAAGAGTATTGCTACAAGATTCATATTTAATTTATATTCAGATAAGAATTCGAAGGTGATAATCATATGTATTAAGAACCGAATACTAGAGACTTGTGGTGGGACACTCAAAGAAACCTGCAAACTAGAGTGGCTATTATACTGGTAATATTCAGTTCAGATGAGACCCATCATATTATCTTCTCAGACTATCAGAAAGTCTTACCTCCTGGATCTCACTATCAGCAATTGTGACTCAGTGATAAGAAACAAACCATTATTTCTCTTCTATATTAATCTTGCCCTTGTATCTGTACTGCAAACGTTCCAGGATATCAATAAGGCAGCTGATAATAAACTCCAAAGAGAGGTACAACCAGCTCTATACAAAGTTACTCAATACATTTCTGTATCCCTTCAAATGATCAGTTTATTCAAGACAGACTATAGATTATCTCATGCTGATGGCTTTATACAGGATTTCTAAACAATATTAGCAAGCTATATTGCACAGAAAGAGGCAGAATCTTCATAAATTCAAGCAGAACTACTGCTACAAGTGCAATCTTCCAGCAAAAAGATATTGGGAATAGGTTGATGAGCTGTGACTGGTATTGGAAACGAAGCAGATCGGTTCGTGGCAGATCCAACTGAGCCAAGATTTGAAGCAGATTCAATCTGAGATTTGGCGAAGTACTGAGATTGGACTCACACTTCGAACCAAATGCCACCACTGCGAATGAAAATGACTAAGTGAGTTCATGTGCGATCAGCTTGATCTTTTGTTCATCGGGTAGCGCGTACAGTTAGCTACAAGATGAGCTGAATATTGAGCCGATCGGAGAGGAACTCGCTTACTTATTTTGGTTCGCAGTTGTGGGCCAACATTGTGAGGTTTGTGGCGAATAGTTTCCCAAGTATGCGTCTGACTCGTACTGAATCAGTTTGTCAACGGTACGAACTTCAAATGGTTCATTGCCAATACTAGCTGAAGTGTCATATCTTATGATATTATTCAGAACAATAGATGGCCAAATATACTGTCCTACGTATGACATTTGAGAAATCTATTTTAAATGAGTTGGAAGTTTGATTGGAGGAGAAGTATATCCATTCTGCATGGAATATATTTTGGAACTTGCTGTTTGTGGATCTGTATAACTTTCGTAGATCTGATGTTCATTTCAATCTACATTCATGATTTTTGTCTTTTATCTATTGATCATCTAAGACTATGTTAATGCATAGTTCAGATACCGTCAAGTATATTATGGAATGCATTCAGGTAACTCTCTAGTTTCATTAAAGGCTAAGCTGTATCAATAATAGTTAGATAGTCGAATATTATCTGGAATTAACTGTGCTAACACAAAATATACTGGCTGTTTATTCAATAGCATACAAAGGTTATGCCAAATCTGATGAGGTTCCTAGTATCAATTCTTGCAGATATATTCAGGTATCTGGTTTTGACCAACAACAGCAGTTTAATTGAGATATCAGTTGCACCCAACCATATGTCACATTCTTCCAGATATCACTTTGTTTGGTTGATACTGAGATCACTATCAGCTACATACTAGATGTCCTGAAAGGAATTCACAACTATACAGTCAGATCTTCTGGAGGCATGAACACTAAACAGATCGAGGTCGAGATAATAAGTACTAGGTGGAGTTCAGATTGAGGAAATAAGGCCGAGATGTACAACATGATTTCTGATAATGAAACTGAGAACCAGTATAGTGAATGGGATATAGAGCAGGCAGTTTAATTCAAAGAAGCAATTCAAAGAATATACAACTCAGACATGTACATCATATGCCTACGCTGAACCTCTATCTTCATCTTGCCAAGTCTGAAAGACAATTTGGAAACTTTCCACAATATTGTGGAGATACAGCCAAACAATATCACTGAAAACAGATTGAAGAACAATTCTATTGGTCACTCTGTTGAACAATTGTTGTTATGCAAATGCTATGAGATTGAGACTGCTATCATATTGTAACAATGCATATTCTTACTTTGACTGTGTGGGCTAATCTCTTACAGTTTTCTACCTATATTATTGTGAAGTTGGCTTTCTTCAACAGAAACACTCATCGAGTATTGAAAAGCAAAACCCACAACTCTGATTCTAGAACTATTCTGTCCAGAACAAGACCCATCACTAAACTGATATTATATATGATCTCCAAAATAATTGTATAGACTTGTATTCCATATCCATCTTTCTGATGCCTGCAACAAGTCCTTTACTGAGTACATCAATATGTACTACCATAACTGGCTCGATATTCCTCACTACTCCATCAATAATATTTCCTATTGGTCTGCCAGAACATACAAGCATGATGATATATCAATTCAAAACCTATATACTATACATCAGCTCATAGAAGATGACAGTAATATTAGAAGATATACATTCAATCTGCTATGATGCAGGTCTACAAAGATATATGATGAAAAAGAACAGAACGAATTTATCTCACTCAATTATTAAATTACTACTGGAGCTTCAGATAAGATATTACCAGCAGTTATTCATTTGTTTAAACCTTGAGCTGCAAATCTGATACGTGAACCATCCAAAGTCCTCTGTAACAGTGGAGGTATCACCTCAGTTTTACCAACAAAAGTACTATCCTATTACTTTCAGAACATGCTTGTAATAAAAGTAATGAAGATTCACTCAGGATGTGAAAGTCAATACAAAGGTTCAAGTCAAAGATAGTTGACTTTTCAATATATATATTGTTAAGGCCAAACTGAGTGCTACCTTACAAGAAGTCGATACAGTGAAGATAACATTGGCCTCCGCTGAAGATGACAGAGACATGATCAATAAAAAGATGCGATTGACCATAGTGGAACTGAACGCTACGAATGAGGTCTTGATTCGAGTGAAGGCTGGCTCTGCACCAACCGACACCTCCCAAATTAACTCCAACAACTGTATGTTCAATGTCAAGATGACGAGATTGCCGACTTACCATAGTACAAGAATCCTGGAGTCCATTTCCTCATTTCTATCTGCTCTGCACCAGTACTTCGGATCTCACGCACAGGAGTTATACCTGACAGACAAGTTGGAAATTCCGTTGACCAATGGTTGGGCCGTCGCAGTACTGCTTCAGCTTCACGATAATGCTGCAGTTTGGATCAATTACCATTGTTCAGTACACGCAAGTGTAGACGTGATGTGGGAAGACATTTTGGCTGCAGTCAAAAAGATCTTTATCTCCCCCCAATGCTGTTGTCAAACTGAAACGTGATTGGAAGTTACTGCGAATCAATGGTGACAGATGTGTTTCCACCTTTAATGAACATTTCCGAGTGCTTCAATACCAGTTGGAACTCCACGCGTCACTCTCCGATGAATGCCTTCATGACTTATATCGGTTCAACCTTGAGAGCAACTCAGAAGCATTCAAGGCTTTGTTTGAAAAATTGAGAAATCAGCCTGCAGTGTAGCTTAACGACGCTATGGAGTACATCTCCAGAGTGGACACCATGATTAACTCCAAGAAGCAACCGACATCGACAATGCTTGAGAATATAGAGGGCAAACAAAAGAAAGGTAATAGCGATGGTGACAGTAATGACCGGAGATGATATACATGTGGAGAAGTAGATCATCCCACCTAGATATGTCCAAACAAAGACAACGTCCTGGTTGCATAGAGAGAAAAGAAACTAGCCAATGATAAGAAAGGCTCTGATACGAAGGAGAAGGAGAGAGGAGAGAGGAGGAGAGGTTCCTGTAGTGGTCGCAAGAAAGGCAGCAGCGGCGGCAGAGGTGGAGGAAAACAACAGAGCCTCCACTTGACCAAGCAGATCCCTGGAGAAGGTAATAATACCAAGGAGACCAAAGTGCTAGATTTGTCTGATGACAGCAATGATGGTTCAGATGACAAGAGCTCGGGCTTGGGAAATGGCAACAGGAGCAATTAGCTGCTAATTGACTCCCTAAAACTAAAACTGTTACTGTGTCTACTTTAACGAAATAGTTTACTCGTTACCATCATTTCGAAATCCATGATGACGATACCTTAGACCTTCTTCACTTTGACGGAAAGCTTCAATACAAAAATGGAGATTACACAAATGGTAGTTTAGCAGCCAAAACAGTCCAAGATGATGGATCATCAGAGAATTATGTGAGGAGAGCAATATTGGAAATGTCAAGGATGAAGGACACAATAATAGATGAAAGGGAAGGTGGCAGGATGATCGTCAAAACAGCCAATGATAGGGTAGATAACAGTATTGAAGTATGACAACAAGTGCGCCTGATACTCAGACTCACAGATGATGGTTACGTGTATACAGAATGGTTTATAGTCTACAATGTCAAAGGATTTGGTATTATCCTTAGAAAGCGTTGGATGTGTGATATCAATAGAACATACAGCATTGACTATCGTACGAATGACATGTGAATAATGCAGGGTGGCATACCATAGGACGACCGAGAAAAGGCGTTTCAGTTCCACTTTCTGCGTGGCCTGTGGACCGAGGACAAACTAGTTGAGGACATAGTAAAAGAAGCCACTCGTACCATGAGTATTGAAATTGTTGATGAGAAGCAACTCCATCGCACAAGCCACTACCTCATGGCTAAAGTATTTATAGTTCGTGTACAATACAATGACGAAGAAATACCTGAGCTCAAGAAGTCACTGGATGAATTTCAAGCAGTGCTCCGGGATTTTGAGAAGTGTGGCCTATTTGCCAAACTGACATATCAAACAATACGGAATAAGCCACAGATCTAGAATGAGATTTCGCCTGAGAATGATAAGAAGGTCCCATACAGACTCCGATACTGGCTGTGACCCAAAGAAGATGCGGACCTGCAACGTCAATTAGAGAAAGCACTCCCGAATGGATGGATACGTCCAAGCAACAGCCATTACAGCTCCACAGTATTATTTCTACCAAAGAACGATGGTAGTTTGCGAATGTGTATAGACAACAGCACAGTCAACTGAATCACCAAGAACGATCGATACCTATTACCGCATATTAAACAGCTGGTGCAGCTGTTAGGTGGATCAACTTATTTCTCAAAGATAGACTTGCTTGCATGATATTATCAAATACGTATATGCACTGTGGACTCCCAAAAGACAGTGTTCTCAACTACATATTGGCTCTACGAGTGAGCAGTTCTACCTTTTGGGCTGGCAAATATGCCTAGCCAGTATGTGAGTGTCATGAACGGATAATTGACCTCTAACTCTGAATTACGTAAATCTGTCACCGTTAACATCAATGACGTGTTGATTTATAGCTCGACCAGTGAGGAATATCTAGACAATGTTAAAGTCATTCTGCAACTGCTGCGAAATGCTGGCCTCCAACTAAAGGAATCCAAGTGTACCTGATATCGACACAAAATTGAGTTTTGTGGTTTTCAGATTAACCAGAATGCAGTTCATACATTAGAAATGAAAACAAAAGCAGTTAGCGAATGGCCCCAACCCCGAAATGCCAAAGAGATCCGTCATTTTCTTGGGCTAACTGGCTACTACCCTATGTTTATACACCACTATGCTCACACCATCCTACTCCTGTACCGCATATACAAGTAGGAGAAGTACAAAGTTAAAAGAAGGAGAGGTTGACGAGGTGAGCAACAGCTTAGAGAGGTTGGTATCCAGCCTTTCATTTGGACTGGTGAAGTAGAAGAAGCCTTTCAAATGTTAAAAGATGCCATATGGAAAGCTCCAGTTCTGGCATTGCCAGGGGAAGGGGCTAAATATATTCTACACTCCAACACCAGCAAGTATGCAGTTGGGCCGTACTCTCCCAGAAATATCAAACTGGGGAAATCAAAGTTATTACCTATTGGAGTCAACATTTAAACAGGACCGAGACACGATATCTGACTGATGATAGGGAGATACTAGCCATAGATGATTCAGTAGTTAACTGGTGCAAATACTTACATACCCATAGGCAGTTTACAGTACACATAGACCATGCTTCATTGCGGAACATAATCACCACGTTCTGATTGACTGCACGCTAAATGGAGTATCTGGCTACACTGTAGAATTACATGTATGATATCCGTGACATTGCATATGTCAGAAACCAGGCCACCGATACGTTGACTAGACAACCTGATTGTGGATATGAACCTTGTGTCGAACAGTATCGATTCTTACTATGACGACGTGTGCAATACCAAGTGATACAATTGGTAATCTACGACTCATCAGAGTGGCTTGACGAAGTAGCAGCACAGAGCAAGGATTACTCTTGGAGCAGGGACGTTGTGCAGATATTGAAGTCTGAGGTTAAGGGATACCCAGCAAGAGCATCCACTCCAGCGACCATATAGAAAGCTTGGACTCATAGTTATCGATTCACCCTTGATAACGGCCTGTTGTACCATGACCTGCAAAAACAGCATCCCGACTACCACAAGGATGAGCCTTGCTCACTATATATTCCAATGACCTTATGTCACCGTATACTCCGTGAGTCATACAATGCGATAGTAGGAGGATTCTTTGGAGTGGCGAAAATATACATGATGCTTCGATGACAGTTCTTTGGGCCTGCAATGATCAAGGACGTACAAAAGTATACACAAGGGTGTAATACGTGAGGGCGGATCAACCAGCAGGCTGGTGAAGTTGCAGATTTATTGACACTGCTGCCAATCGTAAAGAGCCGGTGGGAGCAGATAGGAATGGATTCTGTCAATGATGTGCCAATCTCAACAAAAGGAAACGAGTGTATCATGATATTCGTCGATTATTTTTTGAAATGACCACACTGAGTACCCTACTCTATAATGATCGATGCTGCTGGATTCGCACAAATACTTTTCGAAGCTATCATATGAATTTACGGAGTCCCACAGAAAATCTTCAGTGACAGTGATAACTGTTTCACGTCGGAATTCTGGATGGTGGTGAATATACGATTGCAAACCACATTGCTGATGTCAACTGCCTTCCATCCACAAACAGATAGACATTCAGAGATTTCAAATAAGCACGTTACGTATTACCTGCAGGCTTTTGCCACATACCACCATGCTTGATGTGACGATATGCTGCCATTGGCAGAGTATGCGTATAATGCTTCTATATACGCGTCCACAGATCATAGTTCTTTGGGATTGAATTCAGGATATGCATATTCCATCCCACTAGATTTTGTGGCTGGATGAAGAGAGGAGATACAGAGCTTGAAAGGGGTAGAATTTGTCAAACCATTGCGAGTTTCACTTATGAATGCCCAGGACTGTCTTCGAGAAGTCCAAGATAGTCAAACGGCTGAAGCAAACAAGAGCCATAGGCCATACATACTAAAGGCGAGAGACCTCATGATATTGAGCACTAAAGACCTGCCGATCATATACGTGAACCATGATCCTTCTCGTTGGAAGTTATCACACCCATGGGCCGGATACTGCAAGATCGTTAGGTTCCAGGGGCAAAATACCGTCGAATTGGAATTCCTGGCAGATATGACGATTCACAATGTGGTAAATATCAGCAGTCTCAAGAAATTCACTGCAGATCCAGCACATAAAAAAGCTACATCCTCCTCACGTATGAACTGTAAGAAATAAAGATGGTACAATTCAGCGTTCATACGTCATTGAAGCTATTACCTTGTAGAACCGGATGTCAGGAAGCAAAGGTGGCTACAAATATCAAATCAAATGGGAAGGATATGATGAAATGATCTGGATACCAGTCACCAACCTCTCAAAAGCAAAGCAAATACTTGATGACTACAAAAAACAATACGGTTGGGATAAACGAAGGTTAAACGGAAACCGAAGGTCAAGTCCGCAGAGTTGATGGCAATTGGTGCTTTTGTTTGTGCCTCGGAATTGATGGCAATTGAGTGTATTCCTATTTTTTGCTTTCGGAGGATGGTTTTTTTTTCGGAGAATGGATTTCATTTTGGAGAAGTATCTCGATCTTCTTGGGTAGGATTTAATGTGCACAGAAGTGATCAGCATACGGTGTGACTCGGCAGAGAGTATGGAGCAGAATGGGTTACGTTCGCACCCACAATGCTAGATGATCCGCGAGTATAGATACTGCTCACTTCGACTAAAAATAGACTATCGTCACTTTATACTACTACTTGTATTCCATATTTGATCCTGTGAGTTACAACTTCTATGCCTGCTGTACCATAACAGCTTCAGATATTAATATATATAGCTGGCTGCCTGAATTGCCAATTACTCTGAATACTGTAACTTCAACAATATTAACACTAGTATATACTACTGAAATGAAAATATTCAGTAAAAATATGATAATGTATAACCTTGGAAAAATCAAAACACTTTCCACAATCACAATCTAAATAGCTTTCTCTTGGATGTAAATATACCTCTAAGCACTGAAAAGTTCAAGTTCCATTATATGAATCCCAGTGAAAATATTTTATAGTATCTTAATTGTATCATAGGTAATGTGTCAAAGTATGATCAGCTAAATACAATTCAAATCTAAATTCTTGAAGTATCTTATGATATATTTTCAGAAGTTTCTCATGTTGTATAAACTGTTTAATATGTTTGAAAACATGTTATCTTCAGATTCATTCTACAGTGATATAAATAAGTCAAGTTAAATATATGAGGAGAGAATGTAATGTAATTAAATGGAAATAATGAAGATAACATACTTCCTTATAAAGGCTGTATGAAATATTCTATATAATCCATATTCCCATAAGTATAGTATTTTTGCCCATACAGTTGGATACATTCACTCTCTTGTTGAGTTCTATTTCAATTTTCAACATGACTCTTACAATAATGAAATACTATATATTATAAACAATCCTCTATATCACTTTTATAATTCAAGGGTATATTTCAACAGTTCAGAGCAGAAATACAAGACTATCACCAGACATAAATGAAATATGTATTAGACTATCACCAGAGATAAATGAAATATTTATCAAATTGTACACAAAGAGTGATGCTGACATATAATTGGAATTCAATACTGTTGAATGAGCGGCTTATGGATAACGAATTTGAGATACCTAGAGTAGAACTATTGATACTGATATATTCCAACTTGTGGATGATGATCATTATATCAACTCGACTAAGATCTATTCCATACTGTATTTCCCAAAACAAATATAGTAGACAGGATTACTTGAACAGTAGTGAATCGATTTTGGATACAATTCTTACAGAAAGTTGATCAAGGAAATATTCAATTCTTCTAATAAGACTGGATACTAATATACTCAGATGATCAACTACCACCTTTGAAATAATGTATTTGCTATCAGAAAGATCAATAGAAATTCTTGGTATTGTAAACAAACTACTGTATATACTGCAAACATATCTATATACATTGCCTCCTCTTGTGCAACATTGCAGCTTCTGCTACTGTCAACACTATGATCTAAGAAGTAGCAAACGATCTGTTAAAATCGTGATCTTGAAAGCAGTACAATACTACTAAGGAAAATAGACAATTAAAGGCTTTCAAAGCCTTCCAAAAGGAATCAATGATGATTCTATCTGGAATAGTTTATACCATACCGTATATCATTTCAAATTGTCTAAGATGTTCAATAAACATTAATATGATTTCTTGTCAGTAGCACTGCTATTTACTATAGGATGGAGGTCAAAATACATGATATGAATTGCAAGTGAATCTTTAAAGAGTTCAGGTATACCTGAGATAAACAATCATGTTCTAGGACTATCCATAATAACTGGATATGGATTCTTACTTAGCAGAATATATAGGAGCAACAACAGTCTTACCAGATACTACAAGACTGTGTACTGTACAGTATACAGGTTTTATAAAAGTATTAAGTCATCCATCTACATGTTGACAATTCCTTTTGGCTATCAGATATCTGAATGATGAAGCCAGACAATAGAAGAATACTAGAAACAACAATGCTGATACTCAAATTAGTAACACTATTTTTAAAAAAGATTGGTACAGATATTAGTATTAAAAACATAGGGAAGTAGTAGAGTTGATTGCAGAAAGATCTGTTGTCTCAAGATCAGTAAATTAATGGTGAATTGTCAATAGATACATCAAATCAGTGATTTGAAACAATATATATTCCAAACCACAGTATCGGTACAATATAATAATAAAGAAGGTATAAACATCATACAGTACAATAAATTAATATTGTACAGTACAGTAATTATACTTGATAGACTTGAGACACTATGTATATCTGTTTCACTGTGTAAGAAGATTGGACAATATTATGTACAGAATAATCTATCCTTAATACAATTGGTAAAGAGATACTCCTATAACGTATCATATATTATGATATATATCGCAGGCATTCAAATGATACAGTGTATGAAATATCAAAAAGTACAAAGCTGAGTAATGAGTAACTGTGTATTCTGAACAATCTGTATAGTAGTCTATATAATTGTTGTATATTAATAACATGGTATTAGCCTCCATAATATAGTGGTATTGCTACTGCAATGCCAGAATATCACTAACTGTTGAAAGCAATCGGTTTCAATTCCAATACACCCTATCAATAATCCTATCTCAACATGTCTTCTGCACTTTCGGGATATTTTTGATTGGTGTGGTATCTGAGTAAAGGACTACAATCGGTCAGTAATAATACTTAACTATGATTAAATTATATAAAAACTTACTTAGTAGGGTAAGGATGAATGGTAAGGTAAAAAGGGTTACAGTTAATAGGGATTCAAATAGTTATTGGAAATGATATGTCTTGGAGATATGAGAGTTTTGTGGATACAATGAGCTTACACTTTTGAAGTACTTGGAAAACATATATATATACAATAACTGATAACGGTCCAATACAATATGATTACAAATAAACAAACATCAGTTAAAATGTAATATGTTTGTTTTTTTGAAACAATTCTTTTTCCTCTAAATAATGTTTCAATCTGTTTAAAGATTTTAAAATTTAGTTTAACATATTACTGCAGACTCTGGAAGAGAATATTACATTTTGCTAATATAGTATGAAGTATTGTTCAGATATCCAATAATATACGACTCTGCCTTCAAATATTATCAATCTATCATGTGTTCAATACACCTTTAAATACAGTCTCTATATCTGAATTCAGACAATGGTTCCTGATAATACCTAAATAATTTATGATGTATAATCTAGAGTAAAGAACATTCAAATAATAATTTAGAGTGAAGGAAAAGGATTTCATTCAAGACAGATTGAGGAATTGTGGTATTGTAAGGGTATACATCCGTGTACGGCCTCGCATAAGAGAATAAGATAGATACAGTTGCAAACGTGAATTCGATAATAAGGTTGATTCAATTGGTAAGATTATCGATGGCATGAAAGTATTAGTATTGTAAGGGCGTACATCAGTGTACAGCCTCGTATAAGAGCATAAGGTATATACGGTTGTAAATATGGATTCGAGAATGAGGTAGATTCAAGATGGTCGGTTATGCTGTCATAGGCCGGCCGCCATTATATCATCCCCCTCTTTATCTGCAGACCTCCTGGGCTGCAAACCTGTACGTAAAGAGAAGAAACAATCCAAGCTCGTACGCCCTCGTACGCCCTCGTAAATTCCTCTACTGATCGGTACTGCTCGAGGGTGACCATTCGGTGGATCCAGCACATGGAAAAAGTACACCTCCAGTAGTAGGTGGTAATACCTGTACTGATACCTTTTGTACTGGGCCGAGATCCAATAAGAAGAGAAGAGAAGGAAGGAAACGTTCAATTGACCCCTGTAACCTCCAAATCTCAATGTCTCCCTATCCAACCCCTCGGCATACCGTCGGTTTCATCTTGCAGGCCCAGTGGTCAGAACCGGCGCCGCGTTGGAAGTCATTGACCTATTCGAAGTTATCATCATCAATCGTATGTCGTTCGTCGATTATCTACCTCGTCAGCATCCAAGAGAAGATCGAACTTACAATGTAATCAATCATGTGTACTTAGCTCTTGCAAGGCTTGTGCCCTCGTAAGCCCACCTCATGGTAACTTCATACGTCCAATCAAACCTCCATTGAGTGCCATTCATATAATCATGCTCCGTTCTCTTGCAGATATCATCTCGCTGCCATCGAGGCTCGTGGTTGTGATGAATGCTAGTTCGTCCCAGATATTGAGACGCCTTCGCAGCTTGAGTGTCATGAGCCGCCACCGGTGGTCTTTCCAGTGGAAGTTGTTTCGGTGGCCAAGTTGACATCCATCCTGCTTGGATAAAACGAAGGATAACTTCATCCTACCTAGGGATACAACCAAGTAGACGTCCATCCCGCTTAGAGATAAGATGGAAAGAGAGGTCCATCCCGCCTAGGGATAAAACCGTCGATGTGCGAAGGATCTCTCATTGTCGATTGAAAATCGATTTACTCCGGACTTGGATCACTACCATAACGATTATAATCGGCATCATGCAGTTGGTAGACATTATTGTCTCATATGGCATCGCAAGTTTCTCAATGATAGGTAGCGAGTAGTAACACGTCGAAAAGGGGTAATTCACGTAATTCAGTCAGTGAAACATATCCAATTACTAAAGATAGATAACAGTGTAAGGGCGTACATCCATGTACGGCCTCGTATAAGAGTAAAAGGTACATACTGTTACAAACGTGGATTTCAGAATGAGGTAGATTCAATAGGTAAGGTTATCGATAGCGTGCAAGAGTACTCGCACGAGCCGACTATATACTTGGGCCGATAGGTGGTTACCCTGCCATAGGCTGGCCGCCATTATAGGTATTAAATTACCTTTCTCATTTTTCTTTACTTGTTCTCACGTTACCAATAATACAGTGTAACTTTCTATTCTTTATATCTTTCTGTTCACCTTGATTGATTTCAATCGTAATATGCTTGTTTTGCATATGATCTGAAATTCTCAATCCAAGCTTTTCATTCTCAACCTTGATATTCTACAATAAAGCTATCAATGTACATATCTCAGTAATACTGTCAATCATTCAGACAGATCAATTGATTACTTATCCTGTTAGTCAAGCCTAGACATGTCGAAATCTTAACAAAAGACATATTAAGAACAACATATTATATTAGCAGTAACCTACTGCAGATCATATGGCTTACTGAAACCTCCTGTAATAGCAATAATACTAAATATTATATATCACTCAAAGCTCAATACATATAGTACTGGTAACATATCTGTAACATTCTGGTAAAACAAATAATATACAGTAATCTCATGATATTATTTATTGCATAGTTAATAGAAAACATGCTAGGTACACTTGCAATGCAATCTAGTTTCCAATTTATATACATATTCTGTTTCAGCATTATTTGTTAAACTTGATGGTGTTCAATTGGTAACTCTGATAAGAAATCTCAAACATGCTTCCTATCACTACTACAAGTCTGAAATACTCCCTATTGCAACTATGATATACTCTATATCACATTTATGATATGTTTTCTATCACAATACTGATATACTTTCTACTGTATTATCTATATAATCAGTCTGATATACTCCAGTATGTGCCATCAATATGAGCTGGCTGGGAGCGAATCATATACTATCAGCATAGACTGGCTGTGAGCTAGCCAGATACAATATGAATGGGCTAGATCGATGCGATTGGGGCAGATAAACTCGAAATTGACAAGATATGATCCGAATGGTACGACTAGATATGAACAAGATGAACTGATTGGAGGTTAGCGGATTGTACTCTTGATTGACTGACTGTTGATTGGCTGGATGAGATCATGATAGGCTTGCTGAATAAGATCTAAACATACTGACTAGAATCTATCTTAAAAGGCTGATTTTAGAATCACTGAATACGATCGGAAAAGGTTCATGGGGAGTCAGCTGAATGCAATCTGGAGTGTCTGGCTGGAGACAATGAACATGGAAGATATTCCTATTCTGATATATTTACCTGACATACTCACTCTGATATACTTACTCTGATATCATGACTCAGACATGCTCAATTGAAATGTATTAGAGGCAAATAATCTGGACTTGATGTCTTGAAGCTGGTGGGATAAAATCTGAATAGATTTGATGGAGGTAGGGTAGATAAGATCTTGATGTGCTGATTGGATCTGACTTAATGAGATCTGAATGGGCAGCCTGAAGACAATCTTGATGGACTGGCTTGAGGCTGTCTGAACTCAATCTTGACTAGCTGGTTCTCAGTTGGATAGATGAGGTATGAACAGATTTGTACTCAGGTAGATGGATAAAATCTGGATGGGTTGGCTTGAGGCTGGCTAGATAAGCTCAACATGGACTGCTTCTTAGTTAGCTAGAGATCATTGAAATCAGCTAATTCTGTGCTGGCTGGATGACATCAATATTTGCTGGTTGTCAGTTGTCAGATAATCGAGATGGACTGGCTGAAAATCATCTGGATGTATCCAATATGGATGGCTGGATTTTGCCTGACTAGATATGATCTGGATGAACTGAAACTGTATTGGATAGATGCAATCTGAATGGACTCTGGACTGGCTGGATGAAATGTGGACGGGCAGGTTAGAGATTGGCTGGAAATGATTGAAAGCGGCGGCCAGAACGTAATGTGGATGGGCAGGATGGCAGCTATCAGAGGATACCTGAAACAAGCTGATTGACCAATGGTTGAAATTAATCTAGACAGATTGGCTGGAGGTTAGCTGGATAAAATCTATACGGACAGGCTTGAGACAATCTATATGAACTGGTGACAGATATTCTGGATATACTAGTTAGAGACAATCCAAAAATACTTGCAGGGCACTGAATATAGACCTTCCATATATTAATAGTTCTTCTTGAGAACAGAGATGATGACAGTAATGGTGAATGTAAGGGTGATAGTAATGGTAATAGTGAAGCTGAAAATAATAATAAAGGGGCTATCAGTGTGAATTAAATTCCACATTCTGAAAATAATTATGACATATAGTAACACTACTGAATGACTTCAGTAAAACTCCTGTTGAATCAGAAATATATGATAGTATCCATCACTATAGAGCAGCTCATAATACGGCTGAGATAATAGTCATTACATATATCAGTTATACTAGAATGTGAGCTTTTACTGAGGCTTAGAAACTTCAGTTTTTGGAAAATAGTTTTGCTGCTAAGTTGAAAGCTGTAAAGTACTTATTATTTTCAGTAAGTTTGAATGTATTATTACAATATTTTATTGATTCAATATTAGTATATATATATTTTATGAAGATTTCACAGTACTGAACTGAATACAAAGCATCAAATATTAATTACTTGAGGCTATTCTATAATTATTAATTTTTTATTTTCAGAATATAGTAATTGCCAATCCAGAATTTATTCAAATATTTAATACCTGATGCAGTAATTTTGAGGTGTTGTTATGCTTTTCATATAGTGGGTGACAAAATATTCATTTATTATACATCGAGCAAACTCTATATCAAGAAATGGTAGACTACATTGTACTCTAGAGTCCCATATGAAGTATTGACCAACAACTAATACATAGAAGTAGTATATGGTATGTAAGTAGCTTGTCAGTGAATGTATAAATTTCAGGTAACTCTGCAAATCTCAAGTGTAATAAGGTATGAATATCATTGTGGTGTATAATTGGAAACTCTACAAATTTGAAGTGAATCTACAAATTACAAGTAAAGTAAGGTACGGATATCATTGTATTGTACAATTGGAAAGTCCAGAGAAATGGTTAGGGGTTTTCCATTATTTGGTGTATGAGGTATGGTGGGATTGCTAAACTCATAGTCGATGCCTTTCAAAGTTTAGCTGACATTATACTAATGAGAGTATATCCACTGAGTACTGAAGGCTTCTCATGACTACTCTGGCTAATACTGCATCAGAAACAAAACCAAGTCACACTCCAGATGCCAAAAGGTTTATGGCACATCGGACGCTTCAGACAAAACCTCTTGAGCCTCATCGTCGAGTGACACTGCACGTTCATATACACAATCCCTTGCATTGTGTTTGTACCTCCTGACATAGTATTCTTTACTGATGCAGCTATACAGTGCACATAAATTGTACCAACGCATCCATGCTGTGTGTAAACCTTTTCATCCACCACACTACTCATCTAAGATATGAGTGCAATGTACACTGGACATAATGCAATGTTCACAGCATATGATGTTTATTGTTTTTTCGTTTGAATCATATTGTATTCGGCCACATAGTGACCATGACAACTAACTAATCCTTTTCTCCGGTACTGCTCTAATGTAACTCTCGGGTATCCCCTCCAGTTGCTTTAGAGTAAATCTGTACCCTCCCCTTCTCCTTACCCTCATAACCACCGGCGAACAACAATACAAAATTTCACCCTCCTCTGCCCTTATAATCCATCCTCACCTACACCTCTGTAACTCTACCTACATCGGTATCCTTCAAAAACTGAATGACCGATTCTTCTGCTTTTTCTTCTGAGATGATCTGCGACATAGGTATTTTGTACCTGTCCTTACATTTTAACTCCTTCTTTAACTCCTTCCACAAGACATCCTGCTGTGCTTTCCATTTTTTGCACCACTTGAACAAGTGGTCTGTTGTTTGCTTCGGTTGATCACACCACCAACATTCTGAAGTAACTTTGTTTTCAATACGTTCTAGGTAAGGGCCTATTAGAGTGTGGCCTGTCTTCAACTGAAGGAACCTTTCTGCAATCCTGTTGGTTCCACCTAACAGTGCACTCATCCTTAGTGTTGGCAACGAAGCGGATCGGTTCGTCGCGGATCGAACCAGGGCGCGGTTAGATCCGGATTCGATCCGAGATTTGGACGAAGTTCCGAGGTTCGTCCGAACCGGTTCGCGAACCATCTATCTTCGAACGATAATAGGTACGCGAGTTCTTGTCCGATCGGCTCGAGTTTTAGTGCATCTTGTAGCGGGAGAAGTTAGCTACAGGATGCACTAAAAATCGAGCCGATCGGACAAGAACTCGCTTACTTATTTTTGTTCGCAGTTGCAGGTCGAAATGGTGGGGTTTGAGGCGAAAGGCTTGGCAAGGATCCGGTTTGCGCGGACCAAATCGGTTGGTCAATTGTACGAACCCCGGGCGGTTTGTTGCCAACACTACTCATCCTCCTCTTCTTGTTCAGTCTGTACCCTTTCTTGCTGTTATGCTTCGCCTTCCACCATTTCTCTGTTTCTGTCCATTTGACATCCATAACTCTCCTCTGTACTTTTGCCAATGACCACCCTTTGTATCTGTCGACAAGTCTCATTGTACCATTTCCACTCGCCGTGACTAACTTCGCTTGCTCGTCCGCCTTTTCATTGCCTTCAACTCCCTCATGTGATGTCACTCACCGGTACTCTATCCAGATGTCTCTTCCCGCAAGTTTGTTGTTGCATTGTATTGACTTTATCGCCGTAAGTTGTCCCGGTCCGGATGCAGTGTGCTGGGTTCTTTGGATAGCTGAAATCGAGTCCGAGAAGACAGTAACTTTATCCACTTCGTTGGTATCTGATATTTCGCATGCTTTCCTGACGGCCCTCTCAATGGCGTATACTTCGGTATCGAAGATATCTTTCTTCTTTCCTAGGTAGTGTCGTTGCTGCTTCCACTCCCCACCTTCCTTCCATATGACCGCACTACCTACTTTCTCATTTTCCAACCTTGACCCATCTGTCCAAAAGATTAAACCCTCGCTCGCCATATGCACAGTCTTCAGAGCTTGTTTCTTGTCCAGAATAAACACTTGTGCATCAGCTTTGATATCTGTGTCATATAAAGTGTTACTCTCGACCCTTCCACTGATTTCCACTGAACACCTTAGTCTTGTTGCCAGATTCCATTATCCTTCCAACAGAACCGCTCCTCCTTTTGCATCTGGCATCTCTAAAAGTCGTTTGACAAATCGTCTCTGTCTGTTGTTGAGGATCGATATCGCTGATCTTAGGCCCACCTCCTTGTTGAGGGGAACCACCGGGTTGGATTTGAACATGCCTGTGATTCTTCTGGCTGATTCGTTAATAAGTGTCTGCAGTTCATATTCTCTTCCGTGTTGTCCATCCCACCATAGTTCACCCCCATAAAGGGCTACCAACTGAACTGCGGCTACATGGACCTTCTTCGCGTTTTCTGGTTTCAGTCCAAGTCGTCCCAAAATTGATTTGACTCTTCCTTGTACTCTCTTCGCCTTTGTCATGACCGTGTTGTGATGTTATTTGTGGGATAGCTTTCTGTCTAGTCAAATACCCAGCCATCTCGTTGGTCCTGTATTGAATGGTATGGTATTATTTTCGTCAACTTGGACCTTCTACTTCACCTGACTCCCCTGATGGTACCGCTTTTCAGAGAACAATACTGCTTCAGTTTTGGCTATGTCGAATTCGACCGCATTCACCTTGGTCCATTTTGTACCTAATCTGACGCACCTCTACATCTCACTTGTACACTCCACCACTGTCTCTGCTTCCACCATCCATGCAATGTCGTCCACGAAGGATAATGTTGTTGTCTCCAGGACTTGGATTTGCGCTGCTTTAAATAGTCCCGGGATGTAAATAAGGAAGAGGATGGAGGAGACAGGTGAATCCTGGGAAACATCCGTTTCGACTTCCATCTCTTCTGCTGTTCGGCCATCTATCTTGATGATAGCCCATCTGTCCGACATGATGTTCTCCATCCATCGACACATAACTGCTTCAAACTCCATATCTTCCATCGTCTTTATCAGGTTGTCCTTCACCACGATCGGAAAGGCCCCCCCTTCACGTCCATCAGAAATACCATCGCAATGTTCCCCCTTCTCCATACCTTCTGCATTCTTCTCATCATTATCCCCACCGCATCGATTGCTGATCTTCTCTTCCTGTACCCAAATTGGCCATCGTAGAGTAGCCCTCTTCTTTTTCATTCATCTGATATTCTGTTCACGACTACATTTTCAACAACCTTCCTAAACAATTTTCGAGTGCGATGATCCGGTAAGCCTTTGGTAGATGATAGTCTGGCTTCCCCGGTTGGGGTATCACAACTCAGGTGACTGACTTCCATTCCCTCAGGAGGTAGCCTAGTCATATCGATGTTCAGACGATCTGATATATTCTTCTGCTATCCCACTCCCATAGCATTCGAATGGCCTTAAAGATTAACCTGTCTGGGCTGGGGGCTTTCTTTGTCGACTGTGTGTATAATGCGTCCCTGACCTCGTGCCCATTTATCGTTTCGTATGTTTCACCTCCCTCCCCTCTGGCATTGTACTGTATTCCTGGAAGTGGGTTGGAAAATCCTACTTGTTTTATAAGTTCCGCTTTGCTGTTCCAAGACGTCACTAGGTCTCCGGTTCGATTTTGCAGCACTTTGACCGTTAGTTCACCATGCTCTCTGGTGTATCGTAGAGCCCTCCACACTTTGTCACCCTCCGCCTCCTGAACGAACGTGTTCCAGCTTTCTCTTTTGTTCGTGTTGATGGTCGATGTCAGGTCCTTCGTTGCTGCCTTCACTGCCACTCGATCTGATCTGCCATTTCTCATCATCCTCTTCTGACCCCTCAAGATCTTTTTCTTCTCAGCTATCTCAGAGTTTCACCATCTTTTGGATCTTGTACAGATCCTGATCTTTTTGGCTTTCTGGTTCAGCACCTTGGTAAGTTGGACCCTCACATCTAGTATCTCCTGTTCAAGCTCTTGTTTCGTGCTTTCGTTGGTCAGGATTTTTCTTGCATCTCCCCATTCCTTCCATATAGCCTTAGCCTGTTTCAGGTCCTTCTCTTGCATCGCTTCCAAGTTACATCCTGTGACCGTCTGACTTGTTTTGTTGTCCTTGCCGAGGTTCCATACCACTTCAATCATTGCATGATCCGAGTTGATGTCTTCCTCGTCTTGAGTCATTGTTCTAGCTATTACATCAATTAGCTGCTGTCTCCTGCACAAGGTGACATCGATAATCGACTGAACATTTTGACCTTCCCTGATAGCCATGTATGTAGCTTGTCCATCGTTGATGACTTCCAGGTCATGTCATCTGATGAGGCCCTTGAGAAAGCTTGCATTGATTCTTCTGGTGTACCTATCATCTCACATCGGGCTGTGCACGTTGAAATCTCCACACACGATTACATTGCTTACTGTTACGCTATCATTCCAGTCCACCCCCCTGGCTGGTCTTCCCGATGTCCTTTCTCCGTTTGTTTGGCAGGTTTGACCGTACACAATGACGATGCACGTCTTCGCACCCTTTTCATCTAAGGCTTCAAAGATCTGTATGTCTCCTTGTCCTCCATAATCTTCTAAGTTGTCTATTTGCAGTTTGGTGTCAATCCTTACTGCCGTCATTGTTCTCTTTCCTCATATAAGCCTAAAGCCCGGGTGACTGGTCTGGAATCCTCCTCTTCCTTGATATGCCTCTTGTATTGCCACCAAATCAGCCTCTACTTCCACTCCCTTTTCCAAAGCCAACAACGTCGCCTCCTTCGATCGCCTGCAGTTTGCTTGGAGTATTTTCATTGGGTTTCCGAGATGCTTTCCAGCTCTTGTTGCGTTGCTGCGACCTGAACCTCTGTAGTATCTTGGGTTTCAAAGGGGACCTCCTTGCCCTTGCCTTTATCGTTGATGGGGGTGGTATTGACCTCTTTCTTTTCCGCCTTCTTAGTCGAGGGGCTTTGTCTTCTTGTCCAACCGTAACATATTGGGATTTGAGTTGATTTTTTCCTCCTCTAACTCTGTCTCCCCATGATGTTCTCTCGTTCTTTGCCTCTTCCGTTGCGGCTTGTTTTTTGGGACACAGTCTACTCTTGGCTATGTGTGCTCTCTTACAGTTTACACATTTGTCAGTGGTGTAGTTGCAATTCTGTCCGGCCTTGGCCTTGAATCCGACGACGTCATACTTGTGCTCCTTGGTGAGGTGATTGCCTGCGCACAGCATGTACCTGCTTATCCCAAGTTTTCCGCATTTCGATTCCAGGTGTCCCCATATACAGCACCTTTTGCAAAAGGAATCCGGTCCAGCCCTTACATACCTCTCCACCTGGTGCCAGATACCTGCCTCTCTCAATCCTTTGTCAAGGCACCTTTGTGCCTCCTTCTTTCCTTTGATCATGAAGATCACAGATGATGCTTGCTTCTCCGACTTTTTCTTCTCCTTAATGTCTACCGGTTTTCCCAGCCAATTGATCGCTAGGGGAATGACCATCCCCTCGTTTTCCACCTGGATTTCTTGTTTAAGTTTCTCTAGACCTCCTAACCTTTTTGTTGCATACTGCTCAAAGCTCATTCCGTGCATCTTGACTTTCTCCCAGGTCTGATTCGTCTCGATATCTATGATACCTGGGTCGATTCTTCTTGTCACTGTGACGATAATCTCCATGAACTTGATGACCATGTCAGAGGAGGTCTTGGGGGTAGCCAACATGGTGATAATTCACCGAACATTGGTGGAAATTCCAGTGACCATGATTTGGAAGGGGACGCTGGCCTTGGTGAGTACGATGTTAATTTGCGACACGATTTCAACATTCTTCTTTTCGGAAACCGGGAGTCCATTGTTCTTCTTAAAAATGATTCTCCTGTTTTCCAGTGTATTATAATTTTCGGAAATAGAAGTCAAGCCATTGTCTTCTTTCTTGATCTCTTACTTTCCCCTGATGACTTGTTGAAAACCGTCCTTGTCTTTTGCTTCTCCGTTCTTTTTTTGGCCGTTGGCTGACATTACCACCTTCTCTGTGTACGTTGGCTTCCTTGGCTTCTCCTTTTGGGCGTCTCTCATCGCCTTCAGCTGGAGGGGAGGGGCAATAACTGTAGCCTTCTTTTCCTTGTCGATTGTCTTTTTGACTACAGGTATAGCCTTGTTGTTGCTGGGTCCTGTGACCAGGATTGGTTTTCTTTTCCCTCGAAGCTGAACCGCCGTCATCGGAAAGATCGGAAAGATAGGGACTGCCAAATCCACACCGCCAGCCGGAAGGGTCCCGCCTGGTACTATGGCTGATATGTGAATCGATTCTTTCAACTGTTGTCTCTGTATGTCCATCTCATCGGGGGCATCCTCTGTTATATGTACAGGTGAGTTCAGTTTGACCTCCCTCATCTCCTGATCCTCCTGAACTCTTTCTTTGGGTGTTTCCTCAACTCTCTTCTGCTGTATCTTCTCTTCTTCTTGCTCCTTCTCTTCAACATATTTTCTTTCATACTTCTCAAACAGCCTTTCGACCAGCCTTGTCATCGCAGCCTTGCTGACTGGTTGTTTCCTCATTCGTTGGACGAGGCTTTCCGTGTTTGCACACACCTTAGCGATGACGTTTTCCGTTTCCTAAAACACATTCAGGGCTTGGGTGGTAGCGCTTGTTGATTCGTTGAAAACGTTGGCGTAGCCTGGCTATTCTGTGTTTCTAAACTGGTCAAAATTCGTTTGCAGAGACTCGATCATGGCCCGATTTTCTCCGACCGCTTCCATCAGTTTCTCCTGTGTAGTGACTGACTTGCCGGCCTGCCCTATAACAAATGGGATCTTTTGCTTGTGGTGTGTGTAGAGGAAATGGGTTGCATTCATTGTCTTAGTCCTTGTGCTGCGCCTGCGTTTTGTTGACTCTGACGGTGATTGCATGTCCCCATCTGAGAATTCCATCTCCGATTGGTCGAAAAAAGCCCCACTATGTGAAAGTCGCTCGGGCTCCTGAGCTCTCAGGGTCACTGGGTATCCCACAATATTTTCGTAGCATCTCTTGATGATACTGGTGCCCAGCCTGTTGAAAATATCGGCGGATCTTTGTCTTGGTGTGCTGGTTATCGAAGAAAGTGGTGACGTGTACGCTTTTTGGTAATTGTCGTTTGTACCAACCTCTGTCATGGTGTTATGGTCGTCGGCCTCATAGTTTTCGTTCATAGTTTCGACTTCATCATTGTGGATGGGAGAGAAGATCGCCTGAATGCTCGGGCTCCAGCAGATTGGGAGTGAGGTGTTTTCGTGAGTTTGCTGGGTATTGACTCCAGAGGGGAAGGCGCCATAATTTGTTGATTGGGTGAGTAATATCTCCGGGGCGGGAGAGTCAGTAGTCGCGATGTTGGTGAGGTTGACAACTGATCTGAATCCTGTTATCTGAGTGCTAGAGATGGTGTTTGCGAGTCTCTGAGAAAAAGACCTAATGCTGGAAGTTTTGGAGGTTTTTCTGATCTCAGGAGCACCAAAAAGAGACATTGTTGCGGCTTCTAAATGCTATTCTGCCAAAAATAGCCGAATTTTGAAGGCTAAGAATTCTGGAAATAATCGAACTGATTGGGTAAAAGGGGGCTTGGCAAAAGTATGGGATAGTTGGGTGTGTTGTCGAAGGTGTATGCATGCGATGTTTCTACGATACCCTAAATTGGATTCACATCTCGGGCGATGGATACAGTCTGGTAATATTACTATTGACGATGTTTGATATTAAGCTCTAATATATACCTTTCCCCGTTCCAAATGTCCTCTATTATTAGTGGCATGTTACACATCACGGCCAGCTTGAAGCACATCCTCTAAACAACTCTCTCCTTCGCAGTTATCTACCGACTCCGACTCTATGTCCTTGTACTTGTACTCATTTTCATCCTCATGTTCATCCTCATCCTTCTCATTCTCAACCTGATCATCATCCAGGTGGAGACCACGATGTCTCTGAGTAAGACTCCTGTCACTGTGAATGTCATCATACTCATTGTCACTATCATTGTCACTATCGTCAATCTCATCCTCAGCATTGAAAGCCAAATCTTTGGCAATGGGGATGCAGATCCCAGAAATTATAGGAGTCTAAATGTCTAGCTTCATCATCAGAGATTCTATTGCAGTCTTGTTTAATACCACTCGATAAGGGTTGATAATGGGTGGCATGTTATTGGCTCCTTTTTCATGTAGAATGAGGTGGTTAATAGCCACCTTTGTGGACTTCATTACCTTCTGTTTCAAAGGAGATGGGAGATCGTTCCAAATATTCATGAGATTAGAATAAGTCTCTGCAAAATGTTAGAGCAATTGCATGCATTATGAATAACATACTTACCGCTGTCATTATCTCGATTGAAGTAGTACTCCCACTCGGATCTGTTGCACCAGATTCCGAAGTCATCAATTTCAACTGTTGTTGGAACTAAACCTCTATTTCTTTACCACTCTATCAGTATGTGATTCAATACCGTAAATGTTAACACAATCAGTATCAGGGATATCTGTTCCCGAATCCAGACATGGAAGCCCTCCAAATGCTTGCCACATTTGCACATTCGTTGAAAGAAATATATGTATAGAAATTATGCAATCTCCTCGGCATCGAGGTAGCTAGCTCATTTCTGATAGTGTTAGCGGCGTTACATATTGCAGACAGAACTCACATCAGGTTGAACTCACACCAGGTTGAACTCACACCAGGTTGAACTCACATCAGGTTTGTTCGTATGATCGTATTGGTGCGCAATGAATATAAAATCTGAAAGAATTAAATCAATGTGTATGCTATGCTCATTATCAGTAAAACGGTGCAAGTCGTATAGTCTCCCTACACACTTACGGGCCTTCCTGATCATGTGTGATCTGACTGCATTGTAACTGTTTTTGATCTGACATACGTTAGTCAGTGAGAATGCAATTCTGGCAGATACCTAACTATCTTGAGACAATCCTTCTGACATTCCAGGAAGCTAATATTAACTCCTTCCTGCCGGCATGCCTTTGGCAAGGAATGCTCTACAGACTTTGTATTGGATATGTTAGTCGGTATCTACCACTCTCGGAATTGTATCAGCTACCAGCAGAAACTCAGCTTCAGTTGGAAATGGTGTCTCGCTCAGCAGTTGATTCTCCATCATGCGACGCATTGTCTCCAGTACAGCAGTACCTCGAAGGTCACCTGGTACAAGGAGACTTCGACTGCCATATCGTGTACTGCTGACCAACAACAGTGTCCTCGGCGGAGACAATGGGATGAGTTCTAAAGCCTACGATAATGGGTGTGGACTCCAGAAGTGACTAAGGTTGGTTGCTGAACGAATACCGACGTTGGAAATGACACTGGGTGCTGGCGATGTCGAGATGGAGGCTTGATTCGGATGGTGCAGAGACGGTTTCAGAGCTGGATTTGGTGCGGATACAATGGGTGTAGATGATGAGGAGATCTGGATGATCGAACTTTCGATATGTGAGGCTGTAGCCTTCGTCCGCTTTTACTTCTGATTGTCACCCAGCAAAGTTTGTTTCCTCTTATGACTGTTTGCTGTACGTGGAATTGGGGAGATAACTGCAGGAGTGGCCAGTACTGCTTTTGGAATTGAGAATACGGCCTTGTGCAGTGGCTTTGTTGTTCGGATTATTTTCAGAAAGCAGAAATATCAGAAAGGCAGGAATGTCAGAAAGGCAGGAATATCATAAAGGAAGAAAAAGAGTGCAGTTGCGATGTAGACGAAGGGTAATACAGTGTGGAAAAGGACTGACACGTCGCTGAGCATTGCATCTGAAACGTTTTCACATAAAGCGAAAGATTCACACGATTTCGTATTAGCTTGTCATGAAAGTATTGCATACTATTAGTCAATCAAATACCACTAATGACAAGAAAACCTTAACGAGACTAAAAACAACTCTGTTAAATGCAAAAACGACTCCACCCGACCCAAAGAGGATATGCAAAGACCCTATCTAATCCAACTCTCAAACACGAACCTACGTGTGCAAAAATGACTCCACCTGATCCAAAGATCCAACCTCCAAATGCGAATCTAATACGTGTGTCAGTATGCTCGTCATTTGCAGTACTGTTGGACGTACCGAAACCCATCACTCAAATTGCTGACCCATCCATGTTGGAGTCAAACACAACGCCTCAAGCTGTGTGAAGCTCATACTGGCATAAACATCTTGGTACATGCCAATTGCCACCGACTCTGATGACTCGTCAACACCCACCGACTCCGACGACTCGTCACACATTGCCTCTTCCTCCACCAAAACCTCTGCCATTTGCGACTTTGCCTCCCACTGTTGCTGTAACTCCACCACCGCTCACGACCTCACCTCAACAATTTGTGCTGTCTTCGCCATTTATGCAACTCTGGCACTCATTGACTCCTCCAGCACAGACGACGATACATTCTGGAGAGAGGCACACTCGACGTGGTGAGTAGTAGTCACCTGCGGTTGTGTCATTGGCGAGTGGTTTATTGCAATGAGCCTGGGAGCAGGTATCGGACTCTCTGCTGGTTCGGAGGTACCAGGTGTTTCCGGGGGTGAGAATTCTGGTTGTAGTGGTGGTAATAGTGGTGGAGGATTATCTCTTGCAATCCTTGGAGGTGCAACTGCAATTGCCTTCAGAACAGCCACAATAATGAGAGGGTTATAAGTTGTAACGGAAAAGAAGGTGGCCACAGTGTCCTTCCTATCGAGTTGAGTCGCTTTCTATGGCTGCAGAGAGGTTTTGCCGGACATGACTAGACATCCAAGAATACAACTGACATCGCTGGTAGGACATAGGCGACTCACAGCATGGTGTACGGCCTTTGCGGTGAGCATCTCGACTCGTGAGAGATGCAATCTATTAGAGCTGTGGTGAATGAAGATGTCGTCCCAATGGTCATAGCTTTCTGGACGGTAGCTTTCAGGGTCAACAATGCAAACCCTGAAGGGGTATATAAGCATTAGGCTGATAGGGACGGTATTGGTGGAGATGTCATTGAGTTTCCGCTTCTTCTGCAGGGCAGAGGCAATGATTGTCAGTGGCGTTGCACGTTTGTGGGAGGGTGGCTGCACCTTCAGTGTCTCGGAAAACCACGTATCTTCCTTGGCATCACCTTTGCAACATTTGGAGTTGTCACAGTTGTCGGAGTTTTCGGAGATGTCGGAGTTGGGGTCGGTAAGTAAAGGTGGGTTTTCTTTGTGATATCGGTTCATCTGCATCCGAGGTTTATCAAAGCAGTCTCAGAGAAATGCCCAGAACCCACTCCACCATTCCATGTATCGTGGTTGAGTCGATACCCGATACTTCCACATCCCCTGAAACTGTGCAAAGTGTCTTATAGTGACTGCGTCCAAAAAAAGGATATCATACATCAAGTCAATTGCACCATCATCCTTGACACAATGAATGGCATACATCCGAATAAGACTCTGAATATGCTCGGCCAAGAACTGCTTCGTGAAACCATTGAGGTGGAGAGTGTGCTTAATTGCATTGGTTTTGGAGGGGGTGGATGGGATCTTTTTGGGTGGCATAGCAACGTTCTGAGCTGTAAATAAGGTATATGAGAGGTTGGTCAGGGTTAGGGTTAATGTGTCTGAAAACGACAATGAGAGTGGTAAATAGGTAAAGATGGAGTAGATAGAGATGATTGTGAAGAATTGAAATTGAGAGAGCGTACAGGGATATATATACAGTGCAGAATGGACCATCAAGGTGCTTGGAATAGTGTGGAGTCGCTCGCAGAAGTGTTGAAACCATTGGTGATATCAAACATCATACTTGAAAAGAAGCTTTCCTGAGTGTGAGCCGTTGTCAGTACTTCTCTTCCGACCTGAAAGATGTACCTCATGTTTTATATGACTCGGAGAGTTGTTTGAACCACTTCTTCAGCGTCAGATACACTCGTCATGTGAATCCTAGGTCAAAGAGTCGAAGTATGTCAGTTTGGGTTCCTATCATACGGCAGTGATATGAAGTTCCAACATAATGATGCAGTGTGGTGTCACAAAAAGTTGGAACCTACCATATGAAGTTCGAGAAGTGTTACAGGCATCTCTGGCAGTATCCAGACCTCTCTAGGCACCACCAATAGACACTGTGCAGTGGTTCCATGAACTCTGAACTCGTGTCATGGTACACAAAACGAGTGATATCACATGTTTTCTTCCGCGTTTTGTATCATCCACCCAGCCAAACTTCAAAAAAGCAAGCAAATAAGCAAGTCCATGGACTTGCTTGTATTTGCCTAGCCATCAGGGTCACATTAGGCTCTGGGCATGGCTACATCGTGACAACATCTGTCTACAGGATATTCCAGGATCTTGGCATTTTAAATGTGACTCTGTGAGTTTTGTATGCCATACGGCTCAATTACATTACTCCTGCATAGCAATACTCATAATATTCTACCAACTGCATATACAGCCCTTAGCATTGTCTACACGATACGTACCATGCCTCCCATATGAACACCGAATCGTATCTGCCCTGTTTGCTTGAGACCTTACAAGTCTGACCTGTGGCTCTACAAACACATCGCCAGTGACCATTCTTGATATCACCCCCAACTTCTTGAGGTGAAGACAGATTCCAATGAGTCCTCTGAACGCGTTCGAAAAAACTCCCAGCATTGCATCGATGATTTGCACAGTGATATTCATGCCAACCATGACCACTCTAACGATCCTGATATATTTTCTCCGTTGCACACGTTACCTTCTTCAGAACTATCTGACACCTAATTTGATCCATATACAAAAAGCTTCTCGTATCCTGATGCTCGAGTCCCTGTCGCATACGTTCCGACCGACGATTAGTACAATTCTGAGCACAATTCTGAGCAGTGCTCACACAACCCCTTCTATCTATTCGACAGTGAGTAGGAGTACAATTTCGCAGAGCTCGTAACATCGAAAGGTCTTCAAACCAAAGTTTTTGATGACTTTCTGAAGGGCAACTGCGGCCTTAAAGAGTCCGTACGTGATTCTCTGAAATCAAATTACAACCTCTGCCAGAAATTCCAAGCGATGGAAGATTGACTTGGCCATGACTCCTGGAAGAAAGCTACATTGCAGATAGTATGGAATGCGCAGGATCCAGATGCAATTGAGTTTTGGCACTGTGACCTTATGGAGTGTGCAAAATGTCTACGCAGGCAGCCAGCATACGAGGAAAATCTTACATACACATCGATATGATGCTTCAATGATTCTGTGCACCGCTTTTACAATGTGATGTATACTGGAGACTGGTGGTGGGACAAGCAGGTAAACTTTCTTCATAGTATATCCTTTACAAACCCTTTACAATGCTCACAATTGTGTAGACAATACTACCTGTCGGTGATACGCTGGTGTCAATGATATTCATGTCTGATGGAACCCATCTCACAAACTTCTCTGGTGACAAGAAGATATGGCCGTTATATATGATGATCGGCAACCTATCTACAGCTGTACAGATGAAGCACACAATACACAGCGTATTGTTGGTTACTCTTTTGCCCATTCCAGTCAAGATGCGAAATGTGCCCCTCAAAAGAAGAAATGTTCAGAGGGAACATAACCGAATGGTCAATCAGAATGTGCTGCAGCATGTGTTGCAACCCCTACTCAATTCCGACTCGGACACCCACACCTTCTATGCCCACTGTATCGATGGCAACTTCAGACATTGTTATTCGATACAGGCTGTATGGATGGCCGATTACCCCGAGCACTGTGACCTTCACAACATCAAGAATGGTATATGTTACTGGTACAAATGTCCCATGCAGGAAGTTGGTAATCTACCCCTCCGACATGAGTGACACAACCTCCGGAATCATATTATCTATCGTACACTCTCAGATTCAAATAAAGCCCAGTGCATCGCAGATCTCATATGCCACGATATCAATCCAGGTTTCAACATCTTATGGTATTTCAATTGCGTTACAAGTGATCTTTCCAAGACTGATCTACTCCACACGATGCAAATTGGGTTGTTGAAGCACCTCCTGACATGGATTCAAGAATTTCTCAAGCAGTATAAGCGGCTTCACAAGTTCAATGATATTTGGCTCTCAGTACCTGCATACCTTGATATGACAAAGCCAAGATGTACATATGAGGAGATCTCACATTGGAATGGAGAAGAAATCAAGACGATAATACGATTCCTTGTGGGAGTCGTACGCAATGCTCTGCTGGACCCAAGCCTCTCTCAGCGCAGTGTTTTTGACCGTGCAGTTGAGTGCTCTCGCTCTCTTATTGAGTTCTATTTATATCGCCAGTATGACACTCATGATGACGAAACGCTAGACCTCATGGACAATGCTCTACATCGCTTTTACGATTCAAAGGATGTGTTTCAACAATTCACGGCTGGGAACCAACTTGCAGCAGAGGCCAAAGAGAGATGTACGGAATTTTGTGCTGAGAGGGATGCCGAGTTGGAGGAAAACAAGAAGAAAATGGCAGCCTTTCGACAGCGTATTCACGACACCTGGAAAGGTATTATCGATACAGAAATGGCCAAATATATTGAAGAGAGTAGCGATTTCAACTTTCCCAAGATACATCTCATGCAGCACTTCCGAGTGCAGATACAACGGTATGGTTGGCTTAAACAGTGGTCAATGGAAATCGGAGTAAGTTCTCACCGGAAGCAGATTAAGGATGGATTTCATGCCTCCAACAAGACTGGTGATTACTATACTCAGATAATCAACTACTGCCTTCGGAGTGATGTATTTGCTGTCAGAAAGGCCAATCGCGATGCATAGAATCGTAAACGAGCTGCTTTCCAGACCGCAGACGTAATGGCGGAAGTGACGGCGGATGTGATGGTGGAAGTGACGGTGGAAGCAACCACTACCAGTAGACATCATTTATTGAGGTTCATATGTCTGCAGCAGCACAAAGAAAAAGAGAAAGTCAAGCACTTTCAAGGTCTCTTATAAACAATCAGTGACGACGTCCTCCGAAATGGTCTATACTATTCCAGCCATCGTTTCTTACATGCCATACAGGTAAATATCAATTCGGATAATCTCTGAAGCAGTGCTGCCGCAATTCATCATGGATTGGAGGTAGAATTACGCAACATGCATGACAAGCGAATCATTCAGAGGCTCAGATGTACTGGAGATAAACGATGGTATTCTGGTGCTGCCCGCTATGACTGGATATGGGTTCAAACTTCGCAACATAAGGAGGGGCAGGAGCTGTCTCACAAGGCACTGCAGGGACGTGTACCGTACTGTATGCTTCGTCTGTTCAAGCTGCGAGTCTTCCATCCGTATGGCACGAATACCTTTTGGCTAGAATATTTTAGAGTAACGAAGCCTGCCAATGGTGGAATGCCAGAAATTGTATCGCAGCTAGTCAGGATAGTGAAACCATCTTTCAGAGGTGCATATACAGTTATTAGTACAGGAAATATTGTGGGTGCGGCTCACCTAATACCAGAGGAGCCCATTTCGTCGAAGTCGGAGAATAAAGGATGGATAGTCAAAAGTCATATAGACCTTGCGACTTGGAACGATATTTCTTATATGCTGGAGGCCGAGTTAAATACAGTGGTGAAGAGGGTATAAATGGTGTTTAGAACTGTAAATAGACTTAATAAACAGTAGACTTTCAAGTTGCTTGTATCCAGCCAAGACATGGATGCAAGCAAAGTGGTTCTCCATGGAAAAAGACCTTATAGTGTAATATGCCATGTATAGTATCGTCATTACAATGTCCTGAGAACTGAGCTCCCTTCAAGTTGCGTGCGTCCAGCCAAGACATGGATGCAAACAAAGTTAGGGTGTAATATGCTGTGCATAGCATTGTCATTACAATGCCCAGAGCAGTATTGCCACCAAGCACCAAGCACCATGCAATTCACTGGCAAGACGAAGAACACGGTATGTTAAGTGTCCCAAGGTGCTGTGCAGAGTGATATGTGACTGTGTGAATACCTAGTGCCAGGTGTTGTTTTTGCAGTGCCTCACATCGTATCGTCACAGACTTACATGTCCCCCTGCCAACCGATATTCTGGGTGCCCCTGGCACAGCACCAACGTCCTGGCGTGACTAATATACCTGGGCGCAGGCATTTGTTCCTGATGTTATTGACTCCTTTCTGCCTGCATGCCATCGGCCAGGATTGCTCAACTGACTTTGTGTTGGAAACGATATGTTAGGCAGTATCTATCACTCTTGGAATGGTATAAGCAACTAGCAGAAACTCAGCTTCAGTTGGAAATGGTGTCTCGCTCAGCAGTTGCTTCTCCATCATGTGATGTATTGTTCCCAGTACAGCAGTAACTCGAAGGTTACCTAGTGCAAGGACACTTCAACTGCTATATCTTTTACTGCTTACAGACAGACTCGATGGTATACTCGGCGGAGATAATGGAATGAGTTGTGAATCCGATGCTGATAGGTGTGGACTCCAGATGTGACTAAGGTTCATCGCTGAATGAATACTGACATTAGATATGACACTGGGTACTGGCAACCTAGAATTGGACACTTGATTCGAAAGGTGCAGAGAATCTTTCAGGGTTAGATTTGGTGCAGATACAATGGGTGTAGATGCTGAGGAGATCTGAGTAATCGAACATTTGATATGTAAGGCTGTAGGCTTCCTCTGTGGGCACTTCTGCATGTTAGACTGCAAAGTGAGTTTCCACTTATGACCATTTGCTGTACGTGACATTGGGGTGCCAGAAGTAGCTGATGCTGGTTATGGAATTGCGGATGTGGCCTTGTACAGTGAGTTTTAGTTCGGGTCATTTTCAGAAGGTAGGAATGTCAAAAAGATATAAAGGGTGTACAGTTGCGATGTAGATGATGAGTAATGCAGTGTGGAAAAGGACTGACACATCGCTGAGCATTGCATGTAAACAGTGTTCTCATGAAGGGGCAGATTCATTCAATTTCATATTAGATTAACACAAATGTGTCGCATACGATTAGTCAATCAAATACCATTAATACCAAGAAAATCCAAAGGAGACTAAAAACAACTCTGTAACATGCAAAAACGACTCCACCCGATCCAAAGAGGATATGCAAAAACTCTATTTAACCCAACCCCCAAACACATACCCAGTATATCAGTATACAAGTTATTTGTAGCACTGTTGGACGTACTGAAAATAATCACTCATATCGCTGACCCATCCACAGGTTAGTCAAACGCGACACCTCAAGATGTGGGAAGCTCATACTGGCATTGACATCTTGGTACGTGTGAATTGCCACTGTCACCGATGACTCGTCAATACCCACCGACACCGACGAAATGTCACACATTGTATCTTCCTCCACCAAATCCTGTTCCAGTTGTGACCTCACCTCCCACTGTGGCTGTCATTCCACCACCGCTTGCGATGTCACCTCTACAGTTTGTGCTGTCTCCGGCATTCTTGCAATCCTGATATCTTGGAGACAGGCACACTCGATGTGGTGAGTAGCAGTTACCTCTAGTGATCTCATTGTCGAGTGGATTATTGCATCGAACCTGTGAGCAGGTGTCGGACTTTCTGCCGGTTCGGAGGTATCAGGTATCCCAGGGAAGATGATCATGGTGGTGGTGGTAGTGGTGGTAGTAATGGTTGTGGTGGTACAGTAGCCCTTGCAATCCTTGGAGATACAACTGCTATTGCCTTCAGAACAGCCACAACAATGAGAGGGTTGTAAGCTATAATGGAAAATAAGGTGGCTACAATGTCATTTGTATTGAGTCGAGTTGTATTCCATTGCTGCAGAGAGGTTTCACCGGGCATAACTAGACACCCAAGAAAATAGCTGACATCTCTGACAGGATATAGGCGGACTCAGATCACGGTGTACGGCCTTTGCGGTGAGCTTTGTGACAAGCGAGAGATGCCATCTATTAGAGCTGTGGTGAAGGAAGATGTCATACCAACAGTCATAGCATTCTGGGGTGCAGCTTTCAAGGTCGACAATGCAAACCCTAAAGGGATATATATAAGTCTTGGGCCAGTAGGCATGACATTAGTGGAGATATCAAGTTTTTGTTTCTTCTGCAGGAAAGAAGCGATGATGGTTGGTCGCATTGTACGTTTGTTGGAGGGTGGCTGCAGCTTCGGTGTCCCCGCATACCAGGTGTCTTTCCTGAAATAGCCTTCACCACGTTTCGGATTGTCACAGTCATTGGAGTCGTCGGAGTTGTGGTCAGTATCGATGTCGGTGTCGGTAGGAAAAGGTGGATATTCGTTGTGATATCGGTTTATCTGCACCCGAGTTATATCGAAAAGGTCTTGGAGAAATGCTCGAAACTCACACAACCATTGCATGTATTGTAGTTGAGTTGATGCCCGATGCTTCCACATCTCCTGAAACTGTGCAAAGTGCCTTGTAGTAACTGGGTCCAAACAATAGATATCATACATCAAGTCAATCACGCCATCGTCCTTGACACTGTGAATGACCTATATTTGAATAAGGCCCCGAATGTGCTCGGCCATGAACTGCTTCGCTAAACCATCTAGGTGGAGAGTGTCCATAATTGCATCAGTTTTGGAGGGAGTGGATGGGATCTTTGTGGGTAGCATTGCAATGTTCTGAGCTGTATATAAGGTGTTTGTGGGGTCAGTCAGGGTTAGGGTTAACGTGTCTAAAAATGACCATGAGAGTGGTAAATAAGTAAGGATAGAGTAGATAGAGATAATGGAGAAGAATCGAAATGGAGGGAGTGTACAGCAGTATATATACAATGCAGAATGGACCATCAAGGTGCTCGAATCGGGTGGAGTGGCTCACAGTAGAGTTGAAACAGTTGGTAATATCAAATATCATACTTGAAAAGGAGCTTTGCTGGTTATGAGCCATTATCGGTACTTCTCTTCCAGCCTGAATGATTCACCTCATGTTCTGTATAAATTTGAGAGTTGTTTAAATCAGTTCTTGAGCGTGAGATACACTTGTCTGCGAATGTTAGGTCAAAGCGCCCAAGTTTGTCAGTTTGGATTCCTACCATATGGTAGTAACATCAAGTGCGAACATAATGATGCAGTGTAGTGTCACAATGGGTAAGGACCAGCCATATGAAGTGAGAGAAGTGTCACCGGCATCTCTGGCAGTACATAGGCCTCTCCAAGTACCCCCAATTGACTCTGCGTGGTGGTGACATGAACTTTGAATTCATATAATGGAACACGAAATGAGTGTATCACATGTTTTCATTTATGTTTCATATCATCTGCCTGGTCAAACAACAACAATCCAAGCAAAAAAGCAAGTCCATAGATTCTTTATGATATTTCCATTACTAGTAGTGTTAAATTAGGCTTTGGCTGTGGCTACATCGTGACAAACTGTGTCTGCATTATATTTCATGGTCTTGGTATTTTATATACATCTCTGTGAGTTTTGTATGCCATGCAACTCAACTCCACAATCCCTGCATGGCAACAACCCATGCATGACAATGCTCAAAATATTCTATCAACGGCAGAAACAGCTTACACCACGCACACCTGGGCTCCCATATGAACTCCGAATTATTTCTGCCCTGTTTGCTTGAAACCTTATAAGTCTTATCTGTGGCTCTACAAATACATTGACAGCGACCATCCTTGATATTGCCCACAGCTTCTTGAGCTGAAAAGAGACTTCAAGCCACCTGAACGCATTCAAAAAAACTCTCAGCAATGTATCGACGATTCTCACAGTAGTTTTCAGGCCAACCATGGTTTTCATGCCAACCATGACCACATAGACAATTCTGACGTATGTTCTCAGTTGCACACGTCTACCTCTCCAGAACCATCCGAATTTGATTCAAACACAAAAGGTTTCCAATATTCCGATGCTGGAGCCCCTGTTACATTCGTTCTGACCGACCATGAGTACAATACCGAACACAATTCTGAGCAGTGGTTATACAACCCCTTCCATCCGTTTGACAGTAAGGAGGAGTACGATTTTGCCAAGCTTTTCACATCGAAAGGTCTTTCCGCCAACTTTATTGACAACTTCCTGAAGCGCAACTGCAGCTTTGAAGAGTGTGTGTGTGATTCTCTGAAATCGAATTATAACCTCCGACAGATATCGACACGATGGAAGATGGACCTTGCCATGGCGACTGGAAGAAAGCTACATTGCAGATGGCATAGAATGTGTAGCATCGAGATGCAATTGAGTTTTGATACTGTAACCTCATAGAGTGTTCAAAATGGCAACTCTGGCAGCCAGCATATGAGGAATATCTAACATACACAACCATTCGTTGTTTCAATCATGGTGGGTACCGTGTGTACAAAGAGATGTATACTGGAGACAGGTGGTGAGATAAGTAAGTAAGCTTCCTTCTGTTATACCTCACAGGTAGTACATCACCAAAGGTCATCGGAGTAGGGTCACCTACGATCACTCCATGATAGCCATATTGGGATAGTACAAGTGCCATCTCTGAACATCATCGAAACTACACAGAATATCACTCACATCCAATGAAATCAGATGAGCTGTCATGCAGTCAACCACACCACTGCTAAGGAGTTTATGGTAGTTATTGGGTCGATGCCCTGCCAGGTCAGACCATTGATAATGCGAAGACAGCTGAGAAGCTGTAGATACGAAAGCACCAGTATTTGCAGCATAGCTGACGAAGCCTCCTATATCCCTCACGATTGAAAGGAAACCATTCGTCTGGAGGCAAAGAGATCGAAAGGATATGATAGGACCAGACCACAGAAGTCCCAAGGACTGATATCAGTAGGGGTTCTATTCATCTGAGATAGAGATCTGAGCGGAAAGGTGCAGAAGGTCCGAAAGAGCGCTGAAGGGCAGGAAGGATATTGGAGCGAAGGGAAGGTTAGATAGAGGAGTTCATGAGAAAAGTGTAGATAGAAGTAATTATTAGAGCGAGAGGATAGAGGTATAAAGACCTCTAGAATCTTCGAGGGTAGAAGGGCAATCTTCTTGACGAGGAGAACAAGCCTTAACAATATACGCATTGAAAGCCATAATACCTTTGTCTTGAATCTTCATCTTTTAGTGACTTTCACATCCTGAGCGAATCATCATAACCTCCATCGCAAGCAAGTCCTGAAAGCAGTACGGATACTTCTTGTACTGGTAAACCTGGAGTGACGCTCCCGGTGTTACATTATATTGTTAGCAAAGAAACACTTCTGTTGAAGCTATCTTTCTACCCTCCAAGCGGTCAAAGGTTCTTGACAATTGTACGTTTTTATATTCCAGATATTGGCTGCCACATCGTTGAGGGAGAGTGCTGGTACCATAAACCAGACTTCGATCTTATTACCAGCTGGGAATAGATCTCTCTCCCTAAGGGAAGCTACCACTGTGAGCTTGTACGTAAAGAAGACTACATCGAGCTAGCTTTAGCAGTGACCATTCATCGATTGAAAACTGAAGCATTATACTGCGTACACCTCTGAATGCAGCAATCCCTCGCATACCTTAAGATAGTTATCTTGCTAGCCCTGATCGGAACTATTGTTCTCCCAGATCTGTGCATGCTCCATTCACCAGACTATGAACCTTCGTTACAGTTACAATGGAAAGCTGGTGCTAGATTACTTGTTGATTGGGATCTCGATTTTGCCCCCTTCATCGGAACTTGGAATTTCTACAGTAGGATCTTTCGAGGACAAGTCTGAGTCATACGCTGAGCAATGACAGATGCTGGTTCTGATACGTTGATGGGGGACGCAGTGACGCTGGTACGAAGGGAAAGTGAGTTGGTAGTGGCAGGTGATGAAGGGAAAGAAGTGGTTCGTTATGAACCCATTGTGCGGAATGATATCCCTGATTAGGTAGTCTCTTTGATCAACAGCATCGAAGCAGAATTAAACCGAATGGATGCATTGATTACCCAGACTCAAGGAAGCAATATCAAGATTAGAGAAGTATTGCCTGAGTTGGTCAGAGCATATGAAGCCCTAGTGTTTAGGCAAAATGAGATCTACGATGCTGTGGCCTCAGGAGTTGATAACCTGCAAACAGTGCAGCTGGAACATTACTTTGATATCGTTGCCCAGTCCCAAGTATTTGCAGCCTATGTCAGTGCTGCAATTGCCATTGCGAAGGTACAGTCTTCCGAAGCTTATGAGAAACTACGCCTGGCCCTTGGAAAGCAGATACATGCCTCTTGGGTAGCATGGACCTCTATCTCTGGCATATTGGAAAAAAGAGAAAGAGATCAGGAGAGGCTCGCTTTCCAAGTACATACACAGTCAGAAGAACTTACCAGTGTCAAGCGAAAGGCCAACGAAGAGGTCAAGACGGTCACAGAGCTCAAGAAGAAAGCTGATGCTGAGAAGAAGCAGAGAGAAAGCGATATAAGGAAGACTCGAAAGGACATGGAGAAAGAATTTCGGGAATTCACAAGGACCCTTATAACTAGGATATCGGATGAAACCACCAAGAAATCCATCAAGTCCCTAGCAAGGTCCGTCCTTGGATATCAAGAAGCAGATATCAAACCAAGTGATGAGGGGTTTCACCTTCGTTACTGTATAGATTCCAAAGGAGAAGGATATTGGGTTAAAGAAGCCATCACTCCCGATCCTGAAGGAGCCCCACCACCACAAGAAGGTTCTGGTTCGGAATCCGGCCTCTCTGGCTCAGAAGATGAGGAAGGAGGCGGAGATGGTGGTGGTGGTGGTGGTGGAAGTGGAGGAAGTGGGGGAGGTTGATGCGGAGGAGGTGGAGAAGGTGGAGGAGGAGGGGGAGGTGGGAGCACAGGAAACAATGCAGTAAGTCTACATCCAAGTCAAATACCCCTACCTCCTTCTGACAGTACACACTATAGTACGCCACCTCCCAACCCTCGTCTACCAGCCAGATCCTCCAAGAAAGGCAAAATGAAAATACCTCTAGTCTTCAAAGGGGATAAGAAGGATCCCAAGAAAATCTATCGAAGATGGATACGATCAGTGGAACGATATCTTCAGTACTTCCGCGACGAATTCCACGATGATATTGACAAGATCATATGGGTTGGAGGCCTATTGGAAGACAAGGCTCTGGCCTGGTATGATAACCGTGAAGTGGACATGAAGAAGTTCTTCTAGGCTGATAACTGGAAATATTTCACCAGTCCGATAGAAGAGAGGTTCGTCAATAAGCAAGAGGAAGTGAAGACCCTGCGAAAGATAAATGATCTGAAATACTCTGGAGATATTGAGTACTACCTGACGAAGATGAAAACCATCAACTTTCGAGTATGTCTCAGCAGAACCTCCTACATCCATTCTCTTAAACAAGGAATGAACGAGAAAATACTGGATCGAATGTCAACTGTAGAAGTACCACCCAAAGATGACACAGCCTTCATCGAATTAATGCAGCGAGTAAGTGTATCTTACGAAGATCAGTTGGCAGAGAAGAATAGGTCTCATCAGAATCATGACAACTCCCAAGGCAAAAAGGGAAACAAGCAGAAGAGAGATGGGAACCAGGGGCAAGATAAGAAGCAAGAAAAGAAGCCAGAGAAGGATAAAGGTTCTGACCCCAAGAAACCTCGAACAGAGAAGAAGGGACCAATGCCAATTCACTCTGATCAGGCCGAAGTCCTTAAGGGTATTCCTGAATGTTTGCTTGAAGAAAGAGCCAAACGCAACGAATGCAAGCATTGTGGATCCTCTGAACATGATCGATAGTTCTTCTGCAAGAATCCCATCAAGGCTTCGTCTAGGAAAAAGAACAAGAAGCCTAAGGTTAAGGAGGAAACTCCAAAGCAGGAGACTACAGCCTCCAGTTCGAAGGTCGGACCAAGAAACTTGGCTGACAGGATGACAGCATCTGAAACTCACGCACCCTCGAAGAGGTTGTATGAGGTAGACTCTGATGGTATGGAAATTGACGATTGAGAGACACTGGGCTTCTTATATCTTGTCTTAGGTTTAGGATTGCGATCATTCCTTTCGGGTATAGACACCCACAGACTGTTATATCTTGAGTTTAGTTATAATGAGAAACGATTTCGTTCTACATAAAAGAGTGCCTGAGGATGAGATTAGTACTCGAAAAATACTGGTCATATAGTATCCAAGTGCAAACATATGACTATCACATTTCCGAAACAATTATAAAAAATCTCTATGCATATAACTACCACTAGAACCATAACCAGTTGCAGCTGGAGCTGTATCGAAAGGCAGTTCATCATGGTTTCTACACGAAAAGACAGAAAGCGCAAGGCCTTGGCCGAAGCATCTCAACCTCAACTCAAGAAAGCGAAGCAGTTACCTCCAGAACCAAAGACTGGTTTAAGACCCACAGTACACATGTTTGCATCGTTCAAGGACAAGAAAAATATCCTGATTAGGGTCCTTTTGGATATAGGGAGTGATACACCTATGATGTCAAAGCTGTGGGCCGAGACTAATGGTATTCCATTCGTCACTTGAACAGAACCAAAGTCAGTTAAGAACTTCAATGGTAAGATTGTAGAAGAAGCTGGATGGCAGTATACCTTTCCAGTTACTCTTCGGTATGAAAACTATTATACCAAAGAAAGCTTCGAAATCGGACCTATGGAGTCAACAACTGATATCATGTTACCTTACTGGTAGATTGTCAAGCATGGAGCACTCAGAAAAATCACTAAAGAAGGAGATAAGCTTCAATTCACATCGAAGCATTGCCATCAGTACTGTACAAAGGCAGCAATCAGCTCCTTCTCTATTGAATATGACGATAGCATCCTCAAGTTTGGTACTGATCTACGATGGATCGGAGTAATTAGATCTATGCATATCGATGCAGCAGGTGAAATTGATATTGTTTGGGTCGAGAGAATTCCATGGCAGTATCGAGACTTCCAGTCAGTTTATAATGGAGAAAGTGCCAATGCTTTACCAACACATCAATCATTTGACCATGCAATAGACTTAAAAGATGGTGAGCAGCCTCCATGGGGTCCCATCTATGCTCTCTCTGAAAAAGAACTTTCGGTCCTTAAGGAGTATCTAAAAGAAATGCTCGATTCTGGCAAGATTCGACCAAACAAGTCGCCAGCTGGAGCACCAATACTGTTCGTCCCAAAGCCTCATGGAAGGAATTTAAGATTATGTGTGGATTACAGAGGACTCAACCGCATCACGATTATGAATCGGTATCCTTTACCGCTTATGAACGAACTTAAGGACAGAGATACTGGCTCGAAGCTTTTTACAAAGATTGACCTAAAGGCTGGTTATAATCTCATTCGAATAAAGCCTGGTGACGAATGGAAAACAGCATTTTGTACGAGATATAGATACTATGAATATTTGGTTATGCCCTTTGGATTGGCAAATGTGCCAGTCTCATTCCATGATATGATGAATGGAATCCTGAGAGATCTAATCGATCATGGAGTTGTGGTTTATTTAGATGATATTGTTATCTATACCAACGATGAAGAAGAGCATCTACGATTGGCAAGAGAAGTCCTTCGTAGATTATAGGAAAACAACTTGGCAATAGCACCAGATAAGTACGAATGGCATCAGAAACAAGTTGAATTTCTTGGCTTTATCATATTGGGAGAAGGTGTCAGCATGGCAGAGGACAAGGTTGATACTATCCTGAAATGGAAAACGCCAGACTCAGTCAAGGACATTCAGTCATTCTTTGGATTTGCCAATTTTTATCGACGCTTTTTTAAAGACTTTTCGAGAATCTGCGGACCATTAACAGACCTTACCAAACAAACTGGCGAGTGCTTCGATTGGAAGGCAAATCCCCGCTGTCAACAGGCTTTCAATCTGTTAAAGAAGTGTTTCACTGAGGCACCAATCCTTCGTCACTTCGAACCTGAACACTCTGTGGTCATTGAGACTGACGCCAGCAACTTTGCCATCGGCGCTGTCCTTTTCCAAGTGATTGATACACGATTGCACCCTGTGGCCTACCACTCTCGAAAGATGGATATGGCAGAGATTAACAATGGGATCCACGATAAGGAGATGCTAACAATAGTATCTGCCTTTAAGGAATGGAGACGCTTTCTCAAAGGTGCAGCCCATCAAATCAGTGTGTTTACCAATCACAAGAATCTTGAGTACTTCACCACTACTAAGATATTGAATCGAAGACAAGCCCGATGGGCACAGGAACTAGCCAGTTATGATTTCAAGATATTCTACCCACCAGGCAGTACAAATGGGAAACCAGATGCATTATCTAGGCGTTCCGAGTACCACCCTAAAAAGGGGGGAGGTAGTTTGGAAGAAAATAAAAATCAACCAATATACCACGTTTTACGATCTGATCAGTTGGTAATATCTGAAGGGGAAACAGTTCAGGTGGCAGCAGCGAATCTACGAGGCGAACAGATAATGATTTCTTCTGCTAGGTTGAGGTCAATTTCAGTAGTCAAGTTCAATTCTTGATTATTAGAAGCAGTGGTAGGTGCTGCAAATAACGACGCTGCATCACAGGAAGAGTACATTAGAGCAATGGAAGGAAGCCCAAGCCCTGACATCTCTTTCGAAAATAGAGCCCTTTACTATAAAGGCAGGGTGAGGATGCCAGACGATCTACAGTTACGAAAATAGATACTCGCAGCCGAGTATGATTCGAAGGTAGCAGGACATATGTAGCAAGACAAGACAATTGAATTGGTTCGAAGGAACTTCTTTTGGCCAGAGATGGAGAATTTCATCGAAGACTATATCCGCTCATGCCCTGAATGCCAGAAGAACAAAGCAGCTTGTCACGCTCGCTATGGACTTCTACAACCTCTCGAATTAGCATACTGTCCATGGGACTCAATCTCTATGGATTTCATCATCGATTTACCTGTATCTGATGGTTGCTTATCGGTCTGGATTGTTGTTGACAGGTTCAAAAAGATGGCACACTTTATACCACTGAAGGATGGCGAGAAGAAAGCCATAGACCTGGTCAAGATCTTCCTGAAAGAAGTATGGAGACTCCATGGTCTGCTATCGAACATTGTATCAGATAGAGATTCCAGGTTTACATCTGTGTTCTGGTCTTCTTTGGTTGAAGCTTTCGATATTCAGTTGAAGATATCTTCACCATTTCATCCACAGAGTGATGGTCAAATGGAGACAGTAAACCAGACGTTAGAATGGTATCTGAGAAACTACTGCAACTATGAACAGGATAACTGGTCTGAGATGTTGCCAATGGCAGAGTATGCCTACAACAACTCACTCACTACTACCACTGGTATATCACCCTTCTTTGCAAATTATAGGTTCAATACTCGAACGAATTGGCCCGTTGAAGCAGAGGCGAAGAATCCGGCATCAAGGAACTATGTTCATTGGATGTCAAGTGTGCATGACCTGTATCGAAAAGGTTTAGAAAAGGCACAAGAGACAATGGGGAGATACCATGATAAGCGTGCTAAGGAACCTCCGAAGCATTCGGTTGGTGATTTAGTAATGCTAAATGGAAAGAATCTTAATACCAGACTCCTATCTAGAAAGCTAGATGCGAAACTACATGGTCCCTTCAAGGTGCTAAACGTACTCTCACCCACCGCATTAAAACTTGAATTGCCTAAGCGCTGACGAATCTATAATGCTTTCCATGTCTCTCTCATTGAACCCTATCGAACAGTCACAGTTCCAATCCAACCAACACCAGAACTCCCCATCAGCAAAGGAAACGAACTAGGTTATGATGTACCAGGCTGCGAATACGAAACAGACTATAAGGTTGACGAGATCATGGGCAGCCAGTATAGCATGGAACGAAAGAAGGTGTTATACCTGATTAAATGGAAGGAATATCCAGACGAAGCAGATTGGACTGAGGAATCTTATGAGAACTTCGATGACAAGGGGTTATTAAAGGACTATCATAAATGGAACCCCCAGGCAGCTAAGGAGAAGAGGTTGTGCTAGGACCTTTTCACCACGAAGGGTTTTTGATGGCTAGCAAGATACCTAGGAAAAGGAATTGGTTTTTGGGCACAAGGGGTCACATTTTTACCAAGGAGGAAAGGAGGAACTTTGGGTTTTGAGCACAAGAGATCATTTTTACCAAAGGCAACGAAGAGCAGATTAGTATGATCATTCAGAGACGAACTCTATAAGAAGGGAGATAGTGTTATACCTCACAGGGTGTACATGACCAAAGGTCATCGGAGTGGGATCACCTACGATCACTCGACGATAGCCATATCGGGATAGTACAAGCACCATCCCTGAACGTCATCAAAACTACACAGAATATCACTCGCAACGAACGAAATCAGATGAGCTGCCATGCTGTCAACCACACCACTGATATGGAGTTTATGGTGGTTATTGGGTCAATGTCCTGCCAGCTCATGCCATCGATAATGCGAAGACAGTTGAGAAGCTATAGATATGAAAGTACCTGTGTTTGCAGTATAGCTGATGAAGCCTCCTATGTCCCTCACGATCGAAAGGAAACCATTCACCTGGAAGCAAAGAGATCGAAAGGATACGATAGGACCGGACCACAGAAGTCCGAAGGACTGATGTCAGTAGGAGTTCTATTCGTCTGATGTTGAGATCTGAGTGGAAAGGTGCGGAAGGTCTGAAAGAGTGCTGAAGGGCAGAAATGGCATTGGAACGAAGGGAAGGTTAGGTAGAGGAGTTCATGAGAAAAGCGTAGATAGAAGTAATTATTAGAGCGAGAGGATAGAGGTATAAAGACCTCTAGAATCTTCGAGGGTAGAAGGGCAAGCTTCTTGACAAGGAGAACAAGCCTTAACAATATACGCATTGAAAGCCAAAACACATTGGTCTTGAATCTTCATCTTTTAGTCACTTTTACATCCTGAGCGAATCTTCATAACCTCCATCGCAAGCAAGTCCTGAAAGCAGATGGGATACTTCTTGTACTGGTAAACCTGAAGTGACGCTCCCTGTGTTACAGCTTCTTAGTATACCCTTTACAATGCTCTATACCCTTTACAATGCTCACAAGTGTGTAGGCAATACTATCTTTGGGTGACACACTGGTGCTGATGATATTCATGTCTGACGGTATCCACCTCATGAATCTCTGTGGTGACAAGACATGGCCGATATATATGACAATCGGCAAACTATCCTCAGCAGCACAGATGAAGCGCACAATGTACAGTGTATTGTTGGTCCCCCTTTTATCCATTCCCGTCAAGATATGTAATGTCCCCCTCACAAGAAGAAATGATCAGAGGGAACATAACCGAATGGTCACTCAGAACGTGCTGCAGCATGTATTGCAACTCTTACTCAATTCCGATACCCGCACCTTCTATGCCCGCTGTACCGATGGCAACTTCAGACATTGTTTTTCGACACTGGCTACATGGATGGCTGATTATCCTGAGCACCATGACCTTCACAACATCAAGAATAGTGTATGCTACTGGTGCGAATATCCCATGCAGAAAATGAGCAATCTACCCCGCTGACATAAGTGATACAACCTCCGGGATCATAATATATATCGTATACGTTCAGATTCAAATACTTTTCTGAGTATGACCGATCTCAAATGCCACGATGTCAATCCAGATTACACCATCTTATAGTATCTCAATTGCATTACAAGCGATCTTTCCAAGCCTGATCTACTCCACACGATGCAAATTGGGATGTTGAAGTACCTCCTGACATGGCTTCATCAGTTTGTCAAGCAGCATGAGCGGTGTGGCGAAAAAAAATCGATTTCTCACCACCACCACCAATCAGTTTGGCAGGGAGAGCCGGCGGAGTAGAGGGACATATGAAGATACAGTAATAATGGAGATGGATTAAACGACAGAAAGTAAATATATTTGGGAGACTCCTGGGTAGATAGCCACCATCACCAGACAGAAAATACACACTCAATCTTTCCCAACTCTTGATTTCATGCACACCTTCTGAAGACTTTGTATATCCATGCAATTTGCGTTGTTCTTCAGGGCCGGATATCCTATCATTTTCTCTCAGCCTCTTCCTATACTTCTCAAGCCAGAACTATTCTTTCTCACGAATTCCCTTTGGATGCTGTAAGAGGTACGGTAGAGTGTTGACGATAGGTCCTCTCCCTTTGAGCCCTGCCGTTTCACCACAAATGGAGCCCAAAGGTGGATTCTGATTCGGAATGCTGAGTACAGAATGGTGGGAAAGACCTCAATAAACTAATATGGATAAATATGGAGAGAAGTAACTAATGAAAGAAAACTACTGTGCGAGAGGAGTGAACGAAGAAGGAAATAATGACGTTCCTAGGGGCAGTGCTAACAATCTCGGATTGGAATGCTGGGTACCGTAAGTTGAGTACAGCAACATGACTAACGATACAGGTACCAACCTTATACCGGGATGAATACCTAAAGCAAGGCAACAACATAACACCGGGATGGAAGGCACCGACCTTGCAAACAGGACTAATTGCGAGAACAGGTACCCCACCTTATATCAGGATGAACACCGAATAAAAGGTACCGACCTGGTACCGAGACTAAAGGTACCGTCCTCGCAGAGGGGACCAATTCCGAAAACAGGTACAACCTTATATTGGGACAAACACTGAAAGAAAGCTACTGACCTAACACCGGAACGGAAGTCTCCGACCTTGCAGACGGATCAAATTGCGAGAACAGGTACTGACCTCATACTGGGACGAGAAAACACAAGCGAAAATGGACGCAACCACCGTACTAAGGCAGAAACTGACCCGAAGGAATACCAACAAAGGAAGCTGACGTTAATGGTAGGAAAATGAAGGATGCAAATGAGGATACTACTAGTCGTGGAGGGTGGAAGGTATCGGAAATACCACATGAGGGATAAACGACATGGCAAAAAGCTAAGGGAGACAACTGTTTGAGGTGGTGAAGCTGGATTAAGAAGGAAGCAAAAAAGAAAGAATTTGCCTCAAAAAGAGCGCCAATTGAATCAACTCCCCTTTCAAAATTCACAAAATTAGGAATTCATCACCTAAATCACCATCCAATGTCCAAATCGCTACCGCAGTACCGATCAAGATGTCAACTGAGTACACCCGCTCTACTTCCGCAATCTCTGATTCCAGTGGCTGTACCGGTTCCTCTAATGCTGGACCTTCAAGCGATTCCAGAGTCTCCACCAACGCCGTATATTGCACGAACACCTCGTCCAATCATTTGCACAATCAAAGGCAATTCATCAAGTCCTTGGCCCTCACCATTTCTAAGAAAAAGAGACAAATACCAGTTCTGGGAACAATGGGCATCTCAGTCTTCAGAGGAGTGGATGTTATCAAATTTATTGAAGCATACGAAAGCCTCTCATCTCGTACTGGGACTGGTCCATCAGATAAAGACCTCATTGCTACCTTTCCATACTACTGTTCTGAATCAATGGAGGGGATGATCAAAATGATTAACGAATATTTGAGGAAAGACTGAAAGCTTATCAAAGAGGAGCTGAAAGATGCCTTCCACCATCCCGATAGCTGAGTTTATATGTATATGAGATTGTACTTGGAACGACTGTGCAAGGACCAGCTGGAGTGTAGGAATATCGGTCTGAAAGTCTTTATCCTTGCATAAGACAATATCAGTCGCATTATATTCGACAAGGAAGCTTTGGCCGAATACTCACAGGTGGAAATGCTACTTGGAGCCCTCCCAAGAGATTTGAGGGCAAAAGCAGTAACAAAACTCAAACTAGATCCTAGAGGCCCCTCGACATTGAAATACGACAAACTCCGAAAGCATGTCCTCGACCACAGTGTGACCGCCGATGCCCTCACCCTTCTGGACTCGGAAAGTGTACGTACGGTACCAGGGGTCACTGCTTAATGAGTCCCAGCTGGAGTTCCGTTCCCACAGATGCCAGTAGGAGTGAACAGTGTGGCAATCCCTAGCGAAGAAAGTCTGATACCAGTGCGAGCCAGAGAGGAAATTTGTGTCATTAAAGCCGAAAATACAATCGATACAAAGATGTACAATATGATGAAGGCCTTCGAGACCTGGACCTTCCAGATGAGCAAAGCGAATGAACCAAGATACTGTGGCTATCAGACTGCTAGGGTGTACACTATCCAAGCTGACCATTCACCTCCGCACGTACTGATGAACTTCCCACCTCTAAATGCATTGGCAGGACCCGCTTATTATAGACCGTGACCCAATTACCAACAGTATTCACAGCAAGGATTAGGACTCAGTATCTATTGTTATGAGATAGAATACATCCGCACGTTCTGCTCCGATATGCGTACCGATCAAGAACAGGGTATAATCTATCTGAATGAACGTGGAAGACTGACCTTAGGATCAAGAGGAGGAAATAGAGAAGAAATATACAGGTATCAGCCGGAAAGAAGGTTTTTGTCAGCACGAGAGTATGCCCAGGATGTAGCCCGACAAGGGCAAAGAGGGGGAGTAGTCACCACCGCTGTACCACAGCCGCCTCCACTGCAGCACGTTCCAAGATCTCAATATTTCAGAGGACCAGTGTTCAGGTAACCGCCTTCCACTTAGGGATCACTCGACAGCTGTTGCAGATCGATGGGTATTGCTCAGGTCGCACTGCAAGTAAGGAAGGTAAGGAAGAAGGTAACAGAGACCGTATTGAGGAACTGAGTGATGAACATGAAGAACAGGAAGTGGGGCAAGGCAAAAGCAGTGCGGAAGAGGAAGAGGAATGTGAAACGGAAGAGGAGAGAGATGCACATCTACATGAGAAAGAAAGAGAGAAAAGGTCAGCAGTTGTGCGTATACAGACAGGATATGCCTTCGTGGATGAGAGAAGGAAGACGACGGACAAGGCGACCAGGGGCGATGATAAGCGGATGCGTATTGAGGAAGAAGTTTCGGAGGTATCAATGAGTGCTAGTAATCAGGAAAAGCCAACCATCAGAAATACCGTAGCATTCAGCAAGCAACTAACCAAAACAGATCCCACCGAAAGTACCACTCCAAAAAATTCCAAAGACTCCACAAGTGCCACGGAAGAAAGCACCAGCCCTGGATACTGGAAACAATGAGGTCCTCAGAAGCAGCCAACTCAATTACACTATCCCAGCCCATCAAGAGAAAGAAACCGGCGAATTGACCTTCCAACTACTGCCAAAAGCCAAAACAGTCAGTTCCCAAAGACAAACCAGTTGTAGCCAGGATCCCAGCTGCCCCAAAGAAGATCGGAATTGCTCGTGTTTCTGCCTTTTCGGCCCTGAAAGGTCACCTTGAATACACTGAGTTCTGGTATGCCAGGGCCTCTCGTACCATTCTCAGAAAGATATATGGACACGAGCTCCCCATACTCATTTATGGGAGATCTGAGATCTGCGTGATGTGCGAAGAAATTGCCAGTGAATTGAACATCAGGTGGAAACGTGCTGACTGGATGATGATCAATGCCAATGGCAATAGGTCTGATTTGACGAATTTGCTGAGCCTGTAACAGTCAACGTCTATGGTATCATCATACGGGTACCTATGGTTTTAGCACAATCTAGATCCGAACAGGTTATCTTGGGCCGCCCCTGGGAAACATACACTTTTAAGTGCGAGAGGAACCTAGATGATGGCAGTTGCGAGATTACCATCTCCACTGTTGATGGGTCAGAACAGGTGACGTTTGTTGCCACCTTTCTGGGAGTCAAAAGAGATAGATTCTCCAGCAGCTTGGGAAACTTACACGACTAGGAAGGTTAGGGCCCATCGCTACGAAGGGAGGGGGTTGAAGTTTTCTGAGAGGAAAGAGTGGAAGGTGAAGGAGGTGAATAGAAAAAAAGGAGAAGAGAAGAAGTCGATTGATAGGAAGAGGGCATTTGCAGGAAAAGAGGATAGATTGTTTGAGGAAGAAGGAGAACAGTCAGTCAGAAAAGGGGGACTATCGAAGGCGGTGAGAAAGTTGATGGGAAGAGGAGTGAATTGGGACGATGAGTGGGAAGAAGAGGAGGGACTGGTGGTCGGAGAGTTGGGTAGGAAGATGGTAGCAGAGGAGTGATCGATGAGAGAAGAGGCTCTAGTGAAGGAAAAGATGGTAACTGGAAGAGAATTCACTACTTTTGCATGGGTTTCTAAAAATAGCATGGCATCGGAACTTAGTCAAATACAAACCTTTTCCTCGTACTTTCATTCAGTAAAGTGCAACTTAGATGACAATACCAAAGCAACCTGAGTACGCGCCCAGTACAAATACATCCCCAGAAAGTGGAGCCTGATCCCTTGAGGGATGGAAGTACATCAGATCCCAGACTTGACTGGAGATGAAGAGCTTACATCTGGGCTGTACCAATATCAGATCCTTGGGACGTGTGTTTTATCCTCAAGTGCTCCCGCGTAGAAAGAAATGGAAAGTTGTCACCTGAGAGAGTACGAGATCTACAGATAGTGAGCATATTATGGCCGAAAGTAAAAGAAGCCCTCCTGAGTATGCTTTCCAATTAAGAATACGCTCTCTCATGGACATGGGAGGAATTGGGAACGATTAGCGATGAAGTCAAGCCACCCCATCGAATCCAGCTAGAGCCTGATCACTACGTCTGGAAGGATCTTCTATTCTGCATACCCAAGAAAGTCATTCATGTGGAAAAAGAGATAGTACAAGAAAGGATTTGGCAGGGCCTATTCGAGCCTGCTTGGTACCCCTACAGGAATGCTAACATCTTAGTTCCCAAGATGAATGGGAAGTACCAGTTCATCATCTCTGCTGTAAATACGAATCGGTATATACTAGAAGACGCCGGGATACAGCCTAACATCGAAGAGTTTTCCGAAGCCTTCACCGGACTGCCTATTTCATCACTGATTGACTTCCACTCTGGGTACAATCAAAAAGTATTGCACGAGGATAGCCCGGACTATATGGCCTTTCAGACTGTTCAAGAGATACATTGGCCAACCAGACTGATACAGAAAGCCACCAATTCAGTATCGGTATTTGTTCGAGAATCTCCGAAAATACTAAACATCTACCTGGGATCAATCGCAGAAGTATTCATTGACGATGTGAGAGTGAAAGGTCTGAAGAGTCAATATGGAAACAAAGAGGTAGAAGGGCTGCCTGGAGTTCGAAGGTTCGTACTTGAACATGTCAAGAACCTGAATAACATACTTGCCGATGTGGAGAGAGCTGGAGCCATCATATCCGAAGTACAATCTGACTAGTACTGGAACAGAGTAAATATAATTGGATTTGTCTGCGGAGAAGTGGGAAGGTGGCTGCAAGCATCAAAGGTGGACAAGATGTTGAATTGGTTCCGGTGTGAGAACCTCACCGAGTGCAGGGGAGTTTAGGGCCTTTGCATATACTATCGAATGTGGAACTCCGAGTATACAATCATTGCGAGTCTCCTATTCCAGATTGTACGGAAGGATATCGAGTTTCAATGGGAGACTGAAGAGACGAAAGCCATAGTAATCTTGAAAGAAGCCCTCTGCAATGCTCCTGTGCTGAAGTTGTTAGAAGTTGGCGACAGCGATGGGCAGATAGTCATGGGAGTTGACACCAGCTTAGAAGTCTGGTGGGCGATCATACAGTAGGAAGATGAAAATAAGGACCAGTACCAGTATTGCTATGAGAGTGGGCTTTGGAACAAAGTCGAGAAGAGATATTATACAGGGACATGTAAGTGGGGAGACGGATGAAGGTGCTTAAGAAGTCTCACAACTACGTATATGGGGTCAGATTTCTCGTGGAATCAGATGCTAACATGTTTGGTCATCAACTAAATTTACCCACCAACGACCTGTCAGGAGCACTACTCACCCACAGGATCGCATTGATAAGGCTATTCAATTTTGATGTTAAACAGATTCAAGGGATGATGAATGGAGGTCCTGATGGTCTCTCGTAGTTACCATGAAGGGAAGGGGAGTCAGAGCCAGAGGAGGAGAATGATCTAGAGGAAATAATTGAAGTACATTTAGGTGGAATACAGGTGCAACAAGGCCCGGAAGGAAAGGGGAAGGAGAGAGCTTACGAACCATTTGTTGGGTTAAGACTGACGGAGGATTATAAAGAGAGATGAAATGAGATAGGCGAATTTCTGGGGAACCTGAAGCGGCCGAAAGGGAAAACTTCAAATGAGATGAAGCAATTTCGGCAGGAGGTCACAAAATATTTCGTTTCAGATGGGGTATTCAACTGGAGACGGAAAACCAATGGATTGCCGGCTAGGGAGTTGGTGAGCATGGAGAAAATAAGGAAAGCAATGAAAGCTGCACATGAACTGAGCGGGCACTGTAGAAGAGAACGAAAGGTACAAAAGATAGTTGAGCGGTAATGGTGGCCCAAAATGTACGTCAACATCAAAGACTGGAGGACAACGTGTGAGCAGTGCAAGAAGTGAGCACTACTACTGTACGATAAATCCTTGAAAAGCCTAACTCTTAGTCACCTATAGCAGTGAGTGGGAATGGACATTTCGTACATACCCAAAGCAGAGCATAGATACGACCTGCTGGTGATAGCCAGGGAATATCTCAGTGGGTGGACAGAGGCACAACCACTAATACCGAGCACATTGGAGAATGTAGCCAATTTCTTTTACGAGGAGATAATTTGCTTGTTCGGAAGCTCACAGAGTGTGGTGGTAGATGGAGGAGCAGAAAATAAGAATTGGACTGACCTCCTCCTCAAACGTTACAATATCCAGAAGATCACTGTAACCCCGTACCATGCTGCTGCTAATGGAGTAATCGAACGAGAATACAGATTGATTGCAGATGTGCTATCCAAACTCACGGCCTGCTCCGATGAACCGAAAGAGATGTGGATTGGCCACCAATCAGCTGTGCTTTGGGACGACAGGATTACCGTCAGACGTACGACCAGATATTTGCATGTCCACCTTATATTCGGCCAAGATGCTGTACTTCCGATAGAGCTGGACAACTTGACATGGAAAACTACCAACTGTTCCCAAGGAATCGATGACACAACATCACTGCTAGCGGCTACAGCAAGGTAGCTGAAATGATGGCGAGAGAATATCGATGCTGCATTACAATACCTGAAGGAATCGAGAGATGCCAACAAACGTTACTTTGACCAAGCAGCCAACCTCCAAGCTGAAGACCTCCAAATTGGTGACTTGGTCCTTGTACATGAAATCAAGATAGAACAGTCCCATGGCGCCTAACTGAATACGAGGTGGCGAGAACCCTACCATGTCAAAGACATTGTCCAGAGCCTGAGGACTTATCGACTTGCAAAGCTAGACTGAGCAGACCTTGCCAGCTGGATAGCTGGTAGCCGACTCAAAATGTTCCTCACTTGCAACGAAGCCATACATGGTACTTGTAATATTAGTACACCTAACACCCCCAAAACAAATTCCCATAATTATCCTGTATCATATCATACAATTCCAAGTGGGACACAACCTCTACCATCTCATCCTTCAATGATCAAACCCCGACTGCAGCAGTGTTCCAGGAATGTCGGCTTCGCCAAGACCTTTGGAAGTACATCTGCGAGCATCTTCGTAGTTGCAATATACTCCATATCGAATTGGTTTTCTACTATCCTGTCTGCAGCTAAGTGAAACCTTGGAGCTATATGCGCAACTGCAGTGCTGCGATAAATGCGGTGCTTCACGCTGCCTATCATTGATTGGGAATCTGTGTATACTATGGGACGGATGTTAATGCCAATCTCCTTCATCAGATACATTAGATCAGTGATTCGTATACAAGCGGTGCCAAATACATAATACTCTGCATCTGTAGTCGACTGAGCAGTTGACTTCTGCTTTCTGGATCTCCAATCAACTGCTCCTCCGAACTTGATAACCATCCCTGATGTCGACTTGAAATCATTCTTATCTCCAACGTAATCGGAATCCACATAGACTTGAAATCAACCTTCCAGATCTCCTCCGAGATGAAGTTTTCATTACCTATTACCTTTGAGGTATTCGAAAATATATTTGAGAGCCATCATATGTTCCTTTGATTGATCTGAGTTGTATCGACTGAGAACTCCGACTGCATATGTCAAATCTGGCCTTATCACAGTCATCAAGTACATAAGGCTTCCAACTATTGACAGATTCAGCGTCGTGTCACAGGGATCATCGTCAGCCTTTCATTTATGAAGTTTGATTCTTACTGGAGTCGAAACAGCTTTGGTATCTGGTATTCTGTAATTGTATAATACAGCATTGTGAAAGGCTTGCTGGTAGATATCAACGGTATGGAGATGGCAATTTCTCTAAATCATCATCCCAGGTAAAGCGATACTTCTCCCAAGTCATACATCCTGATTCGAGTTGTCAACTGCTTCTTGATTCCTTAGATGTTATAGCCCACAATTAACAAATCATCAACATACAGTATGTCTGCAGCAATTACTTTGGATTTATCGCAGAGTATACAGAGACCACCGTCAACTCTTGATGGTTCAAATCAAATCGAAATGACAAAAGCCTTATATTCTCCATATCAGATATTACATGACTGTTTCAGACAGTAAAGCGATTTCCAAAGTCTCATAACAAGTATCCAAGATTTACTTGTTCCTGATATCGGTAGCAACTTTCCAACACTTCCAATTATACGGTAGTAGCCTTGAGGAGGGTACATATACATGTCCTCTTCCAGATCAACTCAAACAAATGCCGTACAGATGTCCATCTGGTGTAGTTTCAAATCATATGCTGCTGCGATAGTCAAGGCCTTCCTGAGGTGGCCAAGTCTTGCCATTGCAACATAAGTCTCCTTGTGGTCAATTCCTTCTATATGGTGATTTCCACTGACTACCAGGTGCACTTTGAATCTCTGTATTCTACCGTGGCCATCTCGCTTAACTTTGTAAATCCAGTGACTTGGTAATCACTTCCTGCCTTCTGGAAGTTTGTCGACATCAGGGTCAAAAACTTTGTGATCGACAATCACATGTAGTTCTTCTTTCATCGTGGAATCCCACTCAGCTACCTGTTGGCTTTCAGTAGCAGCCTTATACGATTGTGGGTCCTCAATTCTATCCTGATCAGCACCCACACATATCATGACTGCAGCGTAGATTGGTGCAAAGTCCTCTTCGTACTTCTCATCCTCTGCAGCAATTGTGAGGATTCAGCCAGTTTACCAGGTAGCTGTCGAGTCCTTCAACTTCCTTCTGGTGGTGCAGACCAAGCTGAGTCTAATGACGTGTCGAGGCCAGCCAAGGTGCTCAATTTCTTCTTCTTTTGGGTCTGCGACATCGAGGGCTACATCTGCAACATGGAGGACAGCTTTTTCGACATGGAAAACTGCATTACTGACGTGGAGACCTGTGTTTCTGACATGGAGGACTGCATTTCCGACATGGAGGACTGCATAACAGATGCAGTTGGATGTTCGAATGGAGGTTCAATTATTTCTTCTTGTGTTTGACATCCAGAATTGCCTTCTTCGGTTAGCTTTGAAGCATCAATTTGCTTCTTCAGAGTATAATAATTGTTTTTCCAGCGATTATCCGAATCCTCCAGGATTACCTCACAATAGAAATATTCCGATGATATTGCCTGATGTGAAGCGTTTAGAGCTGTGTACCTGTGATCGTGTCTGAACATGTCATCTCTTAAACGATGAACAGCTCTTCCGAAGGTATCTTATATCAAGTACTGCTTGGTGCTGATACAGTAAGCAACGAATAGGTCTGGCATCGCACGATAATCCAGTTTCTTTCGCTTCTCCTTTGGAATATGAAAAAAGACTAAATAGTCAAATACTCTCAGATACTTAATTGTTTGTTTCGTACTATACCAAGACTCAAAAGGAGTTTTCCCAATGACAGACCTTGTCGGCGTATGATTGTTCAAATAAACTGCAGCCTTAACTGCAAAAGCTCTGTACTTCTTCGAAAGCCCAGCATCCTCAAGCATACCCTTCGCACGACTGAATACCGTCCGATTCACTCTCTCAACTGCTCCATTATATTGAGGCGTATATGGCGTTGTAGTTTCCTTCTTGATGCCCTCCTTCTTTAGGTACTATGAGAACTTCTTGGAAGTAAACTCTCCTGCACCATCGGATCGGAACTTCTTGACTTTGTCTTTCAAATGGGTCTTTTCAGCAACCGCAACCCATTCCTTTAAGTTAGTCAAAGCTTCCGACATGTAAGCTAGTATGTAACACATAGTCCATCTCGTGCAGTCCTCAATGAAAAGAAGCATGTACCGGCCTCCTCCTCCAATTGCAGTTTCGACTGGACCGCAAATGTCTGAATGAATAAGCTCCAGGGGTGTTGATTCCCTGTTTGTAATGGGTGTAAAGGGCTTTTTTGCATTCTTGACCTTAATGCAGCTGTCACAATCACATTTCCCTGTGAGCGGTAGCATGCCATCAACCACCTTCGGGGTGATATACAAAGCTTTCAGCCCAACATGTACTAATCGCCTATGCCAAAGTATACACCTTGTGGCTGCTGACTATGTCGGGTACCCAGTAGTCTTAAGTACTACCATGCAGCTCTCTGTTGCTGCTGCAGCAATATCAACAGAGATGGTCTTGCACTCATCCCAATCCATGACACGATCCAGGACAAACAAACTTCCAACCTGTAGAGTGGTTGCAACCAACTTTCCTTGTCTATTGTAAAAATTCAGACCATAGTTGTTGACCGACTCGACATTCCCATCCTTGTCCATAATTGTCAATTGTAAAATGAGGTTGAACGAGCGAGGCTGATGTATCACATGCTGCAGGACTATGTTTTCCGATTGACCATCTGGTAGATGGCTTTTCAAGATGATTTCTCCATATCCGGTGGCTTCTGACATTATACCATTGAATCCCTTGACTTGCTTCCTTCCCTGAGCATATGCGGTACACTTGGAAAAGTATGAATATTGTCCACAAATATACGAAGTGCAGCCACCATCAATGTACCAATCATTAGCCGTCACTGGCACGTCCGAGCGTGCAGCCATCCAAAAGTTGTCAACAGTGAATGTCGATGCAGCAGCAGCGATATCTTCCTTTTTATCTGAGTGAGGCTTCCATGCGGCTTTCTCTCCGCTCTTTTTGCTTGGATACTCCCAGACAATATGGCCCTTAGTTTGGCAATAGTGACAGGTCGTTACGTTAGAACCTGAAGACTGCTTATCATTCTTGTCATCAGACTTGCCATTTCCTTTGTTGTCCTTGCCCTTGCCCTTGCCTTTGCCCTTGCCCTTGCCCTTGCCCGTGCCTTTCTTTGCAAAGAGTAGGGTATCGTGTCCAAGGCCCTTCTCCTGCTTGAGCTTTTTCTCAAGCTCTAGCATCTTGGTGATGACTTTACTAGGACACATAGTATCCTCAGCATCCTTATCCTACATAAACTCAAGCAAAATCTTCCAATCATCATTGTTCTGGATGCCATACAGGAGATAGAAGATGTATTCACCATCAGGCATGACAGTCGCCTCTTTGCACTTTCTCACAGCCGGCTTGCCATCATCTTCCTCATTGTCTGCCTCATCTGTATCAACTCATAAGTTGCAATCCTGAACTAGCATATCAATACGAAGCGTGTAAGTCGTAATGTCTCCACAATCATCTAACTTTACTTGCAAAGGTTCAATCCGAATTCGAAACTTCGACCTCAAGACTTTCGACTTGTAGTCTACTGGGAGTTGTTCCCATAACTCCTTGGTATTTTTGTCTTTCATATACTCGAGCTGCTCTCTCTCCTCCATGGTCAGTAGGAGGGTTGATCTAGCAGTGCCATACTTGTCGACATAGGATTCCATCAGCATCACGTATGGCAGTCTCTCTGAGTCAGACGCAATTTCTGCCAGAGCCCCTGGCTTCTTCAGGTCACCAGTAACAATTCCGAGGAGGTGTTTGCTCTCTAACAGGAGCTCAACTTGTCCGGACTATTTTTTATAGTTAGCTCCATCGAACCTTTCGATGTTCATGGTAAGGTTATTGGGTGATATCTCGGTGCGTCGGATGTCCAAACTCCTCCTTTCCTTCAACCTTGGATCTTACCTTCAACTGTTCATCATTGACATTTGTCGATGCTGAGAAGGTATCAGTTACTCTTTATTTTGAGTTAAATGGGCTGACATCCATCAGCTACCAGCTGGCTAGGCTACGACAGTATGAGTGGATTATACTTTACTGTCTGCCCTTCTGCCTCAAGTTTGTCGATGTACTTCTCGACGAACCTGCCTTCTTCGCTTTGATAGATGATTTAATCAAACACGTAAGGACTCATAACCTGTAGAATGGTGATGTGGGATCACTGATGCAGCGATCTAGGAAGGTCTAAAATATAGTGTATTGTAAAGGTCTACAGGTCTGGAGCTAAAGAACAAACAAGCTCCTCCATAAGTTAGAAGATTGTGCGGCCCTAAGAGCTGTCCTGTGCCCTATGCCAGTCATGCACTTAGGCTCTAGATGTCCAACATAGTGTACTGCCCTACAAAAGTCAGTCAATAATTTTCATGGTGATATTGTACATGGAGCTGTTTGGCAGTAGATATTTCCAGTCACTCTGCAGTTGAAAAGTCTTTATATGAAAGAAATCTTTACAATCAGATTCATAGAGGTATCGACTGATATTATATTACCTTATTGATCAATTGTAAAGCTTGGAGCATGAGAAGGAATCACAACAGAAGATGATAAGCTCTAATTCGTATCGAAATATTGTCATTAGCATTGTATCCAGATAGCTGTCAGTAAATATTTGATTGAATATGATAATGGTATCCTTAGGTTTGCTACTGACCCACAATAGATTGGGGTCATTGAATCTACACATGTCAATGCAGAAAATGAAATTGAAATTGATTGGGTTGAGTACATTCCATGGAAGAATTAAAACTTTCAATCAGTTTATAATGGGGAAACTGTGAACACTCTACTACCATATCGTTGGTTTGATTAGGCAATTAATTTAAAACAGGGGAAACAATCTCCATAGGATCACATCAATACTCTCTCTGAAAAGAAGCTGTTATTCCTAACAAGATATCCAAAAGAAATGCTCGAATATGGAAATATTTGTCCAAGCAAATTACCTGCTGGAACACTCATATACTTTGCTAAACTAGTGTTGGTAACGCATCAGAGCAGTTCGAGATAGACCATACCAATCAGGGATAGATATGATTTCAATTTGAGGTTTGGCAATGTTTTGAAGTTCGACTCAAACTTCGAACCAAATTCCAGAAATTGCAAACGATAATACCTAGGTGTGTGCTTGTTCGTTCAGCTCTAATCCTTTTTCATGTTGTAGCTAACCTCAAGAGCTACAAGATAAATTAAATACCAGGCAGATCGGACAAGATCTCACCTACTGATTTATGTTTCAGATTGTGTTGTGAAATGGTGCGGTTTAAGGGCAAACGTCCTGGAAAGGAATCTGCTTCGCTCAATCCGAACTGAGGCATCAATAGTACGAATCCCTTACATTTTGTTGCCAATACTACTTTGTTCCAAAACCTCATGGAAGGGGTTTAATGTTATGTGTTCATGACAGAGGACTTAACTGCATTACTATCATTATCCGGTATCCTTTGCTACTAATAAAAGAAGTTAAAGCCAGGATCAAAGACTTCAAAATCCTTACCAAGATTGTCCTAAAAGCTCAATATAATGTTTTTCAGATTGGGCCAGATGATAAATGGAAAACAGCATTTCGTACGAGATATTGATACTATTAGTATCTAGTCTTACCCTTTGAATTTACAAATGTGCTACCTTCATTTCATGAAATGTGAACAAAATCCAAATGGATTTAATTGATCATGGAGTAGTAGTTTATATAGATGAAATACTCATTTATTTCAATAATAAAGAAGGGTAGGTATGATTGACAAGAGAAGCCCTTAACAGATTAAAAGAATAAAACTTGTCTATAGCTCCTGATGATTTAGAAGCAAGTTCAGTTTCTTGGATACATCACAGCGACCCCGAGCAAAGCAAGGGTGAGTGATAAATACGTTACGAAATAGAGGTTAAGAGTTGAATTCATGGAAATCAGACAATGAAATCATGGAGTAGTAGTTTATATAGATGATATACTCATTTATTTCAACGATGAAGAAGGGTATGTACGATTGACAAGAAAAGCTCTTAATAGATTAAAAGAAAAGAACTTCGCTAAAGCTCCTCATAAGTACGAGTAGTATCAGAATCAAGTTCAGTTTCTTGGATACATCATATGACAAGAAATTGTCAGCATGGCAGAAGACAAAGTTGATACTATTTTAAAATAAACAATATCAGGCTCAATCAAGGATGTTAGGTTGTTCCTAGAATTTGCCAATTTCTACTGACACTTCATTCAAGATGTTTCGAACATTTGCAAACTCTTGACAGATCTAATCCAACCTACTGGTAAACAATTTCTTTGGAAAGCAAATCAACGTTCCCAGCAGGCCTTCGATCTGTTAAAGAAATGTTTTCCTGAAACTCAAATCCTTTGTTACTGTTTGCCTGAATAACCTATTGGGATGGAGACAGATGCCAGTGACTTCGCCTTTGGGATACTTTTTCTCCAAGGTTTTGATGGACAATTGTACCCTGTGGCATACCATTCTCGAAAGATAGATAAGGTAGAAATCAACTATGTGATTCATGATAAAGAGATGGTAGCTATAGAATGAGCCCTTAAATAATTCAGATATCATCTCGAAGGTGCAGTCCATTCAATAAGTGTATTCATTGAGAACAAGAATCTCAAGTAGTTGACCACCACTCAGATATTGAATTGAAGACAAGCCCATAGGGCACAGGTACTGGCTGGATATGATTTCACAATATTCTATAGAACACATTGTGCAAATGGAAAACAAGATACATTATCTAGAGATTCGGAGTACCACCCTAAACCAGGGGGAGGTAGAGCTGAAGAAAATCATAACCAATCAATTTACTGTGCTCTTATACCTGATCAGTTGGAAACTTCTGAAGGGGAAACAGGTCTGGTGACAGTGGCGAAGTTATGAGGCAAACAGATTATGATTCTTTCTGGAAGGTTGATATCTATCCCAGTAGTCAAGTTGAATTCATGATTGTTAGAGTCAGTGGTAGGTACTGCAAACAACGATGCTGTATGACAGGATGAGTATATCAGAGCAATGAAAGGAAGTCCTGGCCCTGGCATTTCTTTTACAATGAAGCTCTTTATTCTAGAAGTGAGCTGTGGTAACCAGATAATCCACAGTTATGAAAACAGATACTTCAGGTGCAACATGATTCAAAGGTAGCTATATATGTATGGGACAAGACAAGACAATTAAGTTGGTTCGAGGAAACATCATTTCATCAGATATGGAGACATATATTGAAGACTAAGTCTGCTTATGTCCTGAGTCACAGAAGAACAAGGCAGATCTCAATACTCACTATGGACTTCAGCAACACTTCAAATCAGCATACGACAAATGAGATTCAATTGACATAAACTGGATTATCGCTTTACCATTGTCACATGGTTGTTCATCTGGTTGGATTATCATTTGAAGGTTTACAAAGATGGTACACTTTATACCTCTGAAAAAGTGGGAGAAGAAGGGTATAGATCTGATTAAGATCTATCTGAAAGAAGAATAGAGGTTCTATGATCTATCTTCGAACACAGTATCAAATAGAAACTTGAGGTATGTATTATCATTTTGGTACTGCATGGTCGAAGCACTTCATATTCAGTGGAAAATATCTTCGCCCTTCCATCCACAAACAGATAGTCAAATGGAAACATTATACCAAATACTAGAATGCTACCTGCAAGACTACCGCAATTTCTATCAGGATGACCGTTCAGAAATGTTGTCAATAGCAGATTATACCTAAAACAACTATCTTACTATCGCAACTGGCATGTGACATTTCAATGCAAATTATAAGTTCAATCTTTGATTAAATTGGCCTATTGAAGCTGAAGCAAAGAATGTGACATCAATTAACTCTGTCCATTGGAGGTCAAGTATGCATAATCTATATGAAAAGGGTCTAAACAAAGTACAAGAGTAAATGGAAAGGTACCATGATAAATATGCTAAGGAAACTCTGATGAATTTGGTTGGTAATCTGATTGTGTTGAATTAAAACAACCTCACAAACAGGCTTCAATCTAGAAATATGAATGCGTAGCTATATGGTTCTTTTAAAGTTCTTAAGGTACTCCTCCTCACAGCAATAAAGCTTGAGTTGCCTATGCAATATCATATCGAGAATTCATTTCATATCTCTCTCATCGAACCTTATCGAATAGCCACAGTAGCAATCAGACCTGCACCACATCTCACCATGAGTGGTAAAGGAACTAAATTATATTACAATGTGGAAGGATATGAATACGAAACAGAATATAAGGTAGAAAAGGATATGGGAAGCTAGTATACCAAGGAAGAAAACAAGGTGATATACTTGGTTAAATGGAAGGGGTATCGAGAGGATACTGAGGGGACAGAATAACCTTATTTGAACTTTGATGACAAGAGGTTGTTGAAAGGATACCATAAGAAGAACCTTCTGACAGATAAGGATGATCAGAGATTGAACTAGTACTAGTATTGGCAATGAAGTGTCGGAAGTTCGTACCATTGACCAATACATTTGATTCATGCAAACCAGATCCTTCGCTAGCAATTCGCCACAAACACAACCATTTCGGTCCACAACTGTGCATGAAAATAAGTAAATAAGTCAATATCTGATCTGCGGGATTGTTAGTTCATGATGTACCTTACTTCAGGTGTTACAAGATGAATTACAAATTGAGCCAATCGGACAAGTACTTGTTTACTTGTTTTCGTTCGGAATTGTAGAATTCGGTTCGAAGTCTGAGTCGAACCTCAGAACTTTGCCAAGCCTCGGATCGAATATGAGTCGAACTCCACCTCGGTTCGATCTGCCACAAATCGATCTGATTCGTTGCCAATACTAACTAGTACCTTTTGCCCACAACAGGTATTGAATGGCTAGCAAGATATCTGGATCATCGATTTGGTTTGGAACATATGGAGTCATATCTTATCAGATCATGGAAGAAAGGACAGGCTATTGTATTGCAAACAAGTGATCATTTTCACCAAGACTGTAAGGGTGTACGTACTTTGTATGGATGGATATACATAGATAAGGTTGGAAATGGAATAGGTTATTAAGAACATATCAATTGTACAGGAATGTAAGTACGATAATTGCTAGCATGCAAAAAACACTTCACAAGGTGATTATATATGAAGGGTGGTTACTGGGACCTCACCTATCAAGTACACTTGCGTGCCAAACGCACCTGTCAGCCAAGTGAACTAATAAAGCCAAGTATACCTGCGAAGCCAAGTGAACTTACAAGGCCAAGTATACTAATGAGGCCAAGCACACCTGGTACTGCCATTACATCATACCCATCGTTATCAGCAGATCTCTTGTGCTGCAATATATATATACATAAACAAAAACAAGATTAGGTGCGTAATTCTTAGTATGTCTGCATAAGTCTCACTATCGGTTCGTACTATCGTGGGGGTCTCACGGCGAATTTAGTGCATGGAAATATCTACCTCCAGTGCTAGATAGTTAACCCGATACGTATACCGTATATAGTATTGGCAATGAACTATCGAAAGTTGGTACCATTGACGAACCAGTTCGGTTCGAGTTAAGCGGATCCTTGCGAAGCCATTCACCACAAACCCCATCATTTCGGCCCACAACTTCAAATAAACTAAGTAAACGAGTTCTTATCTGATTGTCGCGAGTTTGGACGCAACCTGTAGCTGGGATCAAGCTCTTTCAAACGCACTATTACTCGAGGCGATTGGACATGAACTTGCTTACTTATTTTTGTTCCATAATCAATGGTTCACGAATCGGTTTGTGACAAACCGGCTAAATAAGACAAATTCCGCATCGAAGCTGAACTTGATCTCTGGTCGGATCGATCCACCATGAACCGATCCACTTTGTCTTATTTATTTATTTATTTATTTATTTATTTATTTATTTATTTATTTATTTATTGTGTCAATACTAGCGATATATTGCTGACCGAATCTATTAAAAGAGAAGCAAGAAAGTCAAGAAACCATGTCATTTGTCCAAATCGTGTCGATTCTCTATAACTCACAAATCCATGATGGCGATGAGGTCGATCATGACCATAGCCTTGTTGGATGATCCCAATGAAACCTGTCGACTACCTTAGCAGTATTGTCCAGATTTTCTACCGGTTTCTAGCTTATACATAGGTAGTTGTAATCGGCCTACAGAACTAGACAGTGGAACTTTCGGTAGCGTCTCTTGGAATACAAAATCCGATTGACCATTTATTCATCCATTTCATCAACAATAGTTGATTGTGATTTTGATGGTGGCTGTCTAAAGGCAGACAGGGAGTATTACAAAGCAGGAAAACATAGAATACATTGTGTATAGATATTGTCTATAGCAAGTCTAATCTGTAAGCATTCTTAATAATGGCTTTCCTCAGCATATATGGCCCAATGGGCTTGTATTGTAAATTCCTGTAAGCCTTCATCTTCTTGACATTTGACGTTGAAAGCTAGATCTAATCTGTAACTTCAAACATTATTTCTTTGCCACTGGAGTACTTTATCTTGTAGGCTTGAGATTGCAATATATATTACCTGAGAATTCTGTAGATTTCGCAGGTAGTTTTCATGGAGTCTGATTGGGCTTCGGACTTGAAGCGGACAATGTTCTTGGGTACCTTGAACTGCATCGTCGGATGGTAGTGACAGTTTAGCTAAAAGTGTATCACCCTTGTCAAGGCATGCACAGAGTTGTTGTAGGAGTATTTTGACGATGGTAAGAGCTCCACCGAGTTATCCGGATCGTAGTTGTAGACGGTCCAGAGATACTTCTCCATCAACATATTCTTCTGCTTCATCTTCCAGTGTGTCAGATGATATAATGCAGTCAACAGTTGATGATCCATACTCAGGTGGCTGCAGACTCTCATTCAGAATCGGCTCGTAAATTGGGTGTCCCGAATGGTGATGATGTTGACAGGAACACCATGTCTGCAGATGACAGGCTCGAAGCAGAGCCTGACCAGCTCGGGTGAGTCGATATTCTTTGTGCAGGGCAGATAGGTCGCCAACTTTGTCACCCGATCAAGGTTGACTACATTTCCCATGTATACAGATACAGTCGATACTGGCAAATCTGTGATAACTTCTATTGTGACACTATCTAACAATTGTGACAGCGGTGGCATTGGAATGTTGATTGCATAGCAGGCATACCATGGTACCTTACTTCAGTTACATACTTCACAGCCCCTAAGGTACTTCCTTAGGTACACATCTATCGTACGGCAATAGAAATCCCTAGAGGCTAACTCAGTATTTCTAAGAGCTCCAAAGTGATCGGACTTAGAGTTCTCATTAAAGAGGCTAATAAGTTTACTGCAGAAAACATCATCTGCTGAGGTATAAATCCTCCCCTTGTAGGTCTGAGCTCCAGCAACCATGCTCCTTTGGTTCTGGTTTTCGGATTCGGCTTTGGCTTGGGCTATGACTTTGACTGTGGCCATGGGGTTATTGACTGGCTTATATGAGATGATGACTGCCAATAGGTCAGTAGTCTGGATCAACTTTATAACTGGCAGGAGATTATTACAGGGTTCAACTATCAGAGTCACCAAGATCTATCAGACAGGCTTCTTGTCATCAATGTCATAATCGGACTCTCTTGACAGGCCATCGCCAGGTTTTATTGTATCTTCTAGATGCTCCATAGTGAAGTCATACACCAATAAGATCACAGTCCAGTGGGCTTGTCTCTGGGAGAGCACTTTTGATGTCATCAAATAATGGAGATTCTTATGTTCGCACTGTACTAAGACTTTGTGGTGTATGCCTTCCAGATAGTGTCACCATTGATTGAAGTTTTCAATGATGGTTAGGAGTTCTCAATCATATGTATCATAATTCTGCTCAGCGTGAGAGTATTGTCAGGAGTAACAATTCACTGGCGGAAGTATTCCAAAGCAATCATACTGGTTCAGGATGCCTGCAATCACAAAGCTGGGTACCTCTGTCAGGAGGAAGGTCAGCTTGACTGGTTTGAAGTGCTGCAAAATCGGTACCACAGAAAATACTTTCTTTAGTTTCCAGAAGATAACATCTGCATCTGTTGGCCACTCCCACTTTGACTTTCATATAGCCTTCTTTAGAAAGTTCGATATGGGTATAGTTACCTTTCCATATTTCTGGATGAACCTCCAATAGAAGTTTGTAAAGTGGAGAGAAATTGTACATTCCAAACCGACTTGGAAGTCGGTTAATTCTTGATTGTTGCAACCTGATCTGTTTCCATGTTGACACCTCCGACACTGATGATGAATCTGGGGAAGCCGATCTCAGAGGTTCCAAATTGACACTTCTTTAACTTGTAATAGTGGCCAAACTCCACCACCACCACTGCTTCCTGCTAACTCATTCAGCATCGGAGCTTCTCACCTGAGATCCCGCTCTATGATACTTTTAGCACTACGGTATACCCCTCAAACGTTAGAAACAATGTTTCGTCAATCTCGTTGCTCTCAAGAAGGTCATCGAATCCGTAGTCTCCAATAGAACAAATATCTGGGGGCATAACACTGTGCTCCTGTAAAGTTCTGTTGGTATCTGCATACTGGATTCTATTGCAATTCCTATTCAAGATAACAGCCTGCTACCCACTCGGATTTCGCAAGGCCAGAAGTCGAATGGCTTTCCAGCCAATATTTGGATTTCAATTGCTTCTAAGGACATACATCCTCGTATGGATAAATACTTATAGATATGGTTACAAATGGGAATAAGTGATAAAGATATCAATTGTATAGTATGTAGGTAAGATAATCGCTAGCGTACCAAATGCACTTTGTGAGGTGATTGCATAAAGGGTTCTTACCCGGCCTCGGAAGCCAAGTGCACTTATGAGGGCCGAGTACGCTTGGAAGCCAAGTGAACTTGCGAGGGCCAAATGTACCTGGCATCGCCATTACATCATTCCCCTCTTTATCAGCAGACCTCCTGGGCTGTAACACATATATACATCAAGAAAGACAAGATAAGATGTGTACACCTTCATACATCTGAATAAGTTCCACGACTGATTGGTACCATCATGGCGGATCCAGCACATGTGGAAACTCCACCTCCAGTGGCGATGGTAAAATCCATGCCGATGCCATTTATACTGGGCCGAGATCCATAAGAAACAAAGAGAAGAAAAGGAAACATCTAATTGATCCTGAATCCTCCGAGTCCACCTCTGAATCGAAGCCGCTCCAGCAGCTGACCTCGTTCCAAACAATTGATCTTCCTAGTACTTGCTTGGTCATGATCAAATCGGTAAATGCTATTGGCTGACTTGAGGACATCATTCGGCATCGTTATCATAGTTGACACATGATATGTCGGACAAAGTCTCAACTTCCGACTAATCGATCAATCGTTCGTATATAATTTCTTTCGTCAAACCAATATCAAAATATCACAGGTGGCCATCGGGGCTGGTAACACATTGCTGCAGCGGTCAACTAACATAATCGCATCATGTACTTATCTTGGTCATAGCTGCTCTTGAGACGGCTCGAATTCGTATGATTGTCGTCTCTGTACTTTCGTATATCAAAGCATACAGTAGACCTCATCAGTGATAGCCCGATCTTGCATCTCATCAATTGGCTCCAAGTTGACTCATATATTAGTAATCGGGATCCGACTTTCCGCTGCCATTCTGCTCAGATCCAGTGGTGGTTGACTTGTATCAGCCTCGTTCAGCCCTCGATTGCAGTCATATATGGACATGTATTTGTCATGCTAGTTCGAGTTGCGGAATCTAACTTGTAAGTGTGCCATAAAGTCGTACCCACAAAGTAATCAAGTGTGAATGTGTTCCGGTGTATCAGGTCATCCATTCTACATGCCATCAACTTCCGACTCCACGAAAGTTATGAGTTTACACATGCCATGCCCTTCCGAGCCTAGTTGTAGAGCACACACCCTGAAACCTACCTTGATATGCTTAATCACTATTATCGGTGGCGATGTCAATCGATTATCATCATGGCTTCGTTTGGTGCTCTCGGAGATAAGTCCAATTGCAGAGCATATTCGTTCGTTGATATATCTAATTCGTAAGTAACTCTGGTACAAGGTCATAGTTATCATGTAATTCGGTGGGTCTACACTCTCAGCTCTGAAGCTCCACCTGGTAGTCTTCTCATACGTCTATTAAAGATTGCAGCCAATTGTGCATTTGATGGGTTCGGTAGTGCTTACGGCGATTTGTAGCCGCTGATATACTTTCTTATGTGTGTACCCATCGTAGGTCAATACAAATCCTTAGAGACTAACTCAGCAGGTTTAAGGGCTCCAAAGTGACCGAACTCAGGGTTGTTATAAAAAGACTTCTCACTTTACTGCAGAGAGCATCATTCACATGGGGATATATTCTCCCCTCGTAGGTCGGAACTCCAGCGATGAGGCTCTATGGATTCTCGTCTTCGGTTTCAGCTTCGGCTGTGGCTATTGGGTTATTGACTAGTATACCTGAGACGTCGACTGCCAATGCGTCAGTAGCCTAGGTCTTCTTAATCGCTGGTAGGAGGTCATCGTCGAGTTCAACTGTCAGGGTCGCCAAGAGCTATCCGACAGGCATCTTGTAGCCGATGTCATAATCAGGCCATTTCGACAGGCCGTTGGGGGTGTTTGTTGTGCCTTCTAGGTACTCGGTAGTGAGGTCGTAGGTGAGGCTAGGTGCGCTTGCAAGCCAAGTATACTTACAAGGCCAAGTGTACTTGCGAGCCAACTACACTTATGAGATGAAGTGCGCTTGCGAGCCAAGTGCACTTACGATGTCAAGTGCACCTACGAGACCAAGTGCACCTGATGTCTGCAGCATGATGGGTTCGTTACGATGGTAATGGTGAGTCAGTCCAGCACATGCTGTGCGGAATTAGTTTGAAGTAGCAGTTTCTCGGTTTCTGGAACTGTCATTCCCCTCTTGTGAGGTTGGTACTCCGTCGACGACTAAATGCAGTGTTGATTCTCATTGATTCCCATCGAATTTCTCATTAAAGAGCGGTTTCGATTGCCATTAGGGCTTCATGCTTCTGTATCTGCATTGAATTGCAATTCCGACAGAATCTCTTATAAAGTAAGTGTTTCTTGAAAGAAGGATAGACTTAAACGTAACCTTGTATCGCCATATTGGTAAGAAGACCCTTGTTATCCTTTCTAAGGGTGATTACGATTGCTTTCTGCATGCTACGGCTCTCCTGTGACTCAATAAGTACCATCCACCCAGCACCATTTCTCATCGCTGCTAACATAGACAAGCATCTCCGAGATCATTTGAGAGGGATACCAATTCTTGATTGTGCTCGCGTTGAGGGCTCGGTAGTCAACTTCAGAGTTTCCAGCCACCATCCTTCTTCTTTGCAAACATATTGGCGCCGGTGATGATAGCCGCTGAATAAAGCCATTGGCCAGGTTGATCTCAATGTAGACCTTTAGAGTTCTTGACTCAACCTCCGACAGGTGATAGATACGCCCATAAGGCAGCTTGTACCCCGGGTCGATCGCATAGTCAATTGACCGGTGCGGTGGCAGTGTCTCTGCCTTGACTTAAGACCATCATGAATTCCTGATACTTCGCGGGGATATGGCTGCCATCGTCTGTAGGCACCATTTCAGGTGCCGAAGCTCCATCTTTGCTCATTAGCAGTGTGTTTTCAACTCCGTCTGATGGAGGGTAGGAATTCCCAGGAGTAGTGGTACCCACCGGCCCATGACAATGGAGTATGACCGTGGCGTACCTCCTCCCTTTGTGACTCAGCGAGCTGGTAGAAGTCATTCAAGCCCAACATTGTTGGTAACTCTTCTGCCGCAACTACTACCGCTGCTCCTGCTCACTAGTCCAGCTCCAGGCACATTCTTACCATTGATAGTGATGCCTTCAATGGAAGCTCCCAGCAACCCTGTCCAATCGCCAAGTCATCCGACAAATATTTCGAGAATCTCATCACTAGCTATGAGACTCTTGGATGTGCCATCTCCAAGCAGATGTATGTCTGGAACTCTGCCCTCCACCTGTGGAGACTACAATATCACCTGGGAAGCCGCTGGTCTCAAAGGCTCATTTGAGTCCGAGGTCTTTAACCTGTTTTCTCTGCTAGGGGTCCACAGGACTAGAAGTCGACTGGAGGTCCAGTCAACCTCAGGATTCTAGCCTTGAACAATGCAAGCCTAGAACCAGATCATATGCTATGGGCATGACCAGCACCTCCGGTTTGTCAACCGAAGGGCTATTATATTCTCCTATATACAAAAGGATAACCATTTACCCAATCCTGATCAGGGATATAGAGGAGAGGATGCGTCCATTCCCACTAGGGAATACAACGATATTGATGTGTATCCATTCCTGCTAGGAGATACGATAACTTGATGTGCAGTTATTTCCGCTATGGGATACGATGACTTCATGTGTGATTTTGTTCACATTTTGTACTTGATCATCGGTTTCGTAGAATCGTACAATGAGATATCGACTTTGATCTGCTTGACACTTTAGAATATTCAGGGGTTAAACTTTCCACTCAGAGCTGTTTCACGCTCTGCGACCGCAGCTCTACTATCAGGGTCTTGAACTCTGCCCACCGGTAGTCGTTCTCTGTAAGTACACTTCCGTACAATGCTGATGCTCCGTAAGTGAGCCTGAAGCTTTGTTCGTGGATGCTAACGTATCGTAGGTGCACTTCAGAGGTTCCACTCAGTTCGGAGGAAGGCAATCGTCAAGTGCGCTTCTGAGGTTGCGCTCAGATCATAGGAAAGTAGTCGTCAAGTGCACTTCACAGCTTCCGCTCAGATTATAGGAAAGTAATCGTCAAGTGCACTTGATCGAACACGTTTTATCGTCAGTGACTTCTTAGCGAGACTTGATCGTCAATGAACCGACACGTTCAGAGGTAATTGTAATTGAACCGATGAATCGAGGAGTATAGGGGTGTCGATGAAGACTTCGCTAGTACTTCGGGCTGCTCAATAGGTTGCCATCGATCATTCGTACGTATGTGATTGATCTTGTCGAACGTGTTTTCGAGGTCTTCTCGGTTATGGCCATCAGGCTGATCACAAGTGAATCAGGGTGGATTGACCTCCGAATCGTTTCGTAATTGGCTCCTACTAATGGTAATCTCTATGGGTTCGTTGCTGAAGGTTCGATTCATCTCGATCATCCGTTCTTGTGTGATGCATGTCGTTCAGTGTGTTTTCAAGATCTTCTCGGCATTGGCCATCATTCTCGGTGACGTGTTTCTTCAGAGTCTATTGACCTCCAAATCGTCTCTGCTACTGTATGTTAACTTAATTTAGGTGTACTTATCAAGCTTCGATACTTATAGGTCATAAGAGTATGTGTGTGAATGTATAATGATTGCGGTCAGTAATGTGACTCTTCAAATCGATTGACCTCCGAATCGCATCTGAATATATTACACCTCACAAGCTGTACATCACCAAAGGCCTTTGGAGCAGGGTCACCTACGATCACTCGATGATAGCCGAATCGGGATTGTACAAGTGCCATCCCTGGATGTCATCGAAACTACACAGAACATCACTCGCACCCAACAAAATCAGATGAGCTGTCATGCAGTCAACCATACTACTGATAAGGAGTTAAAGGTAGTTATTGGGACGATACCCTGCCAGCTCATACTATCGATAATACGAAGACAGCTGAGAGGCTGAAGATGCGAAATCACCTGCATTTGCAGCGTAGTAAACGAAGCCTCTATGTCCCTCACGATCGAAAAGATACCATTCATTTGGAAGCAAAGAGATCGAAAGAATACGATAGGTCCGGACCACAGAAGTCCGAAGGACTGATATCAGTAGGGGCTCTATTAGTCTGTGTTAGAGATCTGAGTGGAAAGATGCAGAAGGTCCGAAAGAGTGCTGAAGGGCAGAAAGGGCATTGGAGCGAAGGGAAGGTTGGGTATAGGAGCTCATGAGAAAATACGTAGATAGAAGTAATTGTTAGAGCAAGAGGATAGAGACATAAAGACCTCTAGAATCGTCGAGGGTAGAAGGGCAAGCTTCTTGATGAGGCGAACAAGCCTTAACAATATATGCATTGAAAGCCAAATATCTTTGTCTTGAATCTTCATCTTTTAGTAACTTTCACATCCTGAGCGAATCTTCATAACTTCCATTGCAAGCTAGTCCTGAAAGCAGTAAGGATACTACTTGTACTGGTAAACCTGGAGTGACGCTCCCGGTGTTACAGAATGGTCTCCGCAGTAGTCAATTAACTCGATATAGGGATACTTATGAAGTTTCGATGCTTGTAGATCTCGAAAAGTGAGGTGTAGCGACTCGTTCGAAATCGTCATGTGGAGTAGTAGCCTACTTGCCCGACGGCACTACACTCAGGGCCCATTGACTTCGGAATCGCCTCTGCATCCGTCAATTATCTTGATTGAAGGGTATACATATCCTGATTCATCAATCTAGTGGTGATACTCAGTATAGGTCGTAAATAGACATATTTCGAGTTCTCAGGGGTACCTATCATGGCAGGTGACGTGTTTCTCGGGAGTGATTGACATCTAAATCATCTCGGAATCGTCTCTACTACCATCAATCAACTCAATTGGATGATTACTTTTCTGGTCTCGATAATCTAGCAATAGTTCTTGGTGTAGGTCTGATACGTCGAAAGGGGTAATCACGAAATTGTGTGAGCGAAACGTATCGGGTAACTGAAGAGCGATTGTAGTATAAGGATGTACACCCTCGTATGGATAGATACTTATAGATACGGTTGAAAACGGGAATACGTGATAAAGATATCAATTGTACGATATGTAGGTAAGATAATTGCTAGCATGCCAAAAGCACTTCACGAGGTGATTGTATGAAGGACGCTTATCTGGACTCGGCAACCAAGTGTACTTACATGGGCCAAGTGCACTTGGGGGCCAAGTGTACTTGCGAGGACCATGTACACTTGGGAGTCAAGTGCGCCTGGTATCGCCATTACATTGCTGAACCAAAGTACTCCCAGAACCAACATGTATTCCTGCATTGTCATACTCAAGACGTCCAATTTGTCAACCGATACCAAACTTTCGAAATACTAAACTAAGAGCATACTCTTTCCACTCTCTCTACCAGACATCATTTTGCAGGTGTTATGGTTCAAGGTGGTGGTGACTGCGTTTTGTCTAGTATACCGAACTGCCTGCTCAGATTGGGTGTTATAAAGATGTTCGTTGTTCAACAGTCAAGCCAAACTCGTAAACATTGCATTTCACCATAAACATCTAGAACAAGTACTTTTTGAATGATAGGTATCATATCAGACTGATCTTGGCCGCACAGATACTGACTCAACATGTGTACTCTTGGGCTCTACAAAGTACCTCTTGATTTTACTGATATTCAGTGCACCTGCACTTTGTCCAACATTGCCATGAGAGCCTGTACTCTCAACCTCTCCAATTCCAACTCAATCTCATCAACCTTCTCTCACCGAATCAGGTACAGGGAGAGATTGACTTGTGTTTTGACTGCTGGAGATCAAATGACCATTGTCGTTTGACTTGGTGGCCACAGCCAGAACCGCCAGAATTAAATTTGTCTGGATACTAGACCCGACTGTATCGTGGATACGTGTGCATCAAGTGGCTACCGTTGCAATGAATGCATATCCTATTGGCAAGATGGTTGCAAATAACCTCCCTCAAGATTCATGGTTCCAGAGCTAATTCGGCACGATTGCTACTCCCTGTGTTCTTTCCATTTGAAGTTGTCTCAGTGGAATCGGAATTTGACAGTCTGAAATTTCGTTCCCCATGGGATTATTTGGACTGTTTGTAGGACGATTCCCCACTGCTCCTGGATGACCTGGTGGGCTGCTTCGGTAGATATTATTATTGATGACTTCCGCTTGTCTTTCCTGGTCCGGATTAGGACTCCGAGACTGCTGCTGAGTCAAAATGCTTATTGATTCTTCCAAACCTCCCATTTGTCGTAAAGGGTTTAACCCGTACTCAAAGTCAAGGCTTCATTACCATCAAGACCATTTCCTATAATCTCTTAGGGTCCTGTTCTTTAATCCATTCGGCTTTCTACCACAAGATAAGGATAGTATTGGCAATGAACTGTTAGAAGTACATACCATTGACAAACCGGTTCTGTTCGAGAGAAGCAGAACCTTATTACGCCATTCGTCTGAACACTCACCATTTCGTCACACAACTGCGAATGACTTTAAGTAAGTGGATTCTTGTCTGATCGGCTTGATGTTCAGGTAATCTTGTGACTAACCTTGCAAACTACAAGATGATATACAATTTAAGCCACTCAGACCAGAACTCGCTTACTTATTTTCTTTCACAGATGTGAGATTCAGTTCAAAAATTTGATCAAACCTCTAAACTTTGCCAAACCTCTGATCCAATCCGCTTTAAATACCACCTCCAATAGATCCGCCATGAACCAATCCGCTTTTTACCAATACTAGATATAGATACAGTTGGCCCATAGCCATATTGATTTATCCTGGTCATAAAAGCACTGGTAGATCCATGGTATACCCCTATAGCTACATTCAGTATATGGTCAGGGTCGATGTACCTCTTTTGCAGTTATTCAATGAAGATATTGAAATCATTCATTGCAGGGTATTTCAGATTCCATAACTGTTGTCCTCAATAAACTGGATACTCCAATTTGTGTTTTTTGTTGCAAACGATACTTATAGCCACTCGAACTATCAAGAAGATTCAGGGCGTGTTTGACATTATCCGGTGTACTATTTGGAAAATGATGGTAGTTTGAGTTGAGATTTCTAGAAAGAGCATTAATGAAGTAATCCAATTTTGGGGTGACTTTGCAGTATCGATCATGATTGATCATTTTAAAGATCACGCATTGACTGCATTTCAGCTCCATAGCCCGATCTCTAGCAGGCTCTTATGCCCAAGCTACTGCTCTATTTCAAGTCTATTCTGCTCATTCGGCTGCTATCTTGTCATGTACAGCCTGTTGTTTCGCTCGCATTTCAACTTGTAACTTGAATATGAGTGTCAGTATCAATCGATTCTGAGTGATCATATTAGAATTGAATTTCTTCAGTAACCATCAATCAGAAGTCATTATTGTCATTGTCATTATCATTATTTCTGACGCCTGAGTATTTCCCGTCAGGATTCAGATCACAGTCATCAGGATTCAGATTTCCATCGTTGGCATCATAATCATCATTGTCAGCATCGTGATTATCATCAATTGTGATGTTATTTCCAACTGCATCCTCCGAAAGAGGCAATTATTTTTCGACTGAAGCCCTTTGGCTCCTTCCCACCCATTCCAGTAGAGTTTCTTCGCTTTCACGATTGTCAATAATATCTAATTGATCACTAATTAACTTGTTTTGAGGTATTTAGTTGCAATTATATATAATTGACTAATCGCCTGTTTTTATAGATGTGTTGTAACGTGTAAAGAGATCATGAAACCCCATGAACAAAATGTATCTGGTAACAGAAAAGTGATTATCATGTAAGGACATACATTCTTGTACGGATAGACATGTATAGATACAGTTACAAACGGAATAGGTGATAAAGAGAATATCAATTGTAGAGTAATGTAAGTAAGATTATCACTAGCATGCAAAATATACTTCGCAATGTAATTATATATAAAGGATACTTACCCATCCTTTGCTGCCAAGTGCAATATTTTATCCAGCATACCTAGGAACCAAGTGGAATTACAAGTCCAAGTGCACTTGCGAAACCAAATCTATATGCGAGGTCAAGTGTACTTATGAGGCCAAGCATTTCTGACACTGCCATTACATAAATCAACGATGAGCAGATTACTATGATTGTTCAGACAAAAACAGAATATGGAGGGAGGTAGTAGTATACCTCACAGATTGTACATCATTAGGAATCCGACAAACTGAGTAACCTATGATTACTGAACAGAAAACTCAATCTCCATAGCACAAGGGCTATCTCTATACTTGATCAAATCTCCAGAGGATATCACAAGTTCGGTCACTATAAGCAATAAAATTAAATGAGTATTCATGGAAACAACTACGCCACTGATAAGGTATAAACGATGGTTACTGGATGGATACTCTGCAAGTTCATATCATCGAAAATATGAAAACAGATAAGAGGCTGTAGATATGAAAGTATCATAGCCTACATCATAGGTGATAGGGCTTTTGATGACCATGCAATATGCAGGCTCCTCACAACGACTCCTATTTCAATCGAAATGATACTATTCACCATAAGACTCAGTGATGAAAAGAATATTGTAGGTCTGGACCACTGATGTCAGAAGAACTGAGATGAGTAGAAGTTCAATTTGTTCAAGTAAGAGATCTCAGTAGAAAGGGATAGAAGATCCTACCAAGAAGTAGAGGGTGGATTGCCTAGTGAAGGGCATTGATGTGAAGGATGTTCAGGTATACAAGCTGATGGGAAAAGCATAGATAGAAGTGATTGTTTCAGCATGAAGATAGAGGTTTAAAGAACTCTGCAATCTCCAATGGTAGAAGACCAAACTTCTTGTTGGGAAGAACAAGTCCCAAAATATATAATTGGAATGCCAAATCTTTTTGTCTTGAATCTTCTGAAACTTTCACATCCTGAACAAATCTTCATAACTTTTATTGCAAGCAAGTTCTGAAAGAAGCAAGGATGGTATATGAGCTGATATAACTGGGAGTGATGCTTTTGTTGTTACACTATTCACAAGCTGAAATTAAATAAACAAATCAACAATGATAGTCAGATCAGTAAAAATCAAATATTTAATAATTATGAAATAAATAAGAATGCAATTATATACAAGAATAAAAATTCAGATCTGTTGGAAAAGAGATATCAATTTATAGTAATCGGATTTGTCCATAGAAACTCTTAAATATAACTGTAATTGTGAAATTATATGGCAAGCCGAACAGATTCAGATGAATAAACAAATACATAACTAGTAATGTGACAGCAACCAAAACAGTACAGATTGACAAGCAGGAGCTGATAGATTTTTTGTAATGGCCACAGAGGAAGTACCGGTTATAAGGGGTTGTTGGATGACACAAGAGATGTCATAGTTACCTTTTGGCCAAGTGGTATAGTATGCCAACATATACTTTATTACATTTTTTTACTATATATCATGAGTTTCTCCTCCAGCAAACTAACTTCTATCAATAATATTCCTTCTGTACTAGAGACAAAGTGGTATCACGTGATGTTTCGATTTTTTTCCCTGAAGGCAGGGTAACATGGAATTCATACGAAGATTTAGGCTGCCGCAGAGTTTCACTAATACCCTGAAGTGAACTTCAGAGCTCTCAGAAGTTAATTCAGAGCATGCCGCCATCGTGCCTGTTTTAAAACAATCAGAAATGCATGTTACGGCAGCATCACTTTCGGGCAATTGGGATCTTCTGCGAAAGAGACTCACCCCACCTGATCCACCATCACCAAACCAACGATTAACACCTCGAAATAAGAAACCTAAGCGGCGCCTGTGCTCATACCAAATCATTCTCCCCAGGCTGTAATGAAGAATGCTGATAAGAACCATGGCAGGCTCAACGAACTGTCGGACGATACCAATTCATTGATACAGGACACAACGACACCCCCTATTCTCCCAAGTTGCCGCCCTGTGTTTACATTCGACCAGCAGCCATCCGCAAGCATTACCAAGTCTTCTGCATCATTGGCTGTCTGGGCCAAAGATAATAATATCCCTGCTGTCAACATTGGTCGTGCCCATGACAACATATCATCTATCATGTTCAATCTGCCGGCAAGTAATCTGACAACGAAGGCTTCATCTGCGGCGATACTTTCTTCCACTATAGCTGATTGCACTTTTCAACCCGACACAGCCGAGGCTGGTAAGTACATTGCAATGGACTGTGAGATGGTTGGAATAGGTGAGGGTGACAATGAGAGTTCCGCTCTTGCCCGAGTCTCGATTGTCAACTTCCATGGGAGTTGCGTCCTTGATTGCTTTGTGAAGCCAAAGGAGGACGTGACAGACTGGAGAACATGGGTCAGTGGTGTTTCTCCGCAGGACATGGTACACGGTATTGCCCTAAATCCATTCACCGCTCAAATTTTGTGCTGCAACTTCTTTGATTGACTCGAAAATAGCTCTGGGGTTTGAGGAGGTGCAGAAAAAGGTTGCAGAGCTCATGAATGGTCGGATACTTATCGGCCATGGGATTAAGAACGATCTAGACTGTTTACTCATTGGGCATCCAAAGCGCGATATCCGGGATACAAGTCGCCACCCGCAGTTCAGGAAATATAGCAAGGGGCGTACGCCTGCGCTCAAAAAGCTTGCGAATGAGATTCTTGGGATCGAGATTCAGAGTGGATCGCATTCGAGTGTTTGTTACCACGTTCTAAGCGTGATGAAAGATTAATGCTTATACCTTCAGGGGTGTAGATCGAAGATGCCAGAGCCTGCATGCTTTTGTATAAGCGGTTTAAGGATGACTTTGAACGGCAAAACCAGATCCGTTTTCACACACGGGGTAAAATGTCGAGAGTAGGAATCAAGTTCAAATGAAAAGAGAATGAATGATTGATTTTATTAGGTAAGTTCTCCACAGAACTTGTAAAATAGCTCGCTGCGGTGTGTTTTAAGTAACACAACCTGGATATTGTTCTTTCGTTATTGATGTGTACATAGGTGCATAAAATTGAGCTAGAGGTGCCAAAATTGCAATTGAAGTTTATTTAAGTCTCGAGGACGGCCCTCAGCATCTCTGTGAGATTGAAAAGTTTCTTTGGCAGCCCTGCAGTGTTCTCCAGTTTCCTGCGATAAGGGAGGAATGCTACTTGAGAAATCTCACCTTCTGTAGTTATATGAGCAAATGTGTTAGAAACATCAGCAAACTCATCAGTGACGTAGGAGAGACACTCTTCCTCATGTTCTGCCTGGTCTTTGTATTGCAAGGAGATATTCTTTTTGAATATTTCTGTCCTGCATTGCCTTTGACTATCATGATCTTTGTGTCTTCAATCGTTTTTGTCCGGACATCATACGATTATGTAGCGAAAGTTAATATTAATAATCAAATTTGATTCGAAATTAAAATTGAATCTCATGATGTGCAGGATCAAATTCAGTTGGAGCTATGTATTTTCCTATTTTTCATGTTCCAAGATAATGGTTAATATCTGTTGCAGTGAGTAGAATGAATATTGAATTGATTATTTCAATTGTTCTATAATATATGATTTTCAGCTATCTGACTGACTTCTGCCAAGCTGTCATGTAAAGTCAATATACTAGGGCCAACAAAAAGTTTCTATATTTGAATTAATCAATTTTAATATGTATGATGTCATGCCTATTTATAGATACAAAATGGAAGGATGATACTATTTTGAATCTCAATTTCCTAATCCTGTCAACTATCTACTAATCATGTAGTATCAATTAAATGTGATAAATATATATTTAATATATTTTCTATTACTAACTGTATCAATACTGTCTGAAATACAATCTGATAATAAATTGATCCAGTAGGCTGTGAATAGTCTCTAAAGAAGTATTTCTGAATTGATACCCTCTTTTTCTATCTGAAACAAAAATACAGTATTTATTATACTGATTGGAGTTTGTGCAGAAAATCTACCAGGAAAGAAAATAAACACTTTCCAAGACAAGTATAAGTCTGAAACACTACAGTCATTCCAAATGCTATATTTTCAGCTAGAAAGTAGTATCAAGCCATAAACAAAGTATTCGTCACTCTGTATATTATATCAATATTTATAAATACAGTATTTCTTACAGTGATAGTATTTCCAATTGTTATCAGTATCTACCATATATAAAGTAGCATAAAATATTTTACTATATTTTACACAAAGTAATACACTCTTTATGTATTATCTGTAAAATTGCCTCATTAATGCTAATATGTTCAGTATATGACACTTTGAAATATATGAATATAATAATCTCATCAAAGGATATCTATGAATCTTTGCAAATAATGAAACTGCCATACAATATTTCAATACTTTCAAACTTGGTCCTGAATATTCTACTATTCTGGTACTCTTTTATATTATCAATAATATCTATAGACTCAAGACTGCAATTACAGTATAATGGATACCTGATCAGACTGACATACATGAAAATGAACTTGTTCACAAGTTGGCAAAACAGGCTACTCTCAAAGGACCACCTATCAATTATAAGACCATTTTATGCTATTGTAATGGCAGCTGACCTATGGCAGAGTAACTGCATATCTGCCCAGTATATAGTCAGCTCGTGTGAGTGCCCTTGCACTCTATTGATAACCTTACATACATACTAATCTACTATATTCTCGAATCTACGTGTGCAACCGTATCTACACTCATATCTACACGTACGACAATGTACGCCCTTACAGCTCTGTCCAAAGGGTGACCTGAAATACTAAAATATAGGGGTGTAGTAATTGGTGGATGCGATACTCAGTACAGGAAATACATAATTTGGAATATTTCGTATCATGATCAAATCAGATCATATCTTCACAAATTGCAATCAGAAGTTTCTAGCAACAGTGATAGAATCATAAATTGAACTTGGATACTTTCGCAGTTACCTATTCAAAATACCAACGAACTGTGTAGACTCCCCCTACTATTTGTACTGCTATGAAGGTTCACATTCATCAGAACAACTTTTTCTAAGATACCCATGATATCAATGTGAAAGACAAACGATGCAGACAGAGATAGGGTAGTATACCTGAGATACCTTCGCAAATATCTTCTCTATATCAACAAAGTAATACAGCCTTTGAAAAATTTTCTGTATGACTGTAATGGCAGTGTCAGAAATGCTTGGCCTCGTAAGTGCACTTGGCCTCACAGGTATACTTGGCCTCACAGGTGTACTTGGCCTTACAGGTTCACTTGGTCTCATAAGTACTCTTGGCTCCTGAGGCTGGATAAGAGTCTTTCATATATCGTCAACTTGCGGAGTGCTTTTGGTATGCTAGCGATCATCTTGCTATCTTACCTTACTTTACAATTGATATCTTTACCATGTATTCTCATTTGCAATCATATCTATACATATCCATCCATACCAGGATGTACGTCCTTACACTATAATCGCTCTTCAATTAGCAGATACTTTTCGCTCACAGGATTTCGTGATTACCCCTTTTGATGTGTCAGACCTACACCGAGAACTATCATTAGATTGTCGATACAAGATAAGTAATCATCCAATTGTATAGATTGACAGTAGTAGAGAGTTCAAGATGATCTAGATGTGTATCAGTCCCAAGATATCAGGAAGACATCTGTGTGCCAGAATATATTAGTTATGTCCAGATATCGGTGGTGTATCTGGAGCACCTGGAATGTCTTTGGGCAGTGTATCATGTAAGTCCATGATGAAATGATGTTCGGCACTGCAAAAACAACTCCTGGTGCTGGGTATTCACACGGTCACATATCACTCTGCACAGCACCTTGGGATGCTGAATGTACTTTGTTCTTCGTCTGGATGGTGCAATTGCATTGTACTTGGTGCACGGTGACAACACTGCTCTGGGCATTGTAATAACAATGCTACACACTGGATATTACACTATAAGGTCTGCCTATCTCTCTGAGCTGTTTTCTATGGAGAACTGCTTGACTTGCATCCATATCTTAGCTAGATACAACCAACTTGAAGGTTTGCTTGCACCTATGTCTTGGCTGAACGCAACCAACTTGAAGGTCTACCTATCACAAAGTAATATTTATTAAGTCTATTTACAGTTCTAAACACCATTTATATCCTGGTCACTGCTGTATTCAACTCGTCCTTCAGCATATAATAAATATCGTACTAAGTCGCTAGGTCTATATGACTATTGACTATCCATCCTTTATTCTCCAACTTCAACGTAATGGGCTCCTCTGAAATTAAGTCAGCCTTACCTACAATATTTCCTGTACTAATAACTGTATATACACCTCTGGAAGATAGTTTCACTACTCTGACTAGCTGCCATGCACTTACTGGCATTTCACCATTGGCACGCTTCATCACTTCAATGTATGCTAGCCAACAGATATTCTTGCCATCGAATGGACGACTTGAAACTTGAATTGAAGAAGTATACTGTACGGTACGTATCCCTGCAGTACCTTATAGGACAGCTCCTACCCCTCCTTCCATTGCAAAGTTCAAATCCATATCCAGTCATAGCAGCTACCCCCAGAATATCATCGTTTATCTCCAGTATATCTGAGCATCTGAATGATATTCTCACCATACATGTTGCGTAATTCTACTTCCAATCCATGGTAACTCGTGACCGTGCTACTTAAGAGATTATCCGAATCGATATAAACCTGATTGGAGTGTAAGAAATGACAGGTGGTATCATATAGACTATTTCAAAAGACGTTGTCACTAATTGTTTTCAAGAGACCTTGAAAGTCCTTGACTTTCTCTTTTTCTTTGTACTGCTGCGGAGAAATGAACTGCAATAAATGATGTCTACTAGTAGAGGTTACTTCTACTGTCACTTCTGTCATCACGTCTTTCTTCATCTGTGGAGCAGCTAATTTACAGTTCCATGCCTCACGATTGGCGTTTCTGACAGTGAATGTATCACTCCGAAGATAGTAGTTGATTATAACAGTATAGTAATCACCCATCTTGTTGGAGGCATTAAACCCATCCTTAATATGCATCTGGTGGGAACATTCTTCAATCTCTATCGACCATAGTTTAAGTGAACCGTACCGTTGTATCTGCTCTCAGAGGTGCTGCATGAGATGTATCTTGGGAGAGTTGAAATTGCTACCTTCTTCAATGTATTTGGCCATTTTTGCATCAATAATACCTTTTCAGACGTCACAAATAAATTGTCAAAAGACTGCTATTGTCGACTTATTTTCCTCAGAATTCATACCTGTATCCCTCTTAGGACACAATTCTGTACGTCTCTCTTTGACCTCTGCTGCAAGTCGTTTGCCAGCCTGGAATTGTTGAAACATACCTTCCAAATCGTGAAAGTAATGTAGAGAATTGTCCATGAGATCTACCATTTCGTTATCGTAAGAGTCATACTGGCAATAGAAATGGAAGTCAATAACAGAGCGAGAGCACTGAACTGCACGATCAAAACTACTACGCTGAGAGGGGCTTGGATTCTGCATCGCATTACGTATTACACCTACAAGGAATCAGGTAATCATCTTGATGTCTCCACCGTCCAATTCGAAACGTCCTCATATGTACATCTTGGCTTCATCATATCAAGGTATGCCGGTACCGAGAGCCAAATATCATTGAACTTGTCAAGCCACTTATGCTGCTTGAGAAATTCATGAAGCCATGTCAGGAGGTACATCAATATTTCAATTTGCATCGTGTGGAGTAGATCAGGCTTGGAAAGATCACTTGTAATTCAATTGAGATACCATAAGATGTTGAAGTCTGGATTGAAATCGTGGCATTTGAGATCGGCAATGCTCAGAGGTGTAGTTGAATATGGGAGTATACGATACATATTATGATCCTGGAGGTTGTAATGCTGATATCTGCGGAGTAGAATGCCCATTTCCTGCATGGAGTATTCGCACCAGTAGCATACACCATTCTTGATATTGTAAAAGTCACGGTGCTCAGACTTATCGGCTATTCATGCAGCCAGTATCATATAATAATGCCTGAAGTTGCCTTCAGTACAGTGGACCTATCAGGTACAGGTCTCAGAATTGAGTAGGGGTTGAAACACATACTGCAGTACATTCTGAGAGACCATTTGGTTATGCTCCTTCTGAGAATTTCTTCTTTTGAAGGGAACATTACGTATCTTGATGGGAATGGGCAAAAGGGTGACCAACAACATGCTGTGCATTGTATACTTCATCCTTGGACTGCAGATAGGTTGCCAATCGTCATATATATTGGCCATACCTTCTTGTCACCAGAGACGTTCATGAGGTGAGTGCCATCAGACATGAATATCATCGGCACCAGGGTGTCACTGACAGGTAGTATTGTCTACACAATTGTGAGTATTGTAAAGGGTATAGAGCATTGTAAAGGATATAAGAAGGAACCTTACCTGCTTATACCACCAGCAGTCTCCAGTATGCATTTCGTTGTAAACACAGTGCCCAGCATCATTGAAGCAACGTTTCAGAGTGTTTATAAGATGTTCTTCGTATATTGGCTGCCGGAGTAGCTATTTTGTACACTCTATAAGGTTACAGTACCAAAACTCAATTGTATCTGGATGCTGCACATTCCATACCATCTGCAATGTTACTCTCTTCCAGGAGCCATGGGGAAGTTGGTCCTCCATCGCATCGAGTTTCTGTCGGACATTGTGATTCGTTTTCAGAGAATCACATACACACTCCTTAAGGCCGCAGTTGCCCTTCCAGAAGTCATTGATGATGTTGGCGGAAAGACCTTTGGATGTGACCAGCTCTGAGAAATGGTACTCCTCCTCACTGTCGAATGGATCGAAGGGATTGTTCAAGTACTGCTCAGAATTGTGCTCATCATTGTGCTCATCGTCAGACCGAACGTATTCGGCAGGGGCTACGACATCGGAAAATGAAAAGTTTTTTGAGTCATTTTTGGATGGTTCTGGAGAAGTAGACATATGCAATGGAAGAAACGCATTAGGATCATCAATGTGGTCATGGTTCGCATGAAAACCAGTGTAAGAAACATCGACACATAGCTTAGAGTTTTTTCGATCGCGATCAGGCGGTTTGGAGTCTGTCTTCGCCTCAGGATATTGGGTGCTATATCGAGGATGGTTGCTGTCAATGTGTTTATGAGCTACAGGTGAGACTTGTAAGGTTTCAAGCAAACAGGATAAAAATGATTCGGAGTTCGTATAGGAGCCATGGTGCTCATGGTGTAGACAATGCTGAGGCTGTATATGCTGTTGGCAGAATATCTTGAACATTGCCATGTATGGGTGATTGCCATGCAGGACTATTGGAATTGAGTTGCATGATGTACAAAACTCACAGTGCTGTATATATAATGTCCAGACCCTGGAATATACTGCAGACACAGTTTGAAACAATATATTCATGGCCAAAGTCTAATTTGATACTAATGGTAATGCAAATATAAGAAAGAATCCATGCACTTACTTGTTTGCTTGCTTTTTTGATATTTGACTGGGCGGATGATACGAAATTCGGATGAAAACATGTGATATCACTCGTTTTGTATGCCAAGACATGAGTTCAGAGTTCATGATTGCACTGCACAGAGTAAATTGGTGGTATCTAGAGAGGTTTATGCGCTGTCAGAGATGCCAGTGACACTTCTCTCACTTCATATTGTAGGTCCTGACTGTTTGTGATTCCACATTGCATCATTATGTTGGAACTTTATGTTACTGCCATATGGTTGGAATACAAACTGACATGCTTCGATGTATTGATCCGATATTCGCATGACAAGTATGTCCTATACTCAGTAAGTGGTTCAAATAACTCTCAGAGTCGAATACAACATGCGATGCATCTTTCAGGCCGGAAGAGAAGTGACGATAGCAGCTTACAACCAGGGAAGCTTCTTTTCAAGTATGATATTGGATATCACCAATGGTTTCAACTCTTCTGTGAGCTGCTCCATACGATTTCAGCACCTTGATGGCCCATTCTGCATTGTATATATTCTGCCATATACTACCTCCATTTTGATTCTTCTCCATTACATCTATTCACTCTATTTTTACCCATTTACCACTCTCATCATCGTTTTTAGACAGATTAACCCTAATCCTGACCGATCCCTCAAACACCTTATATACAGCTTAGAACATTGCAATGTCACCCAAAAAGATCCCATCTACCCCCTTCAAAACCGATGCAATTAAGGACACTCTCCACCTAGATGGTTTGCGAAGTAGTTCATGGCCAAGCACAGTTGAGGCCTTCTTCAGATGTATGCTATTTACGGTGTCAAGGATGATTGTGCGATTGCCAGTGACTGGATATATGATATCCTTTTGTTAGGATCCAGGTACTACAAGTCACTTTACACAGTTTCAAGGAATATAGAAGCATCGGGCATCGACTCAACCACGATAGATGGAATTATGGAGTGCATTCGAGGTATTTCTCCAAGACTGTTTCGATATACCCCGGGTGCAGATAAATCTATATCATAAAGAAAACCCACCTTTACCTACTGAGACTGATACCGACCCCGACTCTGATAACTCTGATGACTGTGACTACCCCAAACATGGCAAAGACCATGCCAAGAAAGACACCTGGTATCTCAGAACACGGAAGCTGCAGCCACCCTCCCACAAACATGCAATGTCACCGACCATCATTGTCTCTGCCCTCCAGAAGAAACGAAAACTCGATGCGATCTCCACCAATACCATTCCTACTGGTCTGTAATGGTGGCCGACCAATGGCAGGGTAACCGCCCATTCATCCAGTATATAGTCAGCTCGTACGAGTGTTCTTTCACGCCATCAATAACCTTACCTATTGAACCCACTCTACTATATTCACTTATCCTCGTTTGCAACCGTATCTACCTTATACTCTTACACAAGGCTGTATATGGATATACGCCATTATACTGTTATCGATCTTTAGTAATTGGATACATTTCGCTTATGGGATTTCATGAATTACCCCTTTTCTTGATGTGTTGATACATGCGTCGGACCAACGAACTCAACACAAAGTCGAAAAGACGGGAGGAAGCTGAAGACAAATTAAGTCACAAAGACAAAATAAGACCCGACAATGAGCATCTTCATGACACCCAAGCTGCAAAGGTGGCTCGGCATCTGGGACGTACCAGCATTCATCGCACCCTCGAGCCTCAATAGCAGCGAGATGATATCTACCAGGGAAAGCAAAAAGACTACTCTCTTGGTTCAGTATTGTGAAAATCTTTATGGTGCTGAGGCTACTCAGGCGACTCGGGCTGCTATCATATGAACCGGCATTCATCTCCACCCGAGCCATGATGGGCAGGTGGTGATATCTGTGAAGGAGAGTCGAAAGATGAAGGGCAAGGTTTAATGGCGGCCAGCCTATGGCAGCGTAACAGTCCATCCGCTCAGTATATAGTCAGCTTGTACGAGTGCTCTTGCACGCCATCGATAACCTTACCAATTGAATCCATCTATCTCATTCTCGAATCCACGTGTGTAACTGTATCTACACTCATATCTACACATACGATGATGTATGCCCTTCACACTGTTATCGATAATTAGTAATTGGATATGTTTCGCTCACGGGATTTTATGAATTACCCCTTTTCGACGCGTTACCTATAATTGAGAAATCACACACACTATCTACCCTCGAGAAATTCTACGAATCGACGAGAGATTACCTTGAGATATCCTACGGGTCTCATTACCCCTTCTTCTTGACGCATAGCATCGAGCTCAATGCGAAGTCGAAAAGACGGAAGGAAACCGAAGATGAAATAAGATCCAAACATGACCCAAAGACGAAGTAAGACGAGCATCTCAGTTCAGTGTTTTCATTTGAGCATGTTTATGGTACCAAGGCTGCTCAGGTGACTCGGGCTACCGCTACACGAACCGGCATTCATCTCCACTCGGGCTTGATAGGCAGGTGGTGATGTCTGCTAAGGAGAGTCCAAGATCGAAGGGTAAGGTCAAAGGGTAAAAGTCGGAGGGCAACCGAAAGTCAAAGGACGAAATGAAGAGTAGTCGATGACAGATGGGATGACCATACCTATGATCCGGATTTCAAGTGGACGCAATCATGATCATCGTTTGCATGGAAGTGTACCTTATCGTTTGCACGGAAGTGCATGTACCTTATGACTGAAGTGCACCTGAATCGAATACGAAGCGCACTTGATGATTACCTTCCTACTATCTGAGCGTAAGCACTGAAGAGCACTGGACGATTATGTTCCTCCGATCTGAGTGAAAGCTCTGAAGAGCACTTGACGATTATGTTCCTCCCATTTGAGTGGAAGCTCTGAAGTGCACTTGATGATTACTTTCCGAAGATCTGAGCGGAAGCTCTGAAGCTCACTTACGGAGCATCAGCATTGCACGGAAGTACACTTATGGAGAACGATTACACAAGCATGGAAGTGCACTTATGGAGAAATATTATCGAGGATACAAGCTTTGCACGAGCTAATCGTACTTGATTGATATTGTAAGTTTGATCTTCTCTTGGATGCTCATGAGTTAGATAATCGATGAACCACATACGATCGACGAGAACCAATGATGTTTACCGATACGAGCGGGCACTATGTTAGCTACAGAGGCATGGGCTTGGATATAGATATGGAGCTTGGTGCTGCCGAGTCACTTTGTAGATATGGAGATCTGGAGGTTACAGGGGTCAATTGGATGTTTCCTTCTCTTCTCTTCTTATTGGATCTCATCCTGGTACAAATGGCATCAGCACGGATTTTACCACCTACCACTGGAGGAGGACTATCTCCTTGCACTGGATCCACCGTGAGGCTATAGTGATGACACTGATCGGTTGCGGAATTTACGAGGGCATACGAGGGTGTACGAGCTTGGATTTGTTTCTTCTTCTCTTCATGTACGAGTATGCAGTCCAGGAGGTCTCCAGATAAAGAGGGGGATGATGTAATGGCGGCCGGTCTATAGCAGGATAACCATCCCTCCGCTCAGTATATGGTCAGCTCGTGCGAGTGCTCTTGCACGCTATCGATAACCTTACCTATTGAACCCATCTATCTCATTCTCGAATCCACATGTGCAATCGTATCTACACTCATATCTACATGTATGACGATGTACGCCCTTTACACAAGATCGAAGGGCAAAAGTCGGAGGGTAACCAAAAGTCAAAGGATGAAGCGAAGTATAGTCAATGACAGTTGGTATGATGATCTTACTACAATCTGAGCGGAAGCTCTCAAGTTCACGTGATAATCACCTTCCTACGATATGAGCGGAAGCTCCGAAACGCACCTACAATACGTTAGTATCTACGAACAAAGCTGCAATCTCACTTACGAAGTGTCAGCATTGCACGAAAGTGCTCTTACGGAGACAGACTACTGAGGCCACAATATTTGTGCAAGTATAAGGACGTACATCCTCACATAGATAGATACTTAAAGATACAGTGGCAAACGGAATAAGTGATAAAGATATCAATTGTACAGTATGTATGTAAGATAATTGCTAGCGTGCCAAAAGTACATCATGAGGGGATTATATATGAAGGGTGCTGACCCGACCTCGGTAGCCAAGTGCACTTTGGAGGATCAAGTATACCTGTGAGTCAAGTGTGCTTGGACGGACCAAGTGCACCTGGCACCGCCATTACAGTGAGCTAAGCGCACTTGATTGATATTGTAAGTTGGATTTTCTCTTGGATGCTCATGAGTTAGATAATAGATAAATCACAAACGATCGATAACGAGAGCCGATGATACTTTCCGATACGAGCACCATCGAGTCTGTACTACAGAAGCTACGGATGTATGGAGCTTGGTACTGCTGAGCCATGAAAGTCATAGATTGAAGATATGGAGATATGGAGCTTACAGGAGTCAATTGGACGTTTCCTTCTCTTCTCTTGTTATTGGATCTCGTCCCAGTATAAATAGTGTTGGCATGGATATTTCCACCTACCACTGGAGGTGGACTTTTTCCATACGCCGGAACCACCGAAAGGTCACCCTCGAGCGGTACCGATCGGTAGCAGGATTTACGAGGGCATACGAGGGTGTACCAGCTTGGATTTGTTTCTTCTTCTCTTCATATACGGGTATGTAGCCCACAAGGTCTGCATATAAAGAGGGGGCTGATGTAATGGCAGCCGGCCTATGGCAGGGTGACCGCTCATCTGCCCAGTATATAGTCAGCTCGTACGAGTGCTCTTATACACCATCGATAACCTTACCTATTGAACCCACTCTACTATATTCACCTATTCTCATTTGCAACCGTATTTACCTTATACTCTTATATGAGGCTGTACACGGACGTACACCCTTATACAGTCCAACACTTTTATTCTCCTTCGGGGTTTACATTGTAGACCCTGAAAGCTACGGTTCAGAAAGATAGGGCCATTGGAATGACATCTTCATTCACCACAGCTCGAATAGGTGGCATATCTCACGAGTTGAGAAGCTCACCGCAAAGGCCATACACCATGCTGTGAGTCACCTATGTCCTGTCAGAGATGTCAGTTGTATTCTTGGGTGTCTAGTCATACCCTGCGAACCTCTCTGCACTCATGAAATGTGACTCGACTCAATAGCAATGACTCTGTGGCCATCTTCTTTTCAATTACAGCTTACAGTCCTCTCATTGTTGTGGCTGTTCTAAAGGCTATGTGAACTACTCCACCACCACAACCACTATCACCACAACCAAGATCATCTCTCCCGGGAACCACTGGTACCCCCGAATCTGCCGAGAGCCCGATACCTGCTCCCATATTCGTTGCAATAAACCACTTCGCAATGACACAACCGAAGGTGACTGCTACTCACCACGTCGAGTGTACCTCACACCAAGATGCCAGGGTTGTACAAATGGTGGAGACAGCACAAATTGTAGAGGTGACGTCATGAGTGGTGGTAGAGTTACAGCAACCTGAACATCGGGAGGCGAGGTGACAAATAGAAGAGGTTTTGGTGAAGGAAGAGACAATGTATGACATTTCGTCAGTGTCGGTAGGTGTTGACAAGTCGACAGAGTCAGTGGCAATTGGCACGCACCAAGATGTCAATGCTGTTATGAGCTTCACACAGCTCGAGGCATCGTGTTTAACTCTACCATGGATACGTCAGCAACTTGAGTGATGGTTATCTGTACATCCAACAATACTGCAAATGACTAGCATACTGGTACACGTATTAAGTTCGCAGTTGGGAGTTGAATTAGGCAGAGTTTTTGCATGTCCTCTTTGGGTCGGGTGGAGTTGTTTTTGCATTTTACAGAGTTGTTTTTAGTCTCGTTTGGGTTTTCTTGTCATTAATAGTATTTGATTGAATAATCATTTGCGTCACCTTCGTGACAAGCTAATACGAAATCATGTGAATCTGTCCCTTTATGAGAAAACATTTTACGTGCAATGCTCAGGACATGTCAGTCCTTTTTAACACTTCATTACCCTTTGTCTACATCGTGAACTTGAAATCACAACTCCATCCACTGCAACTGTACTCTTTTTCTTCCTTTCTATGATTCCTGCCTTCTGAAATTGACGCGAACAACACAGCCACCATACATGATCGCCTCCTCAATTTCAAAGCCAGCAGCAGCCACTCCTGGTACCCCAATGCCACGTACAGCAAACAGTCCTAAGAGGAAACTCACTTTGTAGTCTGACAAGCAAATGTGAAAGCAGGCGAAGACTATAGTCTCAAGTATAGAAGGTTCTATTACTCAGGTCTCTTCAGCATCTACACCCATTATATCCGCACCACATCCAGCCCTGAAACCGTCTCTGCCCCCACCGAATCAAGAGTCCAATTCGATGTCGCCAGCACCTAGTATCATTTCCAATGTCGGTATTCGTTCAGTGATGAGTCTTAGTTACCTCCGGAATCTACACCCATCATTATTTGCTTTACAACTCATCCAATCGTCTCCACCGAGGATACCATCGAGTCTGTCTGTCAGCAGTAATAGATATGGCAGTCAAAGTGTCCTTCCACCAGGTGACCTTCGAGTTACTGCTGTACTGGAGACAATGTGTTGCATCATGGAGAAGTAACTGCTAAGCGAGACACCATCATCAATTGAAGCTGAGTTTCTGCTGGTACCTTATACTATTTCAAGAGTGATAGATACTGACTAACATATCATTTCCAACACAAAGTCAGTAGAGCATTCCTGGCTGAATGTATGCAGGCAGGAAGGAGTTAATATTAGTTTTCAGGAACATCAGAAGGAGTGTCTCACAATAGTTAGGTATCTTCCAACCTTGCATTCTCACTGACTAACTGGCTGTATGTCAGATCAAAGAAAGTTGCAATGCAGTCAGATCGCAAATGATCAGGAACACCCATGAGTGTGTAGGGAGTCTATATAACTTGCACTGTTTCGATGATGATGAGCATCGTATACACATTGACGTAATTCTTTCATACTTTGCATTCATTGTGCGCCAATGCGATCGTACGAATGAACCTGATGTGAGTTCTGTCTGCAACTTGTAGCATCGCTAGTACCACCACAAACGAGCTAGCAACTTTCATGACGAGGTCATTCCATGATTTCTACATATACGTTTCTTCCAATGAATGTGCAAATGCTGCAGGCATTTGGAGGACTTCCATGACTAGATTCGGAAACAGATACCCCCGGCACAGATTGTGGTAACATGTATGGCATTGCATCACGCATTGACAGAGTGGCAAAGAAATGGAGGTTTAGCTCCAACAAAGGTTGGAATCAATGACTTCGAAATCCAGTACAACAAGTCTGAGTGGGAGTACTACTTCAATCGTGATAATGACGGTGGTAAGTATGACTGTATGGCCTTCCCTATGCATGCAATTGCTATAACATTTTGCAGAGACTTACATTGATCTCATGAATATTTGGAACGATCTCCTATCTCCTTCGAGACAGAAAGTAATCAAGTTCATAAGGGCAGCTCGCAACAACCTCATTCTATATGAGAAAGCAGCGAATAACATGCCACCCAGACTAAGCCTCATCGAGTGGTATTAAAAAGACTGCGATGGAAGCCCTGATAATAGAGTCAGATATTGAGACTCTGATAATTTCTGCGATCCGCATCCCCATTGCAAAAGATTTGTCTTTCGATGGTGAGGATGGGATTGACAATGGCAACATTGATAGCGACAATGAACATGATGACAGTCACAGTATCAGGAGTCTTGCTCAGCGACGTCGTAATCTCCAGCTGGATGATGATAAGGTTGACAATGAGGAGGATGAAGATGAGGATGAGGATGAGGAGGAAAATGAGGATGGGTATAAGGAGATAGAGTCGGAGTCGGTAGATGACTGCGAAAGAGAGAGTAGTTTAGAGGATGTAATTCAAACTGGCTGCAACGTGTAGCATGGTATTTATAATAGGAGATATTTGGAAAGGGAAACTGTATATATTAGAGCTTAATATCAAACATCATCAATAGTAATATCACAGCTCTGTATCTGCTGCCGGAGATGTGAATGCAATTTTGAGAATCATATAAATGTCGCATGCTGTGAACATTGTGTTATGTCACGGTGTACATTGCACTCATATGTTACATGAGTAGAATTGTGAATGAAAAGGTGAGAACACTGCACGGATGCGTCAGTAAGAATTATGTGCACTGTATAGCTGTACCAGTATGGAATACTGCGTCAGGAGGTGCAAGCGAAATGCAAGAGGTTGTGTATATACACATGCAGTGTCACTTCACGATGAGGCTCAATAGGTTTCGTGTGAAGCATCCGACATACCCTAAACGTTGCGGTGTTTGGAGTACATCTTGGTTTTCATTTTTCCGATGGAGACGTATTACCTGCCATGATAGGAACCCCGAGAACTCAAAATGTCTCCATTCACAACCTACAATAAGTATCATTACTAGAACATTGAATCAGGATAGGTATACATGTAAATTGAGTCAATTAACTACTGCAGATACCATTGTGAGGTGATTTGGAGGTCATTCGGTTCGAAGAGTCGCAACACCGACCGCGGTCATTATACCTTCACATATACTCTCACGACCTATAAAGACAATATGGGGGTTAATGGATCCGAAAAACCCGTCACCGGCCCTTATGGCCACTGCTGAAAATACGTCGAAACATGTTTGACAAGATCAATCACATATGTACGAACGATCGATAGCAATCTATTGAGCAACAAGAAGTCATAGCGAACCCTTGATCGACAATATTCTTATACGCGTTGATTTATCGGTTGTACAATAGTTACCTCTGAACCTGCCGGTTCGTTGACAATCAAGTCTGGCGAGATGTCACCGACGATCAATGTATTCGATCAAGTGTACTTGACTATTACCTTTCTATGATCTGAGCGGAAGCTCGAAGCGAACTTGACGATTACCTTCCTACGATATGAACAGAAGCTCCGAAGCGACCATATGATGCATTGCAAAAAAAAACCAAGTCGCACTCCGGATGCCGGAATGTTTAGCACACATCAGACGCTTCAGACTAAAACTTTTGAGCCTCATCGTAGAGTCACACTGCACGTGCGTATATACAATCCCTGGCATTGCACTTGCACCTCCTGATGCAGCATTCATTACTGTTGCAGCTATACAGTGCACATAATGTTTACTGTCGCAACCATACAGTATGCTCACCTTTTGATCCACAATACTACTCATTTAATGTATGAGTGCAATGTATACCGTAACATAACGCAATGTTCACTGCATACGACGTTTATATGATTCTTTAAATTGCATTCACATCTCGGAAGATGGATACAGTGCAGTGACGTTACTGTTGACGATGTTTGATATTAAGCTCTAATATATACAGTTTCCCTTTCCAAATGTCTCCCATTATAAATGGCATGCTACACATTGCAGCCAGCTCGAATTACATCCTCCAAACTACTCTCGCTTTCGCAGTTATCTACCGACTCCGACTCTATATCCTTGTACCCATCCTCATTTTCATCCTCATCCTCATCCTCATCCTCATGCTCCTCATTGTCGATCTTTTCATCATGCAGCTGGAGACCACTACGTCGCTGAGCACAACTCCGGGCAGTATGAATGTCATCATGCTCGTTGTCACAATCATTGTCGCCATCGTCAATCCCATCCTCAGCATCGAAAAAGAAATCTTTGATAATGGAGATGCGGATTGTAGCAATGATCGAAGTCTCAATGTCCGGCTCCATCATCAGGGCTTCCATCGCGGTCTTGTTTAATACCACTCGATGAGGCTTGGCTATAGGTGGCATGTTATTGGTTCCTTTCTCATGTAGAATGAGGTTGTTGAGAGCCATCCTTATGGAATTCATTACCTTCTGTCTCAATGGATATGGGAGATCGTTCCATATATTCATGAGATCAGTGTAAGTCTCTGCAAAATAAATGTTAGATCGATTGCATGCATTGTGTAGGCTATACTTACTGCCATCATTATCTCGATTGAAGTAGTACTCCCACTCGGGTCTACTCTGCCAGATTTTGAAGTCACTGCTTTCAACTTTTGTTGGAGCTAAACCTCCATTTCTTTGCCACTCTGTCAGTACGTGATACAATGCCATACATGTTAACACAATCAGTGCCAGGGGTGTCAGTTCCCGAATCCATTGATGGAAGCCCTCTGAATATCTGTCGCATTTGCGAATTCGTTGGAAGAAATGTATATAAAGAAATCGTGGAATCTCCTCAGCAAGAAAGTAGCTAGCTCATTCCTGGTGGTGTTCGTGACGCTACAAGTTGCAGACAGCACTCACATCATGTTCGATCATACGATCATATCGGAGTACAATGAATATAAAATCTGAAAGAATTAGGTCAATGTGTATGCGACGCTCATCATCTTCGAAACGGTACAAGTTGTATAGTCTTCCGACATACTCACGAGCCTTCTTGATCATGTGTGATCTGACTGCATGGAAACTGTTTTTGATCTGACATATATTAGTTAGTGAGAATGCAATTCTGAGAGATACCTAACTATCTTGAGACACTCCTTCTGACATTCCGGAAAGCTAATATTAACTCCTTCCTGTCTGCATGTCTTCGGCCTGGAATACTCTACAGACTTTGTGTTGGATATGTTAGTCGGTATCTACCACTCTCGGAATTGTATAAGCTACCAGCAGAAACTCAGCTTCAGTTGGCAATGGTGTCTCGTTCAGCAGTTGCTTCTCTATCATGCGACGCATTGTCTCCAGTACAGCAGTAACTCGAAGGTCACCTTTATGCAAGGAGACTTCGACTGCTATATCGTGTACTGCTGACTGACGACGGTGTGACTGATGATGGTGTCCTTGGCGGAGATGATGGGATGAGTTGTGAAGCCAATCATGATGGGTGTGGACTCTGGAGGTGATTAAGGTTCATCACTGAATGAATAGCGACGTTGGAAATGACACTGGGTACTGGTGACATCAGTATGGAGGCTTGATTCGGTGGCGGCAGAGACTGTGTCAGGGTTGGATTTGGTGCGGATACAATGGGTGAAGATGTTGAGGAGACCTGAGTAATGGAACCTTCGTTACGTGAGGCTGTGTAATGGCGGTGCCATGTGCACTTGGCTCTCAAGTGCACTTGGCCGCCGGGGCCGGGTAACCGTCCTTCATATATAATCACCTCGCGAAGTGCTTTTGGCACGGTAGCGATTATCTTACTCCATATCGAATATACTACTTTATCACTTATTCCCATTTGCAACCGTATCTACACATATCCATCCATACGAGGACGTATATCCTTACACAATAATCGCTTTTCAGTCACCAGATACGTTTCACTCACGGGATTTCGTGATTTCTTTACTTTTTCAACACGTCAGACTTACACTGAGAACTATCGTTAGATACAAGATAAGTAATCATCCAATTGAATTGATTGACGGTAGTAGTAGGGACGATTCCGAGATGATTTAGATGTCAATCAGCCCCGAGAGACGTGTCACCTGCCATGATAGGCACTCCTGAGAACTTGAAAACTCTATTCTCGACCTACAACGAGTATCATCACTAGAACGATGAATCAGGATAAGTATACCTGTCAATTGACTGCCGCAGAGACGATTGTGAAGTCAATTGGCCCTGAGTGTGGTGTCATCTACTCCACATGACGAGTTTGAACGAATCGCAAAACCTTATTTTCGAGATCTACAAGCATCAATATTCCTATATCGAATCAATTGACTACTGCAGAGACCATTCCGAGGCGATTTGGGGGTCAATCGATCCCGAGAAACACGTCACCGGCCCTTATGGCCACTGCTGAGAAGACCTCGAAACACGTTTAATGGGATCCATCGCATACGAACGGAAGTTCAAGACGAATCAGAGATGATTCGGAGGTCAATTGACCCCTAAGAAACATGTCACTACTCGGAACCCATACAGATTATCAACGCGAGGGTGATGATTCGAGATAAGTATTCCGTCTATTGGAGTTGATTGACGTGAGCAGAGTCAATTCCGAGACGATTCGGATGTCAATCGACCCTGATACACTCTTGACCGGCCTGATGGCCATACCACCGAGAAGTCATTGAATATGTTCGACGAAAGTATTCGCATACGAACGAACGATCCAAACAACTCAGAATGCCATCGAGAGCAACCTATTGAACAGCTCGAAGTGCTAGTGAAGCCTTCATCGACGATACCCTTATACGCGCCGATTCATCGGTTCTACGATAGTTACCCCTGAACGTGTTGGTCCATTGACGATCGAGTCTGGCGAGAAGTCACCGACGATAAATGCGTTCGATCAAGTGCACTTGACGGTTACCTACCTACGAGCGTCAGCATGGCACGGAAGTGCACCTACGCAGAACGATTATACAAGCACAGAGGTGTACTCATGGAGAACGATTACACGAGCACGGAAGTGCACCTACGGAGAAAGACTACCGATGGGCCGAGTTCAAGACCTAGATAGTGGAGCTGCAGTCGCAGATCATCCAAGCCATTCATATAGATCGATACCTGATCGCAACTACAATCACGATTACCCTTCGGTGAGACTCAATCGAGTTCTCGATCATCGTTCGACAAACCGGCGATGCCATATGAGACAACAATGACTACCGACTGCACGATACCAATTGTTATCTTCATGGGAGTGATCCAAGTCAGGAGTAAATCGATTCTCAATCGACAACGAGCGATCCTTCGCACATCAGAGTCATCTTATTCAGCAGGATGGACGTCTACTTGGTTGCATTTCTAGGTGGGATGGACCTCTACTTCATCTTATCCAGCGGGATGGGTCTCTACTTGGCCGCCGAGACAACATCCGGTGGAAAGACTACCGGTGGCAGCTCATGACGCCCAAGCTGCGAAGGCGGCACGGCGTCCAGGACGAATCAGCATTCATTTCAACCTCAAGCCTCGACGGCAGCGATATGATGTCTGCAAGAGAAAGTAGAAAGCTACTCTCGGTTCAGTATTTTGAAAGCTTGGCACCGGTTGACAAATCGGATGTCTTAATTGTGCCCATGAAGGCATACGACTTGGTTTTGAGATTACCTTGGTTCAAGGCCTGAAACCCGGAGATCGACTGGAAAGCCGATCGACTCACGGCCTTGCGAACCCCGAGTGGGCTGCAGGCCGCCACCTTAAATCACGATAAAACCCCGTCTGCAGATACCAGTGGAACTTCGCAGGGGCACGGTGGTAAGTCTCCGGACATTTGTTTCCTTGGAGCAACCGCATTCAACGACCTTCTTAAGAGCAATGAGGTCGACGACGCATTCGCCCTACGATTAGGCGGTGCACCGGGCTGCTGGGAGCATCATGGAGCGCAACTTCAGATGAGAAACTCCGATGCTGGATGGGCGAGCAGGGAGCAGCTGCGGTAGTTGCGGCAGAAGAGTTACCAACAATGTGGAGCTTGAATGACTGCTACCAGCTCGCTGAGTCACAAAGGGAGTACCAGACGATGGGGGGTTTCCCATCGAGGATAACTCGTTACCACAAGGGCTCCTGGATTCCACAACCTTCGCTTCCATCTCAAGATTAAGAGCACAAAGCTAAAGAGTACAGATGGAGCTTCGGCGCCCGAAATGGTACCTACAGACGATGGCGGCCATATCCCCAACAAGTATCAAGAATTCGTTGAGGTCTTTAGTAAGGCCAAGGCAGAGATGCTGCCACCGCACCGGTCAATTGACCATGCGATTGATCCCGGGCATAAGCTGCCATATGGGCATATCTATTACCTGTCAGAGGTTGAATTGAGAACTCTAAAGGCCTACATTGAGACAAACCTGGCCAATGGTTTATCCAGCGGTCATCATCACTGGCGGCAGTACCGATACGTTTGCCAAGAAGAAGGACGGCGGCTTGAAACTCTGAAGTTGACTACCGAGCTCTCAACGCGAGTACAATCAAGAATCGAGCCGCTGAATGCAGGTTTCACGAGTGCGGAGTGCAATCGTGCACACTCTTGAGAAGGATAACAAGTCTTCTTGCCGATATGGCGTTACAAGGTTACGTTTTAAGTTTATCCCTTCTTTAAGAAACATTTACTTTATAAGAGATTGTGCGAGATTTGCAATTGAATGCAGATACCGAAGCACGAAAGCCCCAATGGCAATCGAAACCTTCTTATCAATGAGAAAATCGATGACAATCGACACCGCATTTAGTCGTCGATGGAGCACCGACCTCAAAAGAGGGGAATGACCATTCTGGAATCCGAGAAACCGCTACTACGACGAAAATCTGCACCAGAAGTGCTGGATCGATGACCCATCATGCAGCAGATATCAAGTGCACTTGGCCTCGTAAGTGCACTTGGCACGCAGGCGTACTTGACCTCGTGAGTGCACTAGGCTCGCAGGTGTGCTGGAAGTCAATGAGATCTTATCGGCCTACAATTTCACTATCGGGCACCTGGAAGTCACAAAAAAACCCGGCGACGGCCCATTGAAATGGCCCGATTATGAGATCGGCTATGAGAAGCCTGTCGGATGACTCTTCGCGACCCTGGCAGTTGAACCCTACGATGACCTCCCACCAGCGATAAAGAAGGCTCAGGCTACTGACCCATTGACGGTCGACGTCTCGAGTAAGCTAGTCGATAACCCAATGGACACAGTCAAAGTCGAAGATGTGAACCAATGGAGTGTCATCGCTGGAGCTCTGACCTACGAGGGGAGGATATATGTCCCTGCGGACGATGCTCTCCACGGTAAAGTGATAAGTCTCTTTTATAACCCTGAGTTCGGTCACTTTGGAGCTCCTAAAACTGCTGCGTTAGTCTCTAGGGATTTCTGTTGGCCTACGATAGACGCGTACATAAGGAAGTACGTCAGCAGCTGCGAAGTACGTCAGCGACTGCGAATCTTCATCACCGAATGCATTGAATGTACAATTAGCTGCAGCCGACGATATCAATGGAATCAACCAAACCCAGTGCTAGCAGCCAAGAGCAAGCCAAATCAGCAGTCGAGGTGCCAAGCTGCGCGGAATGCGAACCAACTCCAATCCTTAATGGATGTATAAGAAGGCTACCGCATTGGGGCTTCAGAGCCGAGAGCGCGGACGCACCGAATTACATGGTAACTATGACCTTGTAAGGAATGCTTATGAATTAGATATATCAATGAACGATACCCTCTGCAATTGGCCCGGAACAAAGCCATGACGATAATCGATTGACGTCACCGCAAATAGTGGTGATTAACTGTATCAGGCTAGATTTCAGGGTGCGCGCCCTACAGCTAGGCTCGGAAGGGTATGACGTGTGCAAACTCACTACTTTGGTGGATTCGGAAGTCGAAGGCATGGAGAATGACTGCCTTGACGTACCTGGAGCGGAAGCATACTTGGTTACCTATATGACAGCAATCGAGGGCCGAACGAGGCCGACACAAGTCAACCACCACTGGATCTGAAGCAGAATGGCAACGGAAAGTGGAATCCCGATAACCGATATAAGAGTCAACCTGGAACCAATCGGTAAGATGCATATGATCAATGCCGAGAGCAGAGGCTATCACCGATGAGGTCTACCGTGTGCTTGAATATACGAAAGCACAGAGATATGGAAATGATACGAATGCGAGAAGCTCTCAAGAGCAGCAGCTTTGACCAAGATAAGTACATCATGTAATTATGCTTGTTGACCGCTGCAAAGATGCGATACCGGCCGCGTTGGCCATACCCCTCAGATGACGTTCACCAATGCTTTCAACGAGAGAAATCGATTAGGCGGAAGCCAATTGCACTACCGATTCGAGCATCACCCAGTCAGCACTACGGAAATCAATTGCTTGGATTCGGAGAAAACTGGAAGTCGATTTGGATATTCGGAATCATGGACTTGCAAGCCTGCTGAAGGAGTGGGTTTGGAGGCCTGCTGATGGAGCGGCTTCGATTCGGAGGTGGACTTGGAGGATTCAGGGTCAATTGGATATTTCCTTCTTGCTTTCTACTTCTATTCTTCTCTTCTTATGGATTCGGCCCTGTATAAATGGCGTCGGCAAGAGTTTTACCACCTACCACTGGAAGTGGATTTCCCTGTGCACCGAATCCGCCATGAGGCTGCCGCGATGGCACCGATCGGTTGCGGGACTTATGCAGACGTACGAAGGCGCACGCACCTTATCTTGTCTTTCTTAATGTATATATATGTTGCAGCCCAGGAGGTCTGCTGATAAAGAGGGGGATGATGTAATGGCGGTGCCAGGTGTACTTAGCTCTCAAGTGCACTTGGCTCTCAAGTGCACTTGGCCGCTGGGGCCGGGTAACCGCCCTTCAAATATAATCACCTCGCGAAGTGCTTTTGGCACGGTAGCGATTATCTTACTTCATACCGAATATACTACTTTATAACTTATTCCTGTTTGCAACCGTATCTATGCATATCCATCCATATTAGGCCATACGTCCTTACAGGCTGTAGCCTTCGTTCGCTTTCGCTTCTGCTTGTCAGCCTGCAAAGTGAGTTTCCTTTTATGACCGTTTGCTGTATGTGATATTGGGGAGACAACTGCACGAGTGGCCAGTGCTGCTTTTGGAATTCAGGATGCGGCCTTGTACAGTGGCTTGGTTGTTTGGGTCATTTTTAGAAGGCAGGAATATCGGAAAGGGTGGAAGGTCAGAAAGGAAGGAATGTCAGAAAGGCAGGAATATCAGAAAGGCAGAAAAAGAGTGCAAACGAAGGGCAATGCAGTGTGGAAAAGGACTGACACGTCACTGAGTATTGCACCTGAAAAGTTTTCACATAAAGATGAAGATTCACACGATTTCGTATTAGCTTGTCACGAAAGTGTTGCGTACAATTAGTCAATCAAATACCATTGATGTCAAGAACACCCAAACGAGACTAAAAACAACTCTGAAAAATTCAAAAACGACTCCATCCGATCCAAAGAGGAAATGCAAAACCCCAATCTAACTCAACCCCCAAACACGAACCTAATACGTATGTAAGTATGCTAGTCATTTGCAGCACTTTTGGACGTACCGAAAACTATTACTCAAATTGCTGACCCATCCATTGTGGAATCCAGTGGAACGTCTTTAGCTGTGTGAAGCTTATACTGGCATTTACATCTTGGTGCGTGCCAATTGTCACCGACTCCGTCAACTCATCAATACCCACCAATACCGACGAAATGTCACACATTGTCTCCTGCTCCATTGTCTCCTGCTCCACCAAAAGCTGTACCATTTGCTAGCTCGCCTCCCACTGTTGCTGTAACTCCACCACCGCTAACGACGTCACATTAACAATCTGCACTGTCTCCGCCATTCATACAACTGTGGCACTCATTGACTCCTCAAGCACAGACGATGACACATTTTGGAGAGAGGCACACTCGACATGGTGAGTAGCAGTCACCTCCAGTTGTGTCATTGCCGAGGTGTTTATTGCCAAGTGGTTTATTGCAACGAATCTGGGAGCAGGTGTCCGACTTTCAGCCTGTTCAGAGGCCCCATGTGTTCCAGGGGGAGACGATCCTGATGGTGGTAGTGGTGGTCGAGTAGCTCTTCCAATTATTGGAGGTGCAACTACAATTGCCTTCAGAACAGTCACAATGATTAGAGGGTTGTACGCTGTAACAGAAAAGAAGGTGGCCACAGAGTCATTGCTATTGAGTCATGTCGCATTTCATGGCTGCAGAGAGGTTTCGCCTGGCATGACTAGACACCCAAGAATACAACTGATATCTCTGGGAGGACATAGGCGACTCACAGCATGGTGTATGGCCTATGCGGTGAGATTCTCAACTGGTGAGAGATGCAATCTATTAGAGCTGTGGTAAACGAAGATGTCGACCCAACGGTCGTATCTTTCTGAGCGGTAGCTTTCAGGGTCGACAATGCAAACCCTGAAGGGGTATATAATCGTTGGGCTGGTTGGATGGTATTGGTAGAGATGTTATCGAGTTTCTGCTTCTTCTACAGTGCAGAAGCAATGATTGTCGGTGGCATTGCATATTTGTGGGAGGGTGGCTGCAGCTACGGTGTCCCGGGATACCAGGTGCCTTTCTTGGCATCGCCTTTGCGACGTGTAGAGTTGTCGTAGTTGTCAGAGTTGTCAGAGTTGTCAGAGTCGGGGTCGGTAGGTAAAGGTGGGTTTTCTTTGTGATATCGGTTCATCTGCACCCAAGTTTTATCGAAACAGACTCGGAGAAACATCCGGAACCCACTCCACCATTCTATGTATTGTGATTGAGTCGATACCTGATGCTTCTACATTCCCTGAAACTGTGCAAAGTGCCTTGTAGTAACTAGGTCCAAAAAAAGGATAGCATACATCAAATCAATCGTACTATTATCCTTGACACTGAGAATGGTATACATCCGAATAAGGTCCCGAATATACTCGGCCATGAACTGCTTCACGAAACCATCGAGGTAGAGAGTGACCTTAATTGCATCGGTTTTGAAGGGGGTGGATGGGATCTTTTTGAGTGGCATTACAACGTTCTGAGCTGTATACAACGTGTATGAGGGGTCGGTCAGGGTTAGGACTAATGTGTCTAAAAATGACGATGAGAGTGGTCATGGTAAATAGGTAATGATGGAGTAGATAAAGATGATGGAGAAGAATTGATATGGAGGGAGTGTACTGCAGTATATATACAGTGCAGAATGGGCCATCAAGGTGCTTGGAATCGTGTGGAGTAGCTCACAGAATAGTTGAAACCATTGGTAATATCAAACATCATACTTGAAAAGGAGCTTTCCGGGGTGTGAGCTGTCATCGGTACTTCCATTTCGGCCTGAAAGATGCACCTCATGTTTTATATGACTCTTAGAATTGTTTGAATCACTTCTTGAGCGTGAGACACACTCGTCATGCAAATGTTAGATCCAAGCATCGAAGTCTGTCAGTTTGTATTCATATCATATGGCAATGACATCAAGTTCCAATATAATGATGTAGTGTGGTGTCACAAACAGTCGGAACCTGCAATATGAAGTTTGAGAAGTATCACCAGCATCTCTGGCAGTGCATAGGCCTCTTCAGGTACAACCAATAGACACTGTGCAGTGGTATCATGAACTCTGAAATTGTGTCTTGGCACATGAAACGAGTGATATCACATGTTTTTGTCCACGTTTCGTATCATCCGTCTGGCCAAACTTCAAAAAAGCAAGCACACAAGCAAGTCCATGGATTCTTTCTTATATGTACCTATCAATTAGGGCCAAATAGACTCTGGTTATGGCTACATCGTAACAAACTCTGTCTGCAAGATATTCCAGGATCTTGGCATTCTATATACGGCTCTGTGAGTTTTGTATGCCATGCGGCTCAATTACATTACTCCTGCTTGGCAATTCCCATTCGATTCTGCCAACTGCATATACAGCCCTCAGTATTGTCTACACGACGTGCACCATGCCTCCCATATAAACTCCGAATCGTTTCTGCCCTGTTTCCTTGAAAGCTGACAAGTCTAACCTGTAGCTCTACAAACACATCGACAGCGACCATCCTCAATATTTCGCCCAACTTCTGGAGGTGAAGACAGATTCCACTGAGCCCCCTGAACGCATTCGAAAAAACTCTCAGCGATGCGTCGACAATTCTCACAGTGGTTTTCCTGCCAATCATGGTTTTCATGCAAACCATGATCATGTTGACTATCCTGATGCGATTCCTCCATTGTACACATCTCCTTCTCCAGGACCATTTGAGTTCGAATTTGACACAAATATAAAAAGCTTCTCATATCTCGATGTGGGATCCCCTGTCACATACGTTCCGACTGACGATGAGTACAATGCTGAGCACAATTCTGAACAGTACTTACACAACCCCTTCCATTCGTTTGACAGTGAGGAAGAGTACAATTTCACAGAGCTGGTCACATCGAAAGGTCTTCCTGCCAACGTTATCGATGACTTCATCAAGGGCAACTGCGATCTCAAAGAGACCATAGGTGATTGTCTGTAATCAAATTACAACCTCCGCTAGAAATTCGACGCGATGGAGGACGGACTTGACCATGATTCCTGGAAGAAAGCTATATTGCAGATGGCATGGAATGCGCAGCATCTGGATGCAATTGAGTTTTGGCACCATGACCTTATAGAGTGTGCAAAATGGCTACTCCAGCAGCCAGCATACGAGGAACATCTTACATACACACTGAAATGTTGCTCCAATGATGCTAGGCACCGTGTTTACAACAAGATGCATACTGGAGACTGGTGGTGGAATAAGCAGGTAAGCATCCGTCTTATACACTTTACAATGCTCACAATTGTGTAGACAACACTACCTGTTGGTGATACGTTGGTACCAATGATATTCATGTCTGGTGGCACCCACCTTACCAACTTCTCTGGCGACATGAACGCAGGGCCAATATATATGACGATCGGCAACCTATCTGGAGCTGCACGGATGAAGCAGACAATGCACAGCATGTTGTTGGTCGCCCTTTTGTCCATTCCCGATAAGATGCGTGAGGTCCCCTTCAAAAGAAGAAATGCTCAGAGGGAGCATAACCGAATGGTCACTCAGAATGTGCTGCAGCATGTGTTGCAATCCTGACTCAATTCCGAGACACGCACCTTCTATGCCCGCTGTGCTGATGGCAACTTCAGGCATTGTAATTCGATACTGGCTGCAAGGATGGCCGATTATCCCGAGCACTGTGACCTTCACAGCATTAAGAATGATGTTTTGTACTGGTGTGAATGCCTATTGCAGGAAATGGATAATCTACCCTGCCATCGACATGAGCGACACAACCTCCAGGATCATAATATCTATCGTATACTGTCTGATTCAAATACACCCCTGAGCATCGCCGATATCAAACGCCACAATGTCAATCCAGATTTCAACATCTTATGGTATCTCGATTGCATTACAAGTGATCTTTCCAAGCCTGATCTAGTCCACACGATGAAACATTGGGATGTTGAAGCACCTCCTGACATAGCTTCATGAATTTGTCAAGCAGCATAAGTGGCTTCACAAGTTCAATGATATTTGGCTCTCAGTACCTGTATACCTTGATATGACGAAGCCCAGATGTGTAGATGAGGAAGTTTCACGTTGGAACAGAGGAGAAATCAAGATGATGATACGATTCCTTGTGGGTATGATACGCAATGCTCTGCAGGATCCAAGCCCCTCTCAGTGCAGTGTTTTTGATCGTGCAGTTGAGTGCTCTCGATCTCTCATTCAGTTCTATATCTATTGCCAGTATGACTCTTACAATAATGAAACACTAGACCTCATATCCAATGCTCTATGTCACTTTCACGATTCGAAGTATGTGTTTCAACAATTCAGGGCTGAAATATGACTTGCAGCAGAGGTCAAAGAGAGACGTACGGAATTGTGTGCCAAGCGGGATGCCGAGTTGGAGGAAAATAAGAAGAATACAGTGGCATTTCAACAGCATATATGCGATGCCTGGAATGGTATTGTCGATGCTGAAATGGCCGAATACATTGAACAGGATAGCGATTTCAACTTTCCCAAGATATATCTCATGCAGCACTTCTGAAAGCAGATACAGCGGTATGGTTCGCTGAAACATTAGTCGATGGAGATCAGAGAAAGTTCTCTCCAGAAGTAGATTAAGGACGGGTTTAATGTGTCCAACAAGACGGGTGATTACTATACTCAGATAATCAACTACTACCTTTGGAGTGATATATTTGCTGTCAGAAAGGCTAACCGTGACGCATGGAATCGTAAATGAGCTGCTTTACAGACGACAACAGAAGTGACCATGGAAGTGACAACGGAAGTTATGGCAAAAGTTACAGAGTGAGTTACAGCGGAAGTTACAGTGGATATTAGTAGACGTCGTGTATTGAGGTTCATAACTCCGCAGCAGTACAAAGGAAAAGAGAAAGTCGAGGACTTTCAAGGTCTCTTGAAAACAATCAGTGATGACATCCTCTGAAATGGTCTGTACGATGCCACCCGTCATTTCTTACACTCCAAGCAGGTTAATATCGATTCGGATGATCTCTTAAGTAGTACTGCCGCAATTTACCATGGATTGGAGGTAGAATCACGCAACATGTATGATGAGCGCATCATCAGAAGCTCAGATGTACTGGAGATAAACGATGGTATTCTGGGGGTACCTGCCATGACTCGGTATGGATTCAAACTTCGCAATATCACGAGGGGCAGGAGCTGTCTCACAAGGTACTGCAGGGATACATACCGTACCGTATACTTCATCTATTCAAGCTGCGAGTCGTCCATCTACGCGGCATGAATACTATCTGGCTAGCATATGTTGAAGTAACGAAGCCTACCAAGTGTAAAATGCCGGAAAGTGCATCGCAGCTGGTCAGGGTAGTAAAACCATGTTCCAGAGGTGCATACACCATTATTAGTGCAGGAAATATTGTGGGTGCGGCTCACTTAATTCCAGAGGAGCCCATTTCATCAAAGTCGGAGAATAAAGGATCGATAGTCAATAGTCATATATACCTAGCAACCTGGAACGATATTTATTATATGCTGGAGGACGAGTTGAATACAGCGGTGATGAGGGTATAAACGGTGTTTAGAACTGTAAGCTGTTTAGAAATGTAGGGTGTTTAGAACTCTAAGGTGTTAGAAGTGTAAATAGACGATATGCCGTACATAGTATTGTCATTACAATGCCCTGAGCAGTGTTGCCACCGAGTACCAAGCACCGATAGGCAGTCCTTCAAGTTGCTTGCATCCAGCCAAGACATGCATGGAAGCAAAATTATGGTGAAATATGCCATGCAAAGTATCGCCATTACAATGCCCAGAGCTGTGTTGCTACCGAGCATCAAGGACCGATGGATAGACCTTCAAGTTGCTTGCATCTAGCCAAGACATGGACGCAAGCAAAGTGGTTCTCCATGGAAAACGACCTTATGGTGTAATATGCCACGCATAGCATCGTCATTACAATACCCACAGCAGCGTTGCCACCAAGCACCAAGCATCGATAGGCAGACCTTCAAGTTGCTTGCGTTCAGCCAAGACATGGACGCAAGCAAAGTTATGGTGAAATATGCAGTTCATAGTATCGTCATTACAATGCCCAGAGCAGTGTTATCACCGAGCACCAAGTACCATGCAATTCACCGGCTAGACGAAAAACACAGTGTATTAAATGTTCCAAGACGCTGGGCAGAGTGACATGCGACCATGTGAATACCTAGCACCAGGAGTTGTTTTTGCAGTGCCTCACATCGTATCGTCGCAGACTTACATGTTACCCTGCCAACTGATATTCCAGACACTGCTGACGCATTACCGACGTCTGGACATGATTAATATGTCCGGGTGCAGGAATTGTTTCCCGATGTGCGTCAACATCTACGAACGAAGCTGCAAGCTTACCTACTAAGAATGATTACATGAGTATGGAAGTGCACTTACGGTGAAAGACTACTGATGGGCAGAGTTTAAGACTCTGATTGTGGAGCTGCAATTGCAGATCATGAAGCAGCTCAGAGTGAAAAATTTAACCCTGAATGTTGTAATGTGTCGAGCAGATCAAAGTCGATGCTCCATTGTACAATTCTACCAGACAGATAATTAACAAGACCGAATCTGTCTCACATTGTTCACGAAATGCTTATACGAGATCAATATGGCGAGATGTAGCAGGTTCAGACTACATTCGACTGCAGCATGATGACAATCTTTACGGCCCCAAGACTGCTCAAGTGACTCGGAGTATTGCTATCACATTAACCGGCATTCATCTCCATCCAGGCCTTGATAGGCAGGTGGTGATGTCTGCGAAGGAGATCCCAAAGGTGAGAATCTCAGTTCAGTATTTATAGCATCCTTATGATCCCAAGGCTGCTCCAGCAACTCGGGCTACCGCAATCACACATATCGACATCCATATTTACCCAGGTGGTGATGTCTGCGAAGGGAGTTAAAAGATGAGTATCTCAGTTCAGTACTTTGAGCATGTAACTTCGGTTGATGAACTGGAGGTGCTGGTCATACCTATAGCATACGACCTAGTACTAGGTTTCCCTTGTTCAAGGATAGGAACCCTGAGGTCGACTGGATATCTGGTCAACTTCTAGTCCTGTAGACCCCTCAGAGAGAAAACAGGTTAAAGACCGCAGACTCAAATAAGCCTGTGTGATCGGTTGCCACCCAGGTGACATTGTAGACTCCACAGGAGGAGGGCGGGATTTCAGACATATATCTGCTTGGAGCCGCCGCAACAAGAATCTCATAGCTAGCCACGAGATTCTCGAGACATTTGTCAGATGACTTGGCAATTGGATAGGATTGCTGGAAGATCTCATGGAAGGTACCACATAAGTGGAGCTGGACGCCCGAGCAGGAGCAGTGGTGGTAGTTGCGGCGAAAGTATTATATATTGATGGTGATTGAATGAATGCTACCAGCTCACCGATTCACGATGGGAGTACTGGACGGTGGGGGTTCCCATCGAGGATAACCTGATACGACAATGGCTCCTGAATTCTAACCTTCGCTTCCATATCACGATTACAAGCACAAAGCTAATGAGTACAGATAGAGCTTCGGTACCTTATATGGTGTCTACAGATGATAGCGGCCAGGCCGTACACCTACCAAATATCCGGAATTTGTCGAGGTCTTTAGTAAGGCCAAGGCAGAGATACTGCTACCATTCCAGTCAATTGACGATGCGATCCACCATGGGTACAAGCTGCCATATGAGAGTATCTATTACCTGTCCGAAGTTGAGTCAAGAACTCTAAAAGCTTACATCGAGACAAACATGGTCAATAGTTTCATCCAGTGGTCATCATCATCGGCAGTGGTGCTGACACTGTTTGCAAAGAAGAAGGACGGTGGCTTGAAACTCTGAAGTTGACTACGAAGTTCTCAATGTGAGCACAATCAAGAATTGATACCCCATTCCATAAATCTCGGAAATATTTGACTATGTTGGTAGCGATAAGAAATAGCTGCTGAGCAGATAGCACTTATTGAGCTATGGGAGAACGGAATGCAGATTTCTCGAGTGCTGAGTGCAATCGTGTACACTCTTGAGAAGTATAACAAGTTTTCTTGCCGATATGGTGATACATGGCTACGTTTTAAGTTTATCCTTTTCTTTAAGAAGTACTTACATGATAAGAAATTCTGCGAGACTTGCAATTAAATGCAGAAATACGAAGCCCCAATGGCAATCGAAAACGTCTTTTAATGAGCAAATCGATGGGGATCGATGAGAATTAATACCGCATTCAGTCATCAACCGAGTACCAACCTCAAAAAGAGGGAAATTATCATTACAGAAACCGAGAAACCGCTACATCAAATGAATTCCACACCGCAATAGCTGAAATGACTTGCCATTACCACCACACTGCATCTATCATGCTGCAGATGTCAAGTTCACCTGGCCTTGTAAGTATACTTGGCCTCATAAGTACACTTGGCTCGCAGGTGCACTTGGCTTCATGAGCGCACTTGGCCTTACCTATGACTTCACTATTGAGTACCTGGAAGGTACATGAAAATAAAAATAAAAACTCTGTCATGGTCCGATTAAGAGATCAGCTACAAGAAGCCCGTCAGATGGCTTTTGGTGACCCTGACAGTAGAACCCTACCATGACCTCCTATCGGCAATTAAGAAGCTTCAGGCTACTGACCCATTGGCAGTCGACATCTCGAGTATACTAGTCGATAACTCTATGGCCTCAGCCAAAGCAGAAGACGAGAGCCAATGGAGTGTCATCACTGGAGCACTGACCTACAAGGGAAAGATATTCTCTCTGCAGTAAAGTGATAAGTTCTTGCATGACAATCCTGAGTCCGGTCACTTTGGACCTCTCGAAACTGCTGAGTCAGTTTCTAGGGACTTCTATTGGCCTATAAAGACATGTATATAAGGAAGTACATCAGCGGCTGCAAAATATACCAGAATCGACCGCATCCGGATACATGGAGATCCTAGTCATCGTTAATTGATTGACAAAGATGACCTCACTACCCGACAGAAAAGATATCAACGAACGAATATGCTTTGCAATTGGCCTTTATATCTGAGAGTACCAAACAAATGGTGTACACCCTACTGCCAGGCTCAGAAGGGCATGGCATGTGAAAATCCACTACGCTTGTGGATTCAGAAGTCGAAGACCTGGACATCGGAGAATGGCTGCCTTGATGTATCTGGAGCGGAAGCATACTTTGTTACTTTGTGAGTACAACCTTATGGCATACTTACGAGTTAGTTATCACAACTCAAATGAGACTGACGAATACGTGTCCATATATGACTGCAATCGAGGACTGAGTGAGGCCGATACAAGTCAACCAATCACTACCACTGGTTCTTAATTAGAATGGCAATGGAAAGTCAAATCTCAATAACCGATATTTGAGTCAACCTGGAGCCAATCAGTGAGACGCATATAATTAATTCTGAGAGTGTAAGCTATCACCGAAGAGATCTGCCATGTGCTTAAATATACGAAAGTACAGACATGGAATTGGAGAAATCATACGAATTCGAGAGCTCTCAAAAGCAACTATGACCAAGATAAGTACATCCTGCAATTATGCGAGTTGACTGCTGCAGTTATGTATTATCGGCCATAATGGTATTACCCCTCAAATGACGTTCACAAACACGTTGAACAAAAGAAATTGTATATACCATTGATCGAATAGTTGCAATTCGAGTGCAGCATAGCACGTATTAACTACTATATATCGACGCCAAATGACGCCTGAAATTCAGCCAATAGTAGTTACCGATTCGAGTACGACTAGATTAGCACTATGGAGATCAATTGCTTGGATTTGCAGAAACTAAAAGTCTACTTGGATATTCAGAACTATGGACTTGCGAGCCTGCTGAAGCAGTGGGCTTGAAACGAGGCCTACTGCTGATGTGACCTCAATTCGAAGGTGGACTTGGAGGATTAAGGGTCAATTGGACGATTCCTTCTCTTCTCTTTCTTCTCATCATTTCTTATAGATCTCAGCCCAGTATAAATAGTGTCAGCACAGATTTTACCATTGCCACTGGAGGTAGAGTTTCCCCGTGCTCCAAATGGGCTGTGAGGCCATCATGATTGTACCGATCGATCGTGGGACTTATACAGACGTTCGACAGCGTACATACCAAATTTGTCTTTCTTTATGTATATATATATTGCAGCCCAGGAGGTCTGTAGATAAAGAGGAGGATGATGTAATGGTGGTGTCAGGTGCGTTTGGCCTCGTAAGTGTACTTGGCTTCACAGATATACTTGGCCTCACAGGTACAATTGGCTTAATAAGTACACTTGGCTGCCAAGGCCGGGTAAGCGTCCATCATATATACTCAGCTCGTGAAGTGCTTTTGACATGCTAGCAAGTATCTTGCTTACTTTCCTTATTTTACAATTGATATCTTTACCACGTATTCTTGTTTGCAATCGTATCTACACATATGTTGTGTTGGCAATCAACCGCCGGAGATTCATACCATTGACGAACCGGTTCGGTTCGAGCGAAGCGGATCCTTATCAAACTATTCCCCTCAAACTCAAATATTTCGGCCCACAACTGCGAACAACAATAAGTAACAAGTTCTTGTCCGATCGGCTCAAATCCTAGTGCATCGTGGAGCTAACCTCACGTGCTATATGATGCACTACAAATCGAGCCGATCGGACAAGAACTCACTTATCTATTGTCATTCGAAAGTCGAAGGTTCGCAAACCGTTTAGTGACAAACCTCGGAACTTTGTCAATGATCGGATCAAATGCGCTTCGAACCCCACCTCGGTTCGAACAGCAACGAACCGATCCGCTTCATGTCCAACACTGCACATATCCATCCATATGAGGACATACATCCTTACAATGATATATATATTGCTATATCTGGCTGGTATCTAGGCCAATTCTATAATATTGACCAATCTATATATTGTGAGATTCAAATTGGAGAACAAGGAACTGTCAACTTCAGATATAAGGATCATCAGAGTAAGGGTAAAGAGAATGATAAGGAAGTTGAGGAAAAGATAAGGTAAGGTAGATCAGAAGGGGAATAAGCTTTGGAGGAAGAAACGATAAGCACAAATTCCAGAGAGAGAGCCCATATGATATTCAGAATCAGGTAAAATGAGACTGACATATATTATACTATTGCATAAAGTGTATCACAAACTGCTTGGATTTCATGAAGATGTGGGCTATGACTACAACATAAGTGACAGGAGGTTATAGAGTGTGCTATCTTGGCAGGAGTTTTTTGTTTTTCCTTTGTTCGGTTACATTTGTTATTCTTGTTCAGAGTTATTTGTTTGTACCTCAGGGGCTATAGCCTTTGGGCTGCATGCTGTATGATGAATAAATAAATAAATAAATAAAAAAGTGTATGACACTGAAGTTCTGATTCTAATAATTTCTTATTTAGACTGTAGGACATTATGTATGTAGAATTATCAGGTAATCAATATATTTCAATCTGTAATTCTATATATAAATCTAATTCTGACTCTCTGAGCTGCAGCTCACATACAGAATGAGATCAACACTATCCTCTATATAGCTATTGCTTTTTTATATGTTCCTTCCATCTACCTCTTCTATCTCCTTTGTTATTGGTTCCTTATTCATCTTGTCTTCATCTTGAGCCTAATTCTCATACTTCTGCTTTTCACCATTATCTAGTTCAAAATATCAGTCTCCTTGGGCATACTCTTAGGTACTGCCAATCTTATTCTGTCTATTGTTAGTGCTGTTGTTATTAGTCTTGCTAGAATCCTCAATCTGCTCTCCACAATATATATATTATAATATATATATATCATTCAACTGATGAAAATAACTGGTAGAGAATATTATTCTCCAGATTCTTGATTGCTATAATAGTGAATAAATTACTCACATCTTGACTGCAATTTAACAAGTATCAACTGATATTTTTGGAGTGCTATTCACCTCTGTATCATACAGGACAACATTATTCACAGTAGTAAATATGAAGTTATTCAAAATCTGTCAGTACTTGTCAGGCATAATACTCAACCTAATATTAGCTATACAGACATCACTGTAACATCTATGTACAAATGTATACATAATACAGGGTATGTCAAGGTGGGGTGTCAGACAGGATTCTATAGGTTATAAATACTCAACGCGAAAATATTTAATAACAATTGTCAATAAGACAAGAAACCTGACAGGAATCACATCACTGATTCACACAAGTTAATTCTAACTCCTAATCGATAATACTACTTCTGAATTCCTTATTTCTCATGCTATTCCTGCGTTCCATATTGCTCATGATATTTCTGCATTTAATATCGCTTACGTCATTCCTTTATTCTTTTTTGTACTCCCTAATTATCAATAGCCCAATAACACAACTATGACAGTATATACATATTATCACTATTATCCCAATTGATAGAGAAGTTCCATTTTGTCCTGTTCTTGTTACGTATCTTGTTGCTGAGATAAATATTATTCATTCCAAGGATAGTAACATTTCCACATCAGTCCTTGTATAGGTATGATGTAATACAGTACATTTCAAAAAATCAATATTGAAGGTATCTATTCTCACTTCCAATAATGGAAATCCTCATCATGTTTTGTATATTGTCACCTGTCCTGAAACAAATAGACATAGAGAACCAATAGAATTGTTTCCATAAGAAAGAAGCTGATATACCTCCAGATGTTATATTTGTGATATCCAAACGATTGTATTCTATATACTACCTGATCTTTTCAATAGTTATACAGATATATTGTGTATGTATTACAAGTGAGAATATTATGAATATATATGTAATAATCATTGTTATTTTTGAAACCATACAAGTTGCAAAAACTTCAAAATCAATTGTATATCTTCTTTGTCATATGCAATCTGATACTATTCAATTTGTTTTTGATCTTGACTGTAAGTAAAAAGACTATAAATCAGAATGTCACTTAACTATTTTACCATTTTACTTCTGATATTTATGGAAGGTTATATATATTTCTTCTTGCTTGCATATCATCACTTTTCAATTCTGTACAGCTTGCAATATATTAGAAAAAACATATTAGTATATATGTATTTCGCTTGAAATTCTATTTAATACCAATAACAATTCTGATTCAGATGGATATAACAGATCTGAAACTCAAATTTATCTGCATTATCTTATATGTTGGCTTGGATACTATCATGATTTGAAAATAACATGGTAAAAAGAATATTGGACTATGATATCATATGTTGCTAGCTAAGAGACTCTATAATATATTTGATGTTAGATACTGTACTGTATTTGATGGGGATAAAAGATGGGATTGTGTAGATGATTTATTAGGAATATTCTATTCGTTCACATCCAGGATGTACAAATCTATGGTGTAAGAGATACAATGTCAGACGTTGTACCTAGATTGTGTACCATGCCATACAAAGTTAGCACCACTACTTTTAGTTTCCACAACTTGATTTTAGCCACCCCGCTTTTTCACCCATTGTTTGCACTCATTTTCGCACACCAAGTCCAAATTGTCACACCATAATACTCTCTCTTGATCCCACTCTATTAGCAATACTAACAGATGTGCAGATTATTACAAGCGAGATAACTGCATCATTAGAAGCCCAACTCCCACCCGACTCAATCATTTCCAGCCAATCAATTCCGATCATTTTCAGCCAGCACATCTGAGTGCCAGCTCCAAGTTTACCTGAGTGCCCACTCCAATTGCACCTCCAAATTCACCTATTCATGAGGTTAACAGATGTACTGACGATTGCAACTGAGGTAACTGCATTGTCAGAATGACCATCATGCCCTACTACCTCCCAGTGTGGCTCGATCATCTTCGGACAGCCCGGCTCGATCATCCCCCACCAGCCTCTCTGGATCATTTCCAGCCAGCCTGTCTTGATTATTTCTTTCCAGCCCATCTTGATTATCTCCACTCAGCCGATCTAGATTGGCTCCAGCGAGCGTGCCTGAGTGCCGGCTCCAGGTCCACCTCTAACGTTCAATGGCAGCAGCTTCAAGTACACCTGAGTGCCCGCTCCAAGTGCACCTCTGAGTCCACCTGTATGCAATGCTAACAGATATGCAGATGATTGCATACGAGGAAACTGCATCTTCTGAATGTCCATTATGCCTTGCTACCACCCAGCTCTGCTCGATCATTTCCAGCCAGCCCGGCTCAATCATCCCCAACCAGTCTGACTCAATCATCTCATGCCAGCCCATCTGGATTATCTCCAGCCTGCCTTCAGCCAGCCTGTCATGATCGCCTCCAGCCAGCCTATCTTGATCATCTCCAGCCAGCGTATGTGAGTTGTCACCAGCCAGCCAAGAGGCAGTCCGTATCGATCGTGTCCAGCCAGCAGAGTGCCAGTTCAGCTCGATCATCTCCAGCCAGCCGAGATCCAGCGAAGCTCGATTGCATTCAGCCAACCAAGAGCCAGCACATTATAATTGTCTCCAGCTTGTCTTGATCGTCTTTAGCCATCTGAGAGCCAGATCGGCTCGACCATATCCAACCAGCCATGAGCCAGCCCGGATCGATCGCATCCAGTCTATCGAGAGCCAGCCCTGCACCATTGTCTCCAGCCAGCCGAGAGTCAGTTTGTCTTGATTGTCTCCACTCAGTCGAGAGCAAGTCCGGCCTGATCATCTGCAGCTAGCTTCCATCCAGTACACCCGAGCTCCGGCTCCACGTACACCTTCAAGTGCTGCCCCATGTGAATCTCCAGGTATACCTCCATGTACCACTCCAAGTGCATCTATGATCTTCCCCATTTTGTCCATATTATCAATAAATTGGTAAATCAAGAAATTAAAAGATCGGTTCTAAATTCGTTGACTGTGCATCAAGGTTGCAAATGTGAAATCAAGACTGCTATCATCAATGTTACAGTGTGATACTGCATCCGTAATCAAATGCTGTGTCTTGAGGAGTAGGTATAGTTCGTAGGTTCGACGACGTTCTAGAGGTACGATGAGACTCAAGTGGTACTGCCTGCACTGTCTGAAGCACCTTAGATGTAAGTATACCGTGGGCAAATGTTGGTTTGTTTTCCGATGTTGAAGGCATTGCAAAGTCGATCATATCAGATGTAGATTTCCTAGATGATTAAGATTTGCTGCAGAGTGAATATCGACTGAAATCATATTGGGTGCGGGTAAAGTCATACTTAAGGATTGATTCAGAGAGGAAAAAGGTACTTGTAGGGCTGTATTTGATACAGATATAATGCATGTTGATGCAATGATTGAAGATGATGTTGAAACTCGTGCAGTGGAACTATCCGCTTGTAATACTGTAGCCTTCATCAGCTTTCTCTTCTGCTTGTCTGATATTACAGTTTTGTTCCGTACTTTACCTTCTGCAGTACAAGCCATTGGGATACAACTCCATGAGTGGCAGGTATAGCAGCCATGAGCCAGCTGAACATGATTGACTTCAGTCAGCACAAGTCCATCATCTTCAGCCATCTCGACTTGATTGACTCCAGCTATCTCATCTCAATCATATCCAGCCGGTTGAGAACCAGCCCATCACAATCATCGCCAGCCAGCTCTCGTCACTTATTTCATGCCAGTTCAGATCAATTGACAACAGCTAGTTCATGTTGATTGTTTCCAACTAGCGTGCTCAAGTATCTGTCCCAAGTGCAACTCCAGGTGCACCTTCAAGTATACCTCCAAGTGCACCTCTAGCATATATGATCCAAATGCTTTCAAGTGTTTAATGTTACAAGTAAGCTCAATGTATCATTTGTTAATCTGCTCCCATCCAGCTCGGCTCGATTATTTCCTGCCAACCTTCCTCCAGCCTTCAGTCAGTCTCCAGTAAGCCTGTCTCAATTGTAACAGCAGAGGTCAGACCCTAGTGGTTAAGGTTGGAACTGCTAGCAAGGCTAACAGTCGGGGTTGGGTAAATACCAACCTTAAGTAGAGGCTGCATGGCTTCAACATAGGGAAAGAATTCCTGCACCTGGGTTGATTCATCTTACCCAGGCATGGGTAGTACACCTGGAGCATCTAAAATATCTGTAGGCAGGATAATATGTACGTCTGCTATGTTACGATGTGTGGCACTGCAAAAACAATTCTTGATGCAGTTTATTACAGCAGGTACATATTACCCTGCTTGTACCTTGTATGTAATACCGGGAGCGTCACCTCAGGGTTACCAATACAAGTAGTATCCTTACTGCTTTCAGGACTTGCTTGCAATGGAAGTTATGAAAATTCGCTCAGGATGTGAAAGTCACTAAAAGATGAAGATTCAAGACAAAGATGTTTGACTTTCTAATGTATATATTGTTAAGGGTTGTTCTCCTCATCAAGAAGCTTGCCCTTCTACTCTTGGAGATTCTAGAGGTCTTTATACCTCTATCCTCTCGCCATAACAATTACTTCTATCTACGCTTCTCTCATGAGCTCTTCTACCTAACCTTCCTTTCGAACAAATATCCTTCCTTCCCTTCAGCGCTGTTCCTGACCTTCCGCATCTTTCTGCTTAGATCTCTATCTCAGACGAATGGAACCCCTACTCATATCAGTCCTTCGGAATTCCATCAGGAAAAAAACCATATCGCACTCAGGCTATACGTGGACCTAGGGTGTATCGGACACTTCAATCGAAACCTCTTGAGCTTCGGCGTAGAGTGACACTGCACGTGCATATATACAGTCCCTGACGTTACGTTCGTTCCTCCTGACGCAGCATTCGTTACTGTCGCAGTCATATAGTGTACATAATTCTTACTGATACAGCCATGCAGTGTGCACACCTTTTGATCCACAATATGACTGATGTGACGCATGAGTGCAATGTACACCTTTGATATAAGGTAATGTTCACAACATACGACGTTGATACGATGCCCTGAATTGGACTCACATGTCAGACAACGGATACAGTCCAGTAACGTTACTGAGGATGATGTTTGATATTAAGTTCTAATATATACAGTTTCCCATTCATAATATCATGTTACACGTCGCAGCCAGCATGAAGTACATCCTCTAAACTACTCTCTCCTCGTTCCAAATACTATACTATACGTCGCAGTCAGCTTGAAGGATATCCTCTAAACTATTCTCTTCTTTGCAGTCATCTATCGACTCCGACTCTACGTCCTCATCCTCATCCTCATCCTCATCCTCAACCTTATTATCATCCAGCTGGAGATCATGATGTCACTGAGCATGACTCCTGGTACTGTGAATGTCATCATGTTCGTTGTCACTATCATTGCCACCATACTCGTTGTCGCTATCATTGCCACCATGCTTATTGTCGCTATCATTATTGCCATTGTCAATTCTATTCTCAGCATCAAAAGACAAATCTTTAGCAATGGGGATGCGGATTGGAGCAATGATCGGAGTCTCAATATCCGACTCCATCATCAGAGCTTCCATTACAGTATTGTTTAATACTACTCAATGAGGCTTGGCCACAGGTGGTATATTATTGGCTCCTGTCTCATGTAGAATGAGGTTGTTGAGAGTCGCCCTGATAGACTTGATTACCTTCTGTCTCGAGGGAGATAGGAGATCGTTTCAAATATTCATGAGATCAATGTAAGTCTCTGCAAAATGTCATAGCAATTGCATGCATTGGGAAGGTCATACAGTAATACTTACCGCCGTCATTATCACAATTGAGGTAGTACTCCAACTTAGGCTTATTGTATCAGATTTCGAAGTCATCGATTTCAACCTTTGTTGGAGATAAACCTCCATTTCTTTGCCACTGTATCAATGCATGATGCAATACCATACATATTACCACAATCAGTACCAGAGGTATCTGTTTCCGAATCCAGTTATAGAAGTCCTTTGAATGTCTGCAGCGTTTGCGCATTCATTGGAAGAAATGTATATATAGAAATCGTAGAATCACCTCGGCAAGAATGTAGCTAGCTCGTTCATTGTGGTATTAGTGATACTACAAGTTGCAGACAGAACTCACATCAGGTTCATTCGTATGATCGCATTGGCGTACAATGAATGTAACATCTGCAAGAATTAGGTCAATATGTATGCGGTGCTCATCATCTTCGAAACGGTGCCAGTTGTATAGTCTCTCTACACACTCACGGACCTTCTTGATCATGTGTGATCTGACTGCATTGCAACTGTTGGTGATCTGACATACATTAGTCATTGAGAATGCAATTCTGGGAGATACCTAACTATCTTGAGACACTCCTTTTGACATTCCTGAAAGCTAATAATGACCTCTTTCTGCCTGCATGCCTTTGGCCAGGAATGCTCTACTGACTTTGTGTTGGAAAAAAATGTTAGTTGGTATCTATCACTCTCGGAATCATATAAGCTACCAGTACAAACTCAACTTCAGTTGGAAATGGAGTCTCGCTCAGCAGTAGCTTCTTCATAATATGACGAAATGTTTCCAGTTCAGCAGTAACTTGAAGGTCACATGGTGCAAAGATGATTCGACTGCCATATTGTTTACTACTGACTGACAGACATGACGGTGTCCTCGGTGGAGACAATGGGATGAGTTGTAAAGCCGATGATGATGGGTGTGGACTCCAGAGGTGACTAAGTTACATCGCTGAACGAATACCCATGTTGGAAATGATACTGGGTGCTGGCAATATTGAATTGGACGCTTGTTTCGGTGGAGGCAGCGATAGTTTCAGGGCTGGATTTGGCGCAGATACAATTGGAATAGATACTGAGAAGATCTGAGTAATCAAACCTTCGATACATGAGGCTGTTGCGTTCATCCGCTTTCGCTTCTGCTTGTCAGCCTGGCAAGTGAGTTTCCTCTTATGACCGTTTGCTGTACATGATATTGGGGTGCCAGAAGTAGCCGGTACTGCTTTTGGAATTGAGGATACGACCTTATGCAGTGGCTTGATTGTTCGGATCATTTTCAGAAGGTAGGAATAATAGAAAGGCAGAAGAAAAGTGTAGTTGCAATGTAGACGAAGGGTATTGCAGTGTAGAAAAGGACTGACATATCGCTGAGCATTGCACATAAAATGTTTTCTCATAAAGGAGCAGATTCACACGATCTCGTATTAGCTTGTCATGAACATATCGTATACAATTAGTCCATCAAATATCAATAATGCCAAGAAAACCCAAACAATACTAAAAACAACTCTGTAAAATGCAAATACGACTCCACCCGACTCAAAGAGGATATGCAAAAACTCTATCTAATTCAACCTCCAAACGCGAACCTACATGTGCAAAAATGACTCCACTCGATCGAAAGACCCAACCATCAAACGCGAACCTAACACATATATCAGTATGGTAGTCATTTGCAGTACTGTTGGATATACTCAACACCATCACTCAAATTGCTGACCAGTCCATGGTGGTGTCAAACGGGATACCTCGAGCTGTGTGAAGCTCATACCATTATTGACATCTGGGTGTATACCAATTGCTACCGACTCTGACGACTCATCAATACCTACCAATACTGACGAAACGTCACACATTGTCTCCTGCTCCACCAAAACCTGTACCATTTGTGACCTCGCCTCTACCTCTCAAAATGTCATCTCAACAATTTGTGCTGTCTCCGCTATTCGTGCAACTCTGGTACTCATTGACTCCTCCAGCACAGACAATGACACATCTTGGAGAGAGGCACACTCAACGTGGTGAGTAGCTGTGACCTCCGGTTGTATCATTGTCAAGTGGTTTACAGCAATGAACCTGGAAGCAGGTGTCGGGCTCTCAGTCAGTTCGGAGGTATCAGGTATTCCTGGGAGAGAGGATTGTGATTGTGGTTGTGGTGGTGGTGGTGGTAGTGGTG